>JANAVB010039213.1:11660369-12023629 GCA_029216955.1 Iris pallida
CTGCTTAGACTAGTTAGCTAGACCATCTACTTTATTTGTTGTCTTGTCTTTATATTGACATTTGAGATATATTATTTTTGGATGATGTTAATGTTGTGTCGTATAGACACTTAGACTTATTTTCTTCTATTTATATGTTCTCTATTTGAGATTTCATATCTATCATATCGTGCTACTTCTACCTTAGAATTGTGATTGGGATGTACCTTCTATAGTGTCCTCCGATTGGAGAGTATATCTTGTGTAGTTACACTTATGTTGTGTTAGACGTATGTGACCTAGGACAGCTTTCTACCACCGACACTGCAGCATAGGCTGGACGTACCCACTTCTCGTGCCCCTATACTGGGTGCGGGTCGTGACACAATTTTAGTGGTGGCCCATGCAGGTCAGCATCTAGATGTCACCGTTTGAGGCACTGTACGAGCGTAGATGTCGTACACCCTTGTCTTGGGATGACGTTAGAGAGCGAGCTTTGTTGGGACCTGAGATGGTTGTGGACGCAGCCGAGAAGGTGAAGCTCATCAGGGATCGACTTCGCGTGGCACAGGACAGACATCGGCATTGGGGCGATAGCCACCGCAGACCTTTGGAGTTTGACGTACAACTTAGAGATAGGATTAGAATTAGGATTGGTTGTTTTGTGATTTGTTTGATTATTATGGTTAATTTGAGACCTTGCTTGTTGTTAGGTTGGAGATCTGGTTTTCTTGAGGATATCTCGGACACGTGGTACTATACGCTTTGGTGGAGGTGGAAAGCTTAGCCCGCGCTTCATCGGACCTTTCGTTATCAACGGGAGAGTCGGTGACGTGTCATACAGGCTAGACTTGCCACCTGCATTAGGAGTCCACAACGTATTTCGCATGTCGCAGTTTAGACGGTACGTGGCAGACCCTAGCCATGTACTCGATTATTCCGAGATCGAGGTGGGACCTACTCTTAGCTATCCAGAACATCCTGTAGAGATTCTAGATCGACGAGAGAAGGTACTGAGGAACCAGATGATACCCTTGGTTCGCATCGCATGGAGGCATCATTCTCAGGAGAGTCTACCTGGGAGTGGGAGGATGAGATGCGCGAGCGATACCCTTATCATTTTGGACCTCGAGGTATGATTTTCTATCCTTCTCATTAGTTTAGTTTCGTCTTTCAATTTCGAGGACAAAATTATTTTAAGGAGGGTAGACTTGTCACTACCATATTTTTAGCTTTAGGGTATTTTGGTAATTTTTGACTTTTTATGAAATTAAATTTTTTATTAATTAAATATGTGCTAATTATTTAATTGAGACTTAACCTAGAAGTTAACCTAATCTAGATATGACCATGAGGTTGGATATTTGATTAGAACATTCCTACTAAGTGCCAAGATTGCTAATATCTAGATATTTGCTAGTGAGATATTTTTAGGGAGGTATTTTAGAAGAAAACCCTAGAAATTGGTTGGGCCTTTGAATTAAACTTTGTTTTCGTTGTTAGAAGCCCATAGCCATCATTCCACAATGCCCTAATCCTAACCTACATTGTTTGGCCGGCCACCATAGTCCCCCCATAAGCATCAACACTTGTTCATCTTGCCTCTTTTTAATACCTACATTAAACCCTAAATTAGTTCTTCCCCAATGTCTTTTCCTTTATCCAAATTAATCCCAAATTGAGGCTAGACTCTTGCATCATCATCCCCAACAGTAGATAAGGCTAGTGGAGGCTTGCTAGCAAGGTTTTGGGAGCTTTGGACCATAGCAAATTGGAAGGGAAACCTCATTCTAGGCTTGTTCATTGAGATTTACTCTCAATAGGTAAATCCTTCAAATTTATTCAAATTCCTGTTTTTTTTTCCTTAGATGCATTCATTTAGGTATACCCTAGCTGTAGACCAAGTTTGGTAGGAATTGGAGTCCATTTGATATGCGTATTGGACACGTATCAGTGTCCTATTTAAAGTGTTTGTTGAAATGCTTGTGTGAAACTTTTCATTGTGTTTTTTTGAAATAAATTATATGTTTGGATAGCCCTTGGCATGCGGATCACAGATCTATAACTCTGAGCAAGATTTGGATTCGTGTCCGTGTCCAAAATGGATACGAACGTACTGCACGAGGCCTCGCGCGCGTGTCCTGCTGCTGCACGTTAATTGCTTGCAGCACAGGCCAAGTGGGCGTGTACCACTTGGTATGGATGTGGGGGCAGTGACTGACGTGTCACCCCCAAGTCTCATGACCTATCGTATCATATCGGACACAAATTCAAACGTGCATTGGATTTGCACTATTCTGTGTACAGCGTGTTTCGACCGCTGATACGTGCTTCGTGTCGCATCCAGATACGTCGTGGACGCATGGCAAAGTATCGAGTGGGTAGCCCTACACCTGGGCTAGGTGTGGACACGAGCACAGGGCTCCACGTGGCATGTGTCGTGTCCACGAAGGCTCGAACACGCTGTATGAGCCGCTGTACTGCACAGTTTACTGATACTCAACAGTTTGAGTATTTTGGACACCTCGTGTGCAGTTTCCTGGATACGTAGACACCCCCTGACACGTGGACATGTGTGTGACACTTCTGTACACACTTTTCCCCAATTTTAAGTGATTATATACAAGTATATTTGTATGTATCATAGTATATACATATATGTATATATGTTTCCTTTGTATATTAACTGTTCTTTGAAACTGAGAATTTGGGTTTGGGTTAAGGTTGACTGTATAGGTAAAACTGAAATGAGATGTTGGTATTTTGAACTAAAAACTGAGATTCACTTTGTGTACACACACACACACACACACTCACCTCTCTTTATGTATACACTCACTCACATATGTAACTGCTATACACACACACCCTTCTCTATGTATATGTATAGTTATGTTTGTGTTATATATATGCTGTCCTTTTCCCCTCTCTTTCTCTCTCTCTCTCTCTCTCTCTCTATATATATATATATATATATATATATATATATATATATATATATATATATATATATATATGCATGTATAAAAATATATATATATATATATATATATGTATGTATATAACTAATGTGACGTATTGTGGCTATACCATTATGTATAACTATATTAATGTATATATATGTATAGTGGTTGTTGTAGTTTAGTGTAATATATAAAGTGTATATACATGATGTGATATATATATAGATTTGTGCCTATATTGATACTTGTATTCACAGGCTTCAGCTTGGTATGATCTCGACTTTGGATTAGACCTAGAATTGACTAACCTAGACTAGTTAACCATTGTTGACCAAACCCTAGATAGTTTGACCACGGTTGACTATAGTTGACCTAGTTTGACTATATAGTTGACCAGAGTTGACCAAGAGTTGACTTTGGTCTAGATTAACCTAGAATCATATAGAATGTATTAGAAATTTTATTTTTACCGTTATGGATACATTGTGACCTGTGTTGCTCCAAATAGGACTCAGTTACTCTGATTTGTACATCTATTCTCATCGGACATTCAGGATATCCAGCGAGTACATTCTCTGATCATTTTATACTTGCTAGGACATATTTATGCTCTAGGTTACTTTACTTGATGCTGACACTTGTTATCACGGATTAGTACTATATGGATCTTTCATTCGATGTTATCCCCTCATCGGATACATCGGGTATTTCATGTTCGTGTACTTTATCATGAGCATCATTTACTCCTTGTATTCATGTATAAATCGTGTGATCTCATGTACTCTCATGTGCTCACATGATCTTCGTGTACAAACTAAACTTCGTGTATAATAACATAACTTGAATGGATCCTTGTGTATTGATTGGGGACGGGGGAGTAGAAGTGGTTATGTGATCATTCTTATAGTTTACTCGTGTATAACCTCTGTAGATTACTCGTGTATAACATCATGCCGATTATATAACCATCTTATGATCTGAATCACTAGTCACTTACAGTTCTTACTTATTGTCACAACCCGGTCCCAAATTGTTGTGTCGAATCGGATTATGTCCAGCCTGCACCGTTGTGAGACGACGGCAGTAAGCTGTATCCAATTGCAGGTAATCACAATAACACAATATATATTTGTCACAACATCTAAAATTATGAATGTTAAAATTTGTCCAACAAAGATTCATCTGATACAATAAAACTGTCTTTTTAATCCAAACATCAAAACTAAAAAGGAAAAAAGTCATCAGTTAGAAAATTGGCTCATCAGCCCCGAGATCAACATCGTCTGATTGGGACTCTGGCAGCACAGCTGGATAGAGCTCAGGATCATAATAGCTATTAATCAATAGCTCAGCATCATCAATGGAACCTATTGGGGGTAGGGAATCCAGTCAGGAAATGAGCAAAGTACAATTATAAAAATCTAACAATTCAACTATTAATTAGAAATTTGCAGTTTAAACAGTTTGAAATACTTGAACAATATTTTCCAGCAATTTTTCCATAATTAAAAACAATGTGATTTGAGTATGTAATGCTCATGACCGGCTTGGGTTGTACAATAGTATCCTAATGATACGATACGACTTATCCTCGTGTGAAAAGGAGTAAGCTCGCACAATTATGCAATATGAAGGTATTGATCATAGAACACTACACTACTCCCCCAATCCCACAATCAATAATAATCAATACTCTAGGAGAGAGTTCCGTGTAGCAATGTGGTTTAATCTTGCAATATTATAATTAATAATTAAATTGAAAAATAAACATAATCGTACTTGTCTTGGTTTATAACTGGATTTGAAATGAATACCGGGGAAGGATTCAAACTCGTCCTCGAAATCCTACAGTTGAGAAGTTCTGACTTAGAACCATATTAGAACCATGTCTAGGTGTTCTAGTTATAATCTCTAAAATTGATTCTAGTCAAGTTTTTATTTTGTTAGAATTATTCTACCGAAAAACGTTATCATTACGAACTACAATTAATTATTTAACGAGGTAAAAGTCGATTTACTGATTAATTGGGAAAATAACATTTACAAGTTAATTGTCAAAACTTTGTAGTTTAGTAACATATATATATAAAACTAGATTTTTATTTAAATGAGAAAAATATGAATTTCTGTTAACTTACAAAAACTTAATGTGAGAAAACTTATTAAACTTCTATATAAAATAAATCTTTTATTTTTATATTCTACGTATTTAATGCCAAAACAACAACCCAGAAAATAAAGAAAAAGCTACACTACACACTACAAGGTCTCAGAAAAGAAAATAGAAACTGGGCTTATGCCCTTACAACACTTTACATAAATTAATTAAAAATTGTTGTTGAGATCCGAACGCCGGAAAGCGGTCCATTCAGCAGGCCGAGGCCCTGCACTCAAAATGCTATTGGCCATTAATACGTTCTAAAATAATTATTTAAATTAAAAATATAAAAATACGGTAAGTCTCAGACTTGGTCCAAAATATCATGTTGCATTCTAGCTTATGCCTCAACGTTCGGAAATTCCAGTTTCGTTTGCATTTCGCTAGGGTCTACAGACCGATACGGTCATTGCCCGAAAATGATACAAAACCATATTTAAACCAACAATTCAAGTTGTAAATTCGTTTTGCAAAAGCCGGGATTTGGAAATAATTTTATTCAAACTCTAATATACTTTCCGAAAATTTGGGCAGCATCTCCTCTATAATTGGGACAACCCAATCCTGGGAAAATGCCAAACAACACAAATACATATCACAACCCAGAGATTATAAACCATAAAATATAACCAAAAGCTTCAGAACATATCTGAAATAAAATTTGGAAAACCCGAATTGAAATTCGTAAAACCACAGAACCAAACTAAGAGAAAATGGTCACAAAACCATATACTAGGTAATCCAAATTTAACTCAGAAATTTCGAGAAACCACAGAAGCTACAGAATCATTCCGAAAAAATGTTCGGAAATTCTGAAACCTCTAATCGATCCGATTCCTATAGCGGGATCGGGGACCATGTCATCATCGACACCTATGGGAGAAACACAGGAATACGGAAGATACCTCGGGTGCTCGGCTAGAGCTCTAAGATGAGTATAGAAGGAAGAATCCGCGTGGACAGCGGAAAGCTCGGGACAGCACTCAGATCCGGTCGCAGGGAGCGGACAATGGCTCAGGACCGGAGAGGAGCACGAAAAGGGGGCGAGGGTTTCGGGGCGCGGCCGGGAAGCGGCTGCGGGTCGACGGGAGGCCGGCGGTCGGGATTGGCCTGGACCGTAGGGAACTACGGCGGCGGGAGCCGCTCGGGGTCGGCCGAGAGGGTTGGAACGGTGGGGGAGGCGCTGGCCTCGGGCGGTGGGGGTCGCGGACTCGCCGGAGGGCGCGGGTCGGCGTCGGAGCTCGGGATTCGCTGAGGGTGCGGCCAGGGGAAGCTCGGTTAGGGCTTAGGGTTGGGAGAGTGGTGGAGAAGAAGGATGGAGAGGGTAAGGGTTTTATAGGGAGGATGATATGGAGGTTTCGGGAGAGGTGCGGTCGGCCAGTTACGGAAAGGAAGGGGTCAGCTGCGGCGTCGGTTTGGAAGGGGAAAGGAAAGGTTTTCTTTTCCTTTGCTGGTTAAAGGAAAATGAAAGCGAGAGAGAGAGTTTAAAGAGTTATAAATGATAGTTAATGAAAGTTTTAAAGGAAAGTTATAAGAATTCTTTTGTTTTTAATAAAGAAAATGATACTTATTTATATATAAATATATACTAAGGGACTTCCAAATTAGTTTCGGAAAAACTGAACTTGGGTTCGAGACGGGTTCTGGACGGGTCAGGTCCAACACTAAAAAAAATTCCATGAATATTAATTTTTCTAAAAATACTATTTTCCTAAATTAACATTTAATAATAATTATAATAATAATTTAGCTAATAAAATTATTCAATTAATTAACCAAAATTTTACGGGTTTCACAGCCTTCCCTCCTTAGGAAATTTCGTCCTCGAAATTAAAGGATAGGGTTATTAGTTACCTCAGGTCTCAAATAGATACGGATACTGCTTCCGCATCTCGTCTTCTCGCTCCCACGTAGACTCGTCTGGAGAATTGTGTCGCCACATAACTCTGACTATGGGCGTCACAGAGTTCCTGGTTTTTTTTTCACCTCTGTCTAAAATCGCCACTGGCTTCTCTGGTACTGTGAGGCTGGGTCCAATCTCCAGCTCTGAATGGTCCAAGATGTGGCTCGGATCCAGGATGTAGCGTTTGAGCTGTGAAACATGGAAGACGTTGTGCACGCCCTCAAGATTAGCTGGTAGACCTAATCGGTACGCTACTTCTCCGACTCGGCTCAAAACATCGAATGGGCCGATGTACCTGGGGCTCAGCTTTCCTGCTCTGCCAAATCTGATAGTTCCTCGGGTAGGGGAATTCTTGACGAAGACACTATCTCCTGCTTCGAACTCTAGTGGTCGACGACTGCTATCAGCCCAATGCTTCTGTCTGTCCTGAGCAATCCTGAGCTTGTCTCTAATCACCTTTACCTTCTCTGCTGCATCGGTCACCATCTCAGGTCCAAGCAATACTCTTTCTCCTATGTCGTCCCAAACAAGTGGAGTACGGCAACGACGTCCATAGAGTGCCTCAAACGGAGTCATACCGATGCTAGTTTGGTAGCTGTTGTTATAGGAAAACTCTACCAAGTACAAGTGGTCTTCCCAAGACCCTCCAAATTCCAAGACGCAAGATCTCAGCATGTCCTCCAGCATCTGGATTGTTCTCTCCGATTGTCCGTCAGTCTAGGGATGGTAGGCGGTACTGAACTTCAATTGAGTTCCCAAACTGTCGTGCAAGCTCTTCCAGAAATGAGAGATGAATCTGGTATCTCTGTCAGATACGATACTTACCGAAACTCCATGAATCCGGTAGATATGCTGCATGTATAGTGCTGCCACCTTTTCGGTGGATAGACCAACCTTGAAGGGGATAAAGTGAGCTGACTTCGTCAGTCGGTCCATAATAACCCAAATGGCGTCCTTTCCTCCTTGGGATCGAGGCAGTCCTGACACAAAGTCCATCATTATGTGTTCCTATTTCCACTCCGGGATCTCTAGCTGCTGCAACAGTCCTGCTGGTCTCTGTCTGCTGGCTTTCACTTGTTGACAAATCAAACATCTAGCCACAAATCTGGATACGTCCTTCTTCATTCCGTACCACCACACTACAGTACGCATATCCCGATATATTTTATTAGCTCCTGGATGTATGGAATAATGCGACTGGTGCGCTTCTTGCATCAGCTCATTCCTCAGTTCGCTAGTTGGCACGCAAAGCCTCGTACCATGCCTCAATGCTCCGTCGTTGGCGATTGAGAATCCTTCAAGTATTTCTGCCAGCACTTGATCTCTGAGTTTGCAAAGCGTCTCGTCTTAAAATTGTGTCTCCTTGACTTTGTCTATCAGACTTGAACGCACTTGCAACTGCATCATTGATGATTCAACTCCTGGTACAATTGCATCTCTTTCCAGCTTCTTCATTTCCTCCTCAGGCAGTATAATCTCCAGTCCAAGCTTCTCTATGTCTTCCAGCAAATGCCGCTCCTTAGTCAAAAACATTGCCATCGGGTATCGACTAAGTGCATCTGCAACCACATTAGCCTTACCCGGATGGTACTGCAGGTCGATGTCAAAATCTTTCATCAGCTCTAGCCATCGCCTCTATCACATGTTCAGCTACTTCTGAGTGAAAACATATTTAAGACTTTTGTAGTCTGTAAATATTTCTACTCTCTCCCCATAGATGTAATACTTCCATAGCTTTAGTACAAAAATAACAGCTGCAAGCTCCAAGTCATGCGTGGGATAGTTCTTCTCATGAGTCCGTAATTTTCTAGATGCGTAAGCAATTACTTTCCCGTGTTGTTGAAGAACACAACCCAATCCTTTACCAGAAGCATCATTGTAGATTGAGAAACCGTCGGTACCTGTGGGTAGCGCAAGTATCGGTGCCATTGTAAGTCTCTTCTTCAGTTCCTCAAATGCTGCCTGGCAAGCTTCAGTCCACACAAATTCTTCGTTCTTTCTTGTGAGCTTCGTCATCGGCTCAGCAATCCTAGCGAAGTCCTTCACGAATTTTCGGTAATAGCCAGCTAAGCCCAAGAAACTTCTGATTTCAGCAACTGAACTTGGTGTACTCCATTTCTTAATAGTAGCTATCTTCTTTATATCCACCGAAATTCCTTCTCCTGTGACAACATGGCCCAGAAAATCCACCTTGTCTGAGAAGAATTCACATTTAGATAGCTTACCATAGAGCTTCTCCTTCCTTAAGGTTCCCAAAACTTTTTTCAGGTGCTCTTCATGCTCTTCTTCGGTCTTCAAGTAGATCAAGATGTCATCGATGAAGACAACAACAAACTGGTCCAGATATTCATGGAAGACCTTGTTCATAAGCTTCATGAATACTGCAGGGGCATTCGTCAATCCAAACGGCATGACCAAAAATTCATACTGACCATATTGGGTGTTGAACGTCGTCTTTAGAATATCCTTCTTCTTGACCTTGATTTGATGGTAGCCAGATCGAAGGTCTATCTTCGAAAACACCTTAGCTCCACTTAGTTGATCAAACAGGTCATCGATCCGATGCAGAGGGTACTTGTTCTTAATGGTGATGTTGTTCAGTGCATGGTAGTCAATACACATCCACACAGTCCCGTCCTTCTTGGGCACGAACAAGACAGGTGTGTCCCAGGGTGAAGCTCCAACTCTGATAAATCCAAGGGCCTTCAGCTCATTAATCTGATCCTGTATTTCTTTGGCCTCCTTAGGGTTGACTCTGTAGCATCCCCAAAAAATAGGGACAGAGTCGGGAACTAGATCGATGGTAAATTCCATATCTCGATCTGGGGTAATCCTGGAAGACTATCAGGGAAGACGTCCATGAATTCTGCTATGATATGATGAGGAGGTCCAGGTTCTTCGGTGATAGAGGAGTAAGTAATACCCTTCATGTCTTTCGGAGCTCGAAAGATTTCAAACTTCGGCTCTCCAGGTGGGCTGAAGACTACACATCCTCTATAACAATCTATCAGCGCATGCTGCTTACTTAACTAGTCCATTCCTAGGACTACATCATAGTTAGGTAAGGGCATCACAAGTAAGGGTGCTAAGAAATTGTGTCCTGATATAGTTATAGGGCAGTTACAGGTCTCAGTGATGGATATAGGTCCACCACCAGTCATAACTCTACATATCTTCTTGCTAAAACCCGTAACTAGGTGGTGTGCAAAGATGAATTTTGTTGCTATAAAACTGTGTGATGCACTCGAATCAAATAATGCTAAAGCAGGATGTGAATGCACATAAATGGAACCTGTGATGACATCAGCGATGGGTTCCTGCTCTGGCTCTTGCTTATCTGCTGTTAGGGCAAAAACTCGCCCAGTCTTCTGTTGGTGTTGCCCAAACTGTTGTTATTGAGTGGGTAAAGGAGCCTTCTGCGGTGTTGTTCCAGTCTGGTTGAATGCCGTAGGGCAGTTGTTATTGTTGTGGTTAGGCCTCTTCTGGTTACCCTGCAGATGTTCGCCTGATACCCTGGCCTCTTGCAAAAATCACAGACAGGAATCTGCTTCTGAGGCGCTCTGTCATTGGTCCTCGCTTGATGGTGCTGGTGGTGGTGGTGAGAAGGCCTGTTGTTATTGTTGTGGTTAGGCCTCTTCTGGTTATTCTGGAAGTTGCTAGTTCCAGAATACTCCTTCTTTGAACGAGCAGGCTGACTCTTCTCTATATCATGAGCTCGTATTAAGATCCTCTCATACGTCTTAGCGCCGCTTGCGATCACAGGAGTGTGAATCTCTTCCCTCAGTCCATACCTGAATCTTTCAGCACGATCAGTGGGGTCGGCAACCAAGTTTTTTGCAAAGCGACTAAGTTGACCAAACTCTGCCGCATATTCACCAACCGTCATGTTCCCTTGCTTCAGATTCTGGAACTGTCTTTCCATCTTCCGCAACTCTGATGTTGGAAAGAACTTCCTACGGAATAACCTCTTGAAGGTGTTCCAGTCAAGCTGCCTGTCCTGGAGTCGGGGTTCATTCCTATACCAAGTGCTGGCTACATCTAGCAGTTGGAGTCCCACAGCTTCAACTTGGAGGTCATCAGGAAGTCGAGCAACGCTGAGAAGACGCTCCATGCTGTCGAGCCATTCGTCAGCATAGACAATTTCCTTGGTTCCTTTAAAAGGTCGAGGGCCAGCTTCTTGAATTTCTCAATATCGCTGACTTTAGCAGGCCTTGGTCAGATTGGGCTGCTTCTCCTCTCTCTAGTGCAGCCATAGCCACATTATGGGCATTCTCCATGCCTTCTCTCATAATCGCCGTCTGTTCGCGATGAGCTTCAACTTGAGTTCTCTGTGCCTCAAGCACTCCGCGAAGCAGGCCTACGAGGTCGGTGGGGTCTGTAGGACCGATTGTAGGAACGAGTTGTAAAGCGCAATACTCTAGGGGGTGAATAGAGTAGGCAGCGGAAATTAACCATTTTAAAATGTTAGCAGCAAGATCACAGAATAAATATCATAAATATGTAAATAAAAAATAGAGAGTAGAGAGCAAACGCAAACACAAGGATGTATACTGATTTTCCTCTTGTGAGGACTAGTCCAGTCGGAAGAACTTTAGCTTCCAGTTGAATCCACTATGGAAAATTACCACAAGTTTTCATCCGAAGTTCTTGCAACTTCTACAACGCGAGCTTTGATCCAAAGTACTCGACCAACTTCAATTGTGAAGTGTGTACCTTCAATCAAGCCTCTAATTACAATCACTCTGAAACTTCTAGACCGTACCGCACTGGCAAATCGACTAGAGGATTGTAACTGGCTTGGGATTTGAAAATGAATAGCTCAGAATACTTTGGAAGAAGTAGTAGGCTTATAGAGAAGAGATATGAAAGTGAAGGTGAATGAGTTAAAATGATCGAAATTCTTCTCTATTTATAGTTTTTCCAAAGGCAGAATTCTGACAGAATTCGGGCAGAACTCTATGAGAAAATCTCGTTGGGATCCGTAACTGCAGGGAGACCAAGTTCAAAAAGCAACGTTCACTAACCGAACTCTGGCCGAATTCTGGCCGAACTCTGGCCGAATTCTGTCTGAGTTCTGTTGGAGTTATGTCAGGGTTTTTGCAAATTGGTTTTGGGCTTTTTGAAAAGTCAGGCAGTTAGAAAGTAGTTTCGGCTTTTATAACTGGGCTAATTTTCAAAATGAAAGGATATATTGAAAACGTTTCTTGGGTAGACTATTTGTCAGTACGATGCAGTGTACATCGTATTCCTAGACTCAATAAATATAAAAATATATTGATAAAATAGAAAAACTAAGACCCCTTTGATGACGCCTTTCTTCAAATATTTGAGCAGACTTGAAGATGCCTTTTTCACTTGACGGCAATCGTCCAAAGATAGGTCGTTAGGCGGTTCAGAGAAATCTTCTTATATAACGCTGTCTTTGGCCCATCAATAATACTCCATTGCATATGTTATGGTTTGACAAAGCTTGATCATGCTTATTGCATGTCTATAAAGACATGTTAGACAAACAAACCAATACGATACAAGCATAGCAATATGATATAAAACATTTGACAATGCTAAGTTTAAGTAGCAACATGATAGTGATTAAATGAATATTAGTGATGTTATTATGTTAAACTTAATTGATTAGCCATATTCAAACATATGATATAATCATTGGGCTAACAGGGTCCACGGGCACTGGTGGGGCACCTGGATCGGGTACCACAGCTGGGGCTTGTTGTTCAGTCCGGAAAGATGTAGGATCTAACACTTGAGTTATAGTGTAAAATCTACGGGGTACTGGTGCATTATGGAGACGATCCGCCAGCTGCCGAGGTGTAGGATCCGGACTTGGTTGAGGAGGTAGGGTGTGATCGGGTGATGACAACCCATCACCAGCAGTGTTGGTCTTGTCTGTGGCCATACTCTGGAAGGTTTAGGATTGCAAAACATAAGCAAGGTAGCCTACCAGTCTATAACAAACAAAAATATTTATTTATAATATATTTCGGTCCTATGTTGTGACAAATTAATGTTCTAGTGTTCTAAATGTTTCTAGATATGTTTAACTAAGTTGTCGACATCGATCTGCATGGGCCACCACTAAAAACATGTCACGACCCGGTCCCAAATTGTTGGGTCAAATCGGATCATGCCCAGCCTGCACCATTGTGAGACGGCGGCAGTAAGCTGTATCCAATTGCAGGTAATCACAACAACAAAATATATATTTGTCACAACATCTAAAATTATGATTGTTAAAACTTGTCCAACAAAAGATTCATCTGATACAATAAAACTGTCTTTTTAATCCAAACATCAAAACTAAAAAGGAAAAAGTCATCAGCTAGAAAATTAGCTCATCAGGCCCAAGATCAACATCGTCTGATTGGGACTCTGGCAGCACAGCTGGGTAGAGCTCAGGATCGGAATAGCTATTAATCAATAGCTCAACATCATCAATGGAACCTATTGGGGGTGGAGAATCCAATCAGGAAAGGAGCAAAGTACAATTATGAAAATCTAACAATTCAACTATTAATTAGAAATTTGCAGTTTAAACAGTTTGAAATACTTGAACAATATTTTCCAGCAATTTTTCCACAATTGAAAACAATGTGATTTGAGTATGTAATGGTCATGACCGGCTTGGGTTGTACAATAGTATCCTAATGATACGATACGGCTTATCCTAGTGTGAAAAGGAGTAAGCTCGCACAATTATGTAATATGAAGGTATTGGTCATAGAACACTACACTACTCCCCCAATCCCACAATCAATAACAATCAATACTCTAGGAGAGAGTTCCGTGTAGCAATGTGGTTTAATCTTGCAATATTATAATTAATAATTAAAGTAAAAAATAAACATAACCGTACTTGCCTTGGTTTATAAATGGATTTGAAATGGATACCGAGGAAGGATTCAAACTCGTCCTCGAAATCCTACAGTTGAGAAGTTCTGACTTAGAACCATATTAGAACCATGTCTAGGTGTTCTAGTTATAATCTCTAAAATTGATTCTAGTCAAGTTTTTAATTTGTTAGAATTTTTCTACCGGAAAACGTTATCATTACGAACTACAATTAATTATTTAACGAGGTAAAAGTCGATTTACTGATTAATTGGGAAAATAACATTTACAAGTTAATTGTCAAAACTTTGTAGTTTAGTAACATATATATATATATATATATATATATATATATATATATATATATATATATATATATATATATATAACTAGACTTTTATTTAAATGAGAAAAATATGAATTTCTGTTAACTTACAAAAACTTAATGTGAGAAAACTTATTAAACTTCTATATAACATAAATATTTTATTTTTATATTCTACATATTTAATGGCAAAACAACAACCCAGAAAATAAAGAAAAAACTACACTACACACTACAAGGTCTCAGAAAAGAAAATAGAAACTGGCCTTATGCCCTTACTGTCATGACCCGTACCCTAGAGAGGGGCACGAGCACGTGGTTACGTCCAGCCTACGCCGCAGAATCGGCGGTAGAACGCTGTATATAGGGTCTGTAAATACTACGACTAAAACAGATAAATGTACCTGTACAGTATATACACTCTGAATGGAGGTGACATAGCAATACAGTCTCAATCACATAATCAAAACTAAGGTAGATAGCATGAAAAGAGATATGATAGATAAAACAGGAAACGAGTCCAAAATCCACAAGTCAGAGCTAACACACAAACATCCATATCTCAGAAAATATATAATAGATACTACAACTGACAGTGCTAGCTGGCTCGCAGGCCAGGCAAACCTAACTAAACTAAGCTACTCAGGGTGAGCAAAGTCTAGTAGCTCTACCAACAAGCCACTGTCTAAGTCTACTCCGTCAGACTCTACCCCATAGTAGGTCGGGCAATCAGCCTCTGAATCATCTGTAAAATTTGTCAACGGTATCCTGTCAGTAAAATGAGCAAGTACAAACACCAACAGCAGTTCCATATGAATTGATAAATTCTATAAGAGACAGTGTAATGAAATACAAGACAAAATCAACTGGAAATATATATATATATATATATATATATATATATCATGGTGTGAGTACTGAGAAGAACGACGATATGAATGTATATAGGGCGACTTGGGAACTGTTCGGAAAGCCGAGTTACAACCCTTAAACCAAAAAAGGACTGGAGCTGTAACCCTTCTCCCGAACAGAACTTAGTCACCACATATAATAAATATAAAAGGTGCCTTGAATTATTAGTGCGTCATGTGATCGGCTTGGGAAACATGTTCAAGTTTTCCATCTGACCGGCTACGAACAAATAACAAGTGTGAAACAACAAGTGTGAAGATAAGGCCGGTCACCATGGAAAGTTGAGAACAAGTAGCTATGAACAAGTGTCGAGTACAAGTGTGAAACAACAAGTGGGTATTTTGATCACGCAACCACTAATAACTCCCCATCCCCGAATAGTATAAAGGTTCCGGACATAACACCTCATGACACGGGGTTCAAAAGCAGGGGGCCAGCCTACTCCCAAGTCCATGTCTATACAAGTACAAGTAACAAATCGAGTCATGTGCCAATTTACCAAGTAATCTGGGAACAACATCTCATGACAGGATCCGACATATACTAGTCCGTAAAATATCGTGTCTGGAAATCAAGTAAGACACTACGACTGAATCGGATATAGCAGATATCAAGATAATGAAAACTATCAGTGAATGTACTCGCCTGTGGTCCTGAGCTGATAGGGTGAACAGATGCTCAGAGTAATCACAGACCTAAAATAAGATACTATGAGTCAAACAGGGCTTAATACTGAAAAAAGAAACTAATATAATCCATGAATGCAAGTCTAAGTCAAAACTAGGTCAATCTAGGTCAAACTGAGTCATACTAGGTCATACTGGTTCATACTAGGTCATACTAGGTCACTGGGAGTCATTCCAAGTCAAACTAGGTCGATCGGGATCAACGGTTGACTTACAGTTGACTTTTGGTCAAAAAATTAACTCTGGTCAACTCTAGGTCAACCCTAGATCAAACTAGTCTAATGTTGAGCAACTGTTGACTTTCAGTCAACTGGTCAACTCTGGATTAGTTTCGGTCAAATCGGGTCGCTTAAAGACTAAGTTTGACTCTCGGTTGATTTTTGTTGACTTTTGGTCAAAAAGGTCAACCGACGTCAAAACTAGTCTATGAGTACCATATTTGATTATTACCAACCATGGGAATCAAGTTCTAACTCTATCTTAGGCTTCTAACACAAATATCCTATTTCTAGGCAAAACTAGTATTTACCCTTCTAAGGTAAATCCCGATACCTTGCCCAATACCAAGGAAACCCCGCAAATACCCATGGTACTAGCCTAGACTTCTTAGGGTTGCTAGATGTCAACCTATCTAAGGTTTACCTACCAAGAAAAATGGGTATCCTAGGTATCTAGGCTATGTTGGGATACGGGGTATTGATTTACCCTATTACCTATCCTATCTCATGAATTTTACCATCTTCTCTACCACACTCATCTACACCACTCACTCTCATGATACACTCCTATATTTATCACTCTCATAGGTTTCCTATAGGTTTCCTACTAGTTAGACAATAGGCTAACCTATAGGATACTAGTTTCCCTCACTAAGCTCTCACACACACACACAATATCTCACAAATACACACATACACACAATAGCAATTTATGGACTGATTTAAGTGGACTTGTGGACTGATTTTTGTGGGTTTATGGGCTGTCATATAGTGGTGTTTGTGGCTGAATTTGAAGTGGTTGGGTGGTGGTGTTAGGGGCTGTTCTTGGACTGAATTTGTGGGGGTTTTTGTGGACTGTTAAGTGGGGTTTAAAGGGGTGTTTTAGTGTGTCAAATAGGACAGCCATGGGGGGATTTATGGGCTGTGTTTGGGGACAGTTAGAGGGTGCCATGGGGTGTTTTTGACAGTGTAATGACAGCCACTAATAGGGGGAAATGGGGGCTGTCCTTGACTGCAAGTAATGGGTTTTAGGGGGCTGTTTTGTGGGTGTTAGTGGACTGTAGGTAGGGGGAGAAATGGGGACAGCCATGGGCTGTTTTAGGGGCTGTTCTGGGACAACAGTAGGGTGGTTTCTCCTCCCTCTAATACTCCACATCCTCTCCACAACTCTCTACCAATATCACTCCTATTCAACTACTCTCACACTCAACCATTTCACATGTTTTTCCCCTCTCAAACAAATCACCAAACACCACCACTACTAACATACACACACACCCCAAGCCATTCCTTGGCCGAAACCTGTCATGCTCTCCCCTATCCAACACAAGCCACGCACAACACATAATATATACACTAATATATATAAGCCATATATATATATACATATATATATATATATATAAAGAATGATATATATATAACCTTATATATATACAAATAGATTATAGGAAATGATACATTAAGAAAATCATTCCCACACACATGAAAATTCTAAAATAATAGTTAGAACACACCAAAACCAATGCACAACAATATCCATGTGTCCAAATAGGGGATTTTCCTATTAGGACACAATCCTACATATTGGACACCTCTAAAAATGTCCAAATGGACACAAAATAGTCTCTAATGGAGACACAACCATGGGAAACATTCCTATGGGTTTCCTAACCATTCTATATGAAATGGAAACTATTTTTAGAGAAGGATTTACCTATTTTTGGAGAAGGAACAATAGTGGAGCTCTCAAGAATGGAAGGAACCTTTGGAGAAGAAGAAGAAGTGGATGAGAACAAGGGAAAGTGATTTTCTCTCTCCTCCCCACCCCTACACAATGTGGCCGGCCACTAGCTCCAAATGCCCCCTTTTACTAATTACAAGTTTGCCCCTCTATTGTTCTATTAGCTCTATACAAGGTTGCTTAGGGTTTGGGGGTTAAAAATGTAAATCTAAAGTTCTAATTAGGTCTAACCTAATCCATGGAGTCATGATTAATTCCTCTAACTTTTGATGGTAAAATTGTGGGCCATGGCTAACTAGTGTGTGGGCCCGCTAAGGTCAACACTACCCCGGGTCCCCGAAACAAGTCAAAACAAGTCGGAACGAGTTGAAATTCGAACCCGACTCAAACAACCCCAAAATAATACAATAAATAGATAAATAATTTCAAAAATATTCAAAAGTGAAAAATGATAAAAATACCCATGTTTCAGAAAACTGGGGGTGATAAATCTATCCACCTTAAAAAAAATTTCGTCCTCGAAATTAAAACCAAACAATAGTAAAATTTCAAATTCACAAGTCATGGCTAAAAATTTAAAATGATTAAAATCTCAAAAATTGAAGCAGGAATTAAATGACTAAATTTATAAAATTTAAAGTTACTCTCAAATATAAGTCTATACACCTTAAAAGAATCATCCAAAAACTTAAAACAAAGTAAACATAGAAAATTCATGCAATTTGATAATCGTATGCGTCTGTCCAATAATCATGATACTCAGAATCTCCGTCATGCCAGTGAGCAAGGCTACGATAATCACAGAGTCCTCAACTACGGTACATACCTCTAGAATTATGGTATTTAAAATTTTCGCATTGTCGCTAGCTTGGCAGCGAAAATCTTAAATTACTACACCCGAGAGATACATCCATAGTCTGACTATATTTCCTCACTCTGCCAGCTAGCATGACCCTAGAGGATTCTAAAATCTCATAATCGAGGCGACCTAGCCCATACGACTCATCTCAGAAAATATCACATCATAAGAACAAAATTTCATCCAACGAGCAAAGAACAGATAGAATCGAAGTTCAAGACAGTTTATGAGGAAGCAATGCAGAAATGAGATCAAAAGATTGGAACCTGCTATCTGCTCTGCTACTGCCTGAGTGGGCTCAACTGTCATGGCGAACGCTTGCCCCTGCTGGTCTCCTCTAGCCTGCTGCACTCTATCCTAGTATGCCTGTCTGGCTGCACGGGCAGCATAGTCCCTCATCTGGTGATCTGGAGCTCCACAGAACAGACAAACTCCCAGCCTCAATCTACAGACCTCTCCGGTGTGCCCTATCTTCTTGCAGAAGGTACACTGGGTGGCCTGCCTCTGGCCCTGTCCCTGGTGCTGTTGGGCACGCGCCGGTGCCTGCTGGAGCTGCAACTGAGGCTGCTGCTGCTGAAACTGCCTCTGCTGGAAGTGTGGGCGCTTCGCTGGCCCTGCACTCGAACTAGCTCCAAGAGCGTCGCTGCTCCTCTTCGGCCTGAGGCCGAAGTCCTCCTCTGCAATCTGAGCCTCCATAAGGATCTGCTCGAAGGTCGTATCTCGTCGCCCAGATGTGCGATGCGCACTGCATGATTGAGACCCCTCTTGAACTTTCGGGCCTTGCACCCCTCATCCTGAACCAAACTGGGTGCAAACCTGCTCAAGCGGAAGAACTCCGCTGCGTACTCGTCCACCGACGAGTTCTCCTGCAACAAACTGGCAAACTGTCCCTCCAAAGCTGTCAAGGCTACATCTGGGTAGAACTTCTCCTTAAAGAGCTTCCTGAAGTCCTCCCAAGACAAACCTCTCATTGACGCACGTGGATCCCTGCGGTACCAAGTCAGTGCTATATCGAAGAACTGGCTCGCTGCAGACGTCACCCACAGACCTCTCGGGACCTCTGCCAACTCCAGACTCCGCTGGACATCCTCTAGCTAGTCGTCCGCGTATAGGATACCCTCGGTACCCTTGAACTCCCGCGGGTTCATCTTCCTGAAGTGGAGGTGTGTATCGGGCCTTCCCTGATCCTGCTGCTGTGTTGGTGCTCCCTGAACTGTAGCCGGTACATCTCTCTCCACTGCTGCCATAGCTAACTGATGTGAGTTCTCCACGGTCTATCGCAGCACCTCTGCCTGACGGTGCTGTGCCTCTGTCTGTGCTCTCTGTGTCTGCAGCATCTGCTGCAGAAGGACCATCATCCCCTGAACATCTGCCGGTATCGGAAGCGGCGGTGGAAGAACATCAGGAATAACCATAGACGGTCCCGCTGCTGGAGGTAGAAGACCTCCTGGAACCGTCGCTGCTGCCGCTCCCGCCGGAGGGGCAGGAACTGAGATAGCAGCTCCCTCAGCCGGAGGTGGAAGACCTCCTGGGACTGCCACTGCTGCTCCCACAGCCAGAGGTGGAAGAACTGCCGGATCGGGCCTCTCTGGAACTGTACTGGGTCCTGCTACCTGATAACGAGTCACCGTCATCCTGAAGATGAATTGAACCCAAGAGATCAATATGGCACAAGATAAGATATTATCAAAGGAGGACAATTGAATTCAAATGCAAGAAGAGTTGTCATGGTAATCAAAAGATTAGAGATTTCCTAAAATGTGATTGAGTAACTCCTATCATACCCTAGATCCTACATCCTATCTGCAGGCTCGTAATTAGTACTCTAAGTCGAGCACCATTACGAGATCGCACTAATTGCGACACAGACCTGCATGGGCCACCAAAAAAATGTGTCACGACCTGCACCCTAGAGAGGGGCACGAGCACGTGGTTACGTCCAGCCTACGCCGCAGAATCGGCGGTAGAATGCTGTATATAGGGTCTGTAAATACTACGACTAAAACAGATAAATGTACCTGTACAGTATATACACTCTGAATGGAGGTGACATAGCAATACAGTCTCAATCACATAATCAAAACTAAGGTAGATAGCATGAAAAGAGATATGATAGATAAAACAGGAAACGAGTCCAAAATCCACAAGTCAGAGCTAACACACAAACATCCATATCTCAAAAAATATATAATAGATACTACAACTGACAGTGCTAGCTGGCTCGCAAGCCAGGCAAACCTAACTAAACTAAGCTACTCAGGGTGAGCAAAGTCTAGTGGCTCTACCAACAAGCCACTGTCTAAGTCTACTCCGTCAGACTCTACCCCATAGTAGGTCGGGCAATCAGCCTCTGAATCATCTGTAAAATTTGTCAACGGTATCCTGTCAGGAAAATGAGCAAGTACAAACACCAACAGCAGTTCCATATGAATTGATAAATTCTATAAGAGATAGTGTAATGAAATACAAGACAAAATCAACTGGAAATATATATATATCATGGTGTGAGTACTGAGAAGAACGACGCTATGAATATATATAGGACGATTTGGAAACTGTTCGAAAAGCCGAGTTACAACCCTTAAACCAAACAAAGACTGGGGCTGTAACCCTTCTCCCGAACAGAACTTAGTCACCACAGATAATAAATATAAAAGGTGCCTTTAATTATTAGTGCATCATGTGATCGGCTTGGGAAACATGTTCAAGTTTTCCATCTGACCGGCTACGAACAAATAACAAGTGTGAAACAACAAGTGTGAAGATAAGGCCGATCACCATGGAAAGTTGAGAACAAGTAGCTATGAACAAGTGTCGAGTACAAGTGTGAAACAACAAGTGGGTATTTGATCACGCAACCACTAATAACTCCCCATCCCCGAATAGTATAAAGGATCCGGACATAACACGTCATGACACGGGATTCGAAAGCAGGGGGCCAGCCCACACCCAAGTCCATGTCTAAACAAGTACAAGTAACAAATCGAGTCATGTACTAATATACCAAGTAATCTGGGAACAACATCTCATGACAGGATCCGACATATACTAGGCCGTGAAATATCGTGTCTGGAAATCAAGTAAGACACTATGACTGAATCGGATATAGCAGATATCAAGACAATGAAAACTATCAGTGAATGTACCCGCCTGTGGTCCTGAGCTGATAGGGTGAACAGACGCTCAGAGTGATCACAGACCTAAAATAAGATACTATGAGTCAAACAGGGCTTAATACTGAAAAAGAAAACTAATATAATCCATGAATGCAAGTCTAAGTCAAAACTAGGTCAATCTAGGTCAAACTGAGTCATACTAGGTCATACTGGTTCATACTAGGTCATACTAGGTCACTGGGAGTCATTCCAAGTCAAACTAGGTCGATCGGGATCAACGGTTGACTTACAATTGACTTTTGGTCAAAAAGTCAACTCTGGTCAACTCTAGGTCAACCCTAGGTCAAACTAGTCTAATGTTGACCAACTGTTGACTTTCAGTCAACTGGTCAACTCTGGTTGGTTTCGGTCAAATCGGGTCGCTTAAAGACTAAGTTTGACTCTTGGTTGACTTTTGTTGACTTTTGGTTAAAAAGGTCAACCGACGTCAAAACTAGTCTATGAGTACCATATTTGATCATTACCAACCACGGGAATCAAGTTCTAACTCTATCTTAGGCTTCTAACACAAATATCCTATTTCTAGGCAAAACTAGTATTTACCCTTTTAAGGTAAATCCCGATACCTTGCCCAATAGCAAGGAAATCTCGCAAATACCCATGGTACTAGCCTAGACTTCTTAGGGTAGCTAGATATCAACCTATCTAAGGTTTACCTACCAAGAAAAATGGGTATCCTAGGCATCTAGGCTATGTTGGGATACGGGGTATTGATTTACCCTATTACCTATCCTATCTCATGAATTTTACCCTCTTCTCTACCACACTCATCTACACCACTCACTCTCATGATACACTCCTATATTTATCACTCTCATAGGTTTCCTACTAGTTAGACAATAGGCTAACCTATAGGATACTAGTTTTCCTCACTAAGCTCTCTCACACACACACAATATCTCACAAATACACACATACACACAATGGCAATTTATGGACTGATTTAAGTGGACTTGTGGACTGATTTTTGTGGGTTTATGGGTTGTCATATAGTGGTGTTTGTGGCTGAATTTGAAGTGGTTGGGTGGTGGTGTTAGGGCTGTTCTTGGACTGAATTTGTGGGGGTTTTTGTGGACTGTTAAGTGGGGTTTAAAGGGGTGTTTTAGTGTGTCAAATAGGACAGCCATGGGGGGATTTATGGGCTGTGTTTGGGGACAGTTAGAGGGTGCCATGGGGTGTTTTTGACAGTGTAATGACAGCCACTAATAGGGGGAAATGGGGGCTGTCCTTGACTGCAAGTAATGGGTTTTAGGGGGCTGTTTTGTAGGTGTTAATGGACTGTAGGTAGGGGGAGAAATGGGGACAGCCATGGGCTGTTTTAGGGGCTGTTCTGGGACAGCAGTAGGGTGGTTTCTCCTCCCTCTAATACTCCACATCCTCTCCACAACTCTCTACCAATATCACTCCTATTCAACTACTCTCACACTCAACCATTTCACATGTTTTTCCCCTCTCAAACAAATCACCAAACACCACCACTACTAACATACACACACACCCCAAGCCATTCCTTGGCCGAAACCTGTCATGCTTTCCCCCATCCAACACAAGCCACACACAACACATAATATATACACTAATATATATAAGCCATATAAAAAAAAAAACATATATATATATATATATATATATATATATATTTTTTTTTTCTTTATATATATATATATATATATATATATATATATATATATATATATTATATATATATATATATATATATATATATATATATATATATATATATATTTTAACCTTATATATATACAAATAGATTATAGGAAATGATACATTAAGAAAATCATTCCCACACACATGAAAATTCTGAAATAATAGTTAGAACACACCAAAACCAATGCACAACAATATCCATGTGTCCAAATAGGGGGTTTTTCTATTAGGACACAATCCTACATATTGGACACCTCTAAAAATGTCCAAATGGACCCAAAATAGTCTCTAATGGAGACACAACCATGGGAAACATTCCTATGGGTTTCCTAACCATTCTATATGAAATGGAAACTATTTTTAGAGAAGGTTTACCTATTTTTGGAGAAGGAACAATGGTGGAGCTCTCAAGAATGGAAGGAACCTTTGGAGAAGAAGAAGAAGTGGATGAGAACAAGGAAAAGTAATTTTCTCTCTCCTCCCCACCCCTACACAATGTGGCCGGCCACTAGCTCCAAATGCCCCCTTTTACTAATTACAAGTTTGCCCCTCTATTGTTCTATTAGCTCTATACAAGGTTGCTTAGGGTTTGGGGGTTAAAAATATAAATCTAAAGTTCTAATTAGGTCTAACCTAATCCATGGAGTCATGATTAATTCCTCTAACTTTTGATGGTAAAATTGTGGGCCATGGCTAACTAGTGTGTGGGCCCGCTAAGGTCAACACTATCCCGGGTCCCCGAAACAAGTCAAAACAAGTCGGAACGAGTTGAAATTCGAACCCGACTCAAACAACCCCAAAATAATACAATAAATAGATAAATAATTTCAAAAATATTCAAAAGTGAAAAAATGATAAAAATACTCCTGTTTCTGGAAACTGGGGGTGACACTTGCAACACTTTACATAAATTAATTAAAAATTGTTGTTGAGTTCCGAACGCCGGGAAGCGGTCCATTCAGCAGGCCGAGGCCCTGCACTCAAAATGCTATTGGCCAGTAACACGTTCTAAAATAATTATTTAAATTAAAAATATAAAAATACGGTAAGTCTCAGACTTGGTCCAAAATATCATGTTGCATTCTAGCTTATGCCTCGACGTCCGAAAATTCCGGTTTCGTTTGCATTTCGCTAGGGTCTACAGACCGATACGGTCATTGCCCAAAAATGATACAAAACTATATTTAAACCAACAATTCAAGTTGTAAATTCGTTTTACAAAAGCCGGGATTTGGAAATAATTTTATTCAAACTCTAATATACTTTCCGAAAATTTGGGCAGCATCTCCTCTATAATTGGGACAACCAAATCCTGGGAAAATGCCAAACAACAAAAATATATATCCCAACCCAGAGATTATAAACCATAAAATATAACCAAAAGCTTCAGAACGTATCCGAAATAAAATTCAGAAAACCTGAATTGAAATTCGGAAAACCACAGAACCAAACTAAGAGAAAATGGTCACAAAACCATATACTAGGTAATCCAAATTTAACTCAGAAATTCCGAGAAACCACAGAAGCTACAGAATCATTCCGAAAGTTCAAAAATTCTGAAACCTCAAATCGATCAGATTCCCATAGCGGGATCCGGGACCATGTCATCATCGACACCTATGGGAGAAACACGGGAATACGGAAGATACCTCGGGTGCTCGGCTAGAGCTCTCAGATGAGTATAGAAGGAAGAATCCGTATGGACAGCGGAAAGCTCGGGACAACACTCAGATCCGGTCGCAGGGAGCGGACAGCGGTTCGGGACCGGAGAGGAGCGTAAAAAGGGGACGAGGGTTTCGGGGCACGGCTGCGGGTCAGCGGGAGGCCGAGGGTCAGGATCGGCCTGGACCGCGGGGAACCACGGCGGCGGGAGCCGCTCGGGGTCGGCCGAGAGGGTCGGAGTGGCGGGGGAGGCGCTGGCCTCGGGCGGAGGGGGTCGCAGACTCGCCGGAGGGCGCGGGTCGGCGTAGAGGCTCGGGATTCGTCGAGGGTGCAACCAGGGAGAGCTCGGTTAGGGCTTGGGGTTGGGAGAGTGCTGGAGAAGAAGGATGGAGAGGGTGAGGGTTTTATAGGGAGGATGATCTGGAGGTTTCGGGAGAGGAGCGGTCGGCCGGTTATGGAAAGGAAGGGGTCAGCTGCGGCATCGATTTGGAAGGGGAAAGGAAAGGTTTTCTTTTCCTTTGCTGGTTAAAGGAAAATGAAAGAGAGAGGGAGTTTAAAGAGTTATAAATGATAGTTAATGAAAGATTTAAAGGAAAGTTATAAGAATTCTTTTGTTTTTAATAAAGAAAATGATATTTATATATATATATATATATATATATATATATATATATATATATATATATATATACTAAGGGACTTCCAAATTAGTTTCGAAAAAACTGAACTTGGGTTCGAGACGGGTTCGGGATGGGTCAGGTCCAACACTAAAAAAATTCCATGAATAATAATTTTTCTAAAAATACTATTTTCCTAAATTAACATTTAATAATGATTATAATAATAATTTAGCTAATAAAATTATTCAATTAATTAACCAAAATTTTACGGGTTTTGCACTTATCATACAGATATTTCCAGTTTACCATATCTCTCTTATTTTTTATGTACATCTTCTTGCAGTTCATGTATCTTACTCTTTTGTATGCTTTACATTTTCTGTCATGATATAAAATGCGTGAGATGTATTGTGCTCGTTCCTATCCTGACTGTACCAGTTGAAAATGTTACAGATGACACCGAGGAGTTCTGTCCTACGTATTATGGAGCATCCTTGGATGACATTGCGAGCTGGACTCTCAGGAGGACCTAGCTCTAGCTGAGGATATCACCCCTACTGCTTAGATTAGTTAGCTAGACTGTCTACTTTATTTGTTGTCTTGTCTTTATGTTGACATTTGAGATGTATTATTTTTGGATGATGTTAGTGTTGTGTCGCATAGACACTTAGACTTATTTTTTTCTGTTTGTATGTTCTCTATTTGAGATTTCCTATCTATCATATCCTGCTACTTCTACCTTAGAATTGTGATTGAGATGTACCTTCTATATTGTCCTTCGATTGGAGAGTATATCTTGTGCAGTTACACTTATGCTGTGTTAGATGTATGTGACCTAGGACAGCGTTCTACCGCCGACACTACGGCATAGGCTGGACGTACCCACTTCTCGTGCCCCTACACTGGGTACGGGACGTGACAAGAGCTCCTTGATCACTGAGACGATCTCCTCCAAATTCGGTCGTCCATGTTGTTACCATCGGCCTCGTCGTTCTCCCCGTCACCAACTCGGCCCAGGACGCCGTCGAAAGACGTCGGTAGCAACGGTAGTCGCGTGGCTGTCGATCTTGTCGTAGTGGCCATATGGCTCGTCCAGGGTGGCCGTCCACGTCGCTGAGGATCCCCCTCCCCCATCCGTTGCCATGACAGTCGACTCCCCACCAGGTGGTGACAAATGCGATAGTATTGACGTCGACGATGTGGTCTCCTGGTTTTGGGTCGTAGTACTCTAGTACTCAAGTGCCCGGGTCGACACCTCTTGCGGAAGAGTTGTGGGGTATTTTAATGCAGGTGAGGGGGAGAGGATTACAGGGGACAACAAGTGAAGCTGTCAGAAAAAAGACACTCACAGAGAGAGTTGTAATGTCAACCAAACCCTGCAATTAGCGACAGTTTCAATGAACAATGGCAGAAACACTCCACTTTTTGATCACTCCCTTCCATCCAGACTGCCTAGGGGTTGACGTCAACGACGAGGTCTCTGTAATATGACACCAAATGCTATAACTGGTGGCAGTTTCAGTAACCAGTGGCAGAAACACTCCACTTTCTGCTTCTCTATTCTATTTAAATCAGTCGGTGTTGGTGCCAACGACAAGGTCCCTAGTTTTGGGTTATAGTACTATAGTACTCAAGCGACTTGGTCGACACCACTTGCGAAAGAGTTACGGGAGTATTTTGATGCAGGTTAGGGTGGAGGGAATTGTAGGGACAACAAGTGGAGCTGTCAGGGAAAAGACACTCACGGATGGAGTTGTAGTGTCAACCAAATGCTACAACTGGTGGCAGTTTCAGTGAACAGTGAGATCTACATGACAAGTACTCAATGCTAGATTATTATTTATATCATATTCATGACAAAGACACGACCTTAGTGGCATATTCTTTTGTACTGCTCTACACCATAGAAAGGGCAATCATCAAGTAAAAGAATACATAGAGGCATACAACCAACTTCTTTGTGTACCACTTGATTGAACATGAATGGTTAATTTTAACTTATTTCTATATATAAAGAAAATGCTTTGTGTTTGAGAGAAGGAAGAGAAGGATTGGACATATGCCAATGGGTTTGGCTTCGATTGGTTCACAAAAAGGAAATGAAAGGAAAGGAAACTAATTCTTTGCTCCTTTTTTCTTGTCTTTGGCAAATTGCAATTTCAATTAATTTTTTATCCGGTGTTTGCAAATGTCAAGGAAATTAGAAGGGAATGTCAATCCTTAGAGGAAGAAAAAATAAATCCTTGGGTTGGTGGGGAAACTATTTTCCTCCTATTTTCTTCCTCTTAGGAATCAATTTACTTTCATACTCATTTCTTTTGGCATACAAACACATGAATGTCGGTTTATCTTGACTTTCGTACTCATTTCTTTCGTACACATTCTAGTTCTAAATCCAAGTATGGATAAACCGACTTTAGTAAATCAGTACTATTTTTCTCCCTCTGGGTTTTATATATATATATATATATATATATATATATATATATATATATATATATATATATATGTATATATATCCTCTCAACATGGAGCAAAGAAGCCTACGGTGACATCTTCCAGGCTATCAGGGAGGCGGAGGACGATGTCAACCGCGCGGAGTCCGATTTTGCCACTAACAACTCCCCGGAGGCCCGTGCAGCCCTCAACCTCGCCCGAGCCCTTCTTAAATCCAGACTGAGAGTGGAGAATGATTTTTGGAGGCAAAAAGCCAGATCGACTTGGGACACCGACGGCGACCGGAACACCAGGGTCTTCCATGCTTGCGTCAAAGGACGTAGAAACAAATTAAATTTACACCGGATTCTCGACGAGAACGGTAATCTGGTGGACGACCAGGCCGGTATTCAGGCTGTGGCTGCGAACTACTTCTCCCAACTCTTCACCAAAGATCGCGTCGTTAAATACGTGACACTCCTGTCTGTTATCCCTTCCCTCATTAGCGATCAAGATAATGCAGCCCTGCTGGCCACAACTTCAGAGGAGGAGGTTAAAGCGGCAGTCTGGTCCATGAACGAGCATAGCGCCTCGGGGCCGGATGGCTTCAACGGGGTCTTCTTCAGAGCTTGCTGGGACATCATTAAAACCGACCTTGTTGAAGCCACTAATGCTTTTCTCCAAGGGGCCTGATACCCCAAGTCCATTTCCAGCGCCAACATCATCCTAATCCCCAAGACTGATAATCCGAAAACCTTCAAAGACTTCCTCCCGATCAGCCTCTGCACCTTCACCAACAAGATCATTTCTAAGATCGTCGCTAACCGGATGTCCGACCTCCTCCCCAAGATCATTTTCGAACAACAAAGCGGGTTTGTCAAAGGCCGCAGTATTTCAGACAACATCCTACTAGCCCAAGAGATGATCACGTGTATGAAGTTCCCATCGAGGGGGGAACGTGGCCATCAAACTCGACATGGAGAAAGCTTATGACCGGTTGGACTGGCAATTCATGATCTGGGTTTTCAGAGCCTTCGGCTTCGCCGAACCATGGATTGACATCATCTTCAGATCGATCAACAATGCATGGTTCTCCACCGTCATCAATGGCCAGGCGGCAGGTTTCTTTTGTTCCTCTGGTGGGGTTAGACAGGTGGACCCGCTCTCATCCACCATCTTCATGATTGCGGCCGAAGCCCTCAGCAGAAGCCTCAATAGTATGTCCAATAAGCCTGGCTTCAAACACTTCCACACAACCACCGGCTGCCCTCTCATCACTCACCTGGCTTACGCTGATGACATCCTCATCTTCTCTTTTAGAGACAGCGGATCGATCGAGGCTGTCATGCATACGATCGTCAGATACACCACCTGCTCCGGTCAGCACATCAACAACAACAAGAGCGTCATCTACACCCACCACAAAGCGGACAGAACTTGCTCTACTTTGCTCGCCAACATGACCGGCTTCCGCACGGCTTATCCCCCGTTCTAATATCTCGGGTGCCCGCTGGTGTATGGTAGGGCCAACTCAGGTATTTATGAGCACCTTGTCGACAGGATCCGTAAACTTATTGCTGGATGGCACATTGCCACCCTATCCCCAGGGGGCAAAACGATCCTCATCAAACACGTTCTATCATCAATCCCGATATACACCCTTCTCGTCTGTGCCCCGCCTCAGAAGGTGCTCCACTCTCTCGAAGCCCTCTTCGCCAAGTTCTTCTGGGGTCATAGCGACGGCAAGGACAAACATCACTGGGCCGGTTGGGAGACGATGGCCAAACCTACTGAAGAAGGAGGGCTGGGCTTCAGCAGGCTTGCACACATCGTAGACGCCTGCTCCATTAAGTTGTGGTGGAAGCTGCGCACTGAGACCTCACTATGGACGAAATTCATGAGAGCCAGGTATTCCAGGTTCTCCCACCTGTCTGAGACGATCTCCAATAACAGATCCTCGGCAATGTGGCGCCGCATGATTCGGGGTCGTACCTTCGCGGAACCTCTCATCCGGCTTCAGTTGGGCGACGGTCGCTCCCCAGCTTGCCTGGAGCGGTGGTTAGGTGATGACATCATCCATCCCAACAGTCTTACTCCCCAGGGGTGCGCTATTAGGGATCTATGGGAGGGCAGCTCAGGATGGGATTGGAGGAAGGTCAGAAATTTGCTTGGTCAGCCAGCGAAAAACAGTCTTCTTGCTGCTAACCTCCAGATTACTGACACGATCGACACTTGGAGATGGTCACCCAACCCGAGCGGGTCATTCACTTTGGCTTCCGCCAGGCTAGTGGTCAGAGGCAGCGGGCCGTCCAATCTTGTTTATGGCAAGTTTTGGCAGGCCTGCATTCCCATTAAATGGTCTATTCTCATCTGGCGCGCTCTTCGTCGTAAGATTCTGACGGATGACATCATCAGTTCTATGGGATTCAGCCTCGCGTCGAGATGTCACTGTTGCAAGGAGCACACAACAAAATCTACAGAGCACGTCCTTCTCTCGGAGGAGTTGGCTACAGACCTTTGGTCTAAGATTCACAATAGACTTTGCATGGTTCAGCCGACCGGGGGCTTCTACGATCTCCTGGCCTACTGGAGCCGATCCCACGGATATCAGATCGTAGTAGCTGTTGGTATCTGGGTCCTATGGAAGAACAGGAACAAATTCAGATATGAAGGCCGGTCTTTTCTCCCGCCTCAGTTGTTCGGAGAGGTCATCAGACAATGCTTCAATGTTAGGATGCGCTGCTCGCACATTCCCACCTCCTTCTGGGAGGCCCTGTCTTAGGCCGCCCTACCCCTGCCTTTTGTGCATGCGAGTCGCGCTTTCAGCTTTTTGTCCTTTAGTTGCTTTTTGCGCTTACTTGTATAGGCTTCGGCATTTTGCGCCTATTCTCTAATAAAGTTCGGGGTTAAATATATATATATATATATAAATAAAATATATATATATATATATATATATATATATATATATATATATATATATATATATATATATATATATATATACTAGTCATAGCCCGTACCCATAGGGCATGGTTCATTTAAGGTATTCTCCCTAAAAATCTTGGATCCCCAATTTTAAACGAACAATAATAATTTTGAGGCCCCCATCAAAATATTAAATCTCAACCACTGCTGGATGTGAATTTTATTTGGATTCCCCATAAAACCCCACTCTCAATAATGCTCATCCACAACCATTATGAGGCCCCTATCAAAATATTAAATTCCAACCATCAAAATATTAAATCCCCATCTTTGGATTCCCCATAAAACACTACTCCCAATAATTCTCTTCCCCATAAAACCCCACAACCGTTGATTCACCAAGATTAAATCCCAACCACTCTTTATCTTGGCACAGTCAGCCCTAGGATTCAAAAACCTTTGTGTTTTGTATAATATATATATATATATATATATATATATATATATTTATATATATGTCACGATCCGCATCTAGATATAGGGGTACGAGTGCGTGGGACATATTCAGCCTACGCTATAAGATCGACGGTAGAACGATGATTAGTTCCAGGGGCGGATCCAGAAACTGAAACTGGGGTGGGCTACAGCAGATTCAGATGGGCTAAAGGTGGGTTAACCTATATAAAAAATCAAAAAAAACATAAGAAAAAATAGAGTAACTTTTTATTTTTTGAGGTGGGATGGAGCCCACCCGACTATAAGTGTGGATCTGCCCCTGTCTAGTTCAACTGCTATCTATCCATATTTCACAACATAACCTATCAATGATATCTCAACTCTGAAAGGAGGACAATATTTTATAATAGTCTATACTCAATGACAATATTTTATAATAGTACAATATGGAAAAATACAATGTCTCAAAGTCTAGTACAAATCCAGTGCAATAAAATACTAGTACCTACTAGGCTACATCTACTGGTGTCTCCTCTACTAGGCTGGCTCCTCCAGAGTCTCCTACAGATAACCCTCATCTACACCTGCTAAATTCTACGTAAGACAGAAGTTCTCTAGATCCTTTGAAAAATATTATCTAGTCAGGATTGGAGCGAAACGCATAACTCTAACAACAGTTCCAATTATATGATAAATGCTATAAAATAGTAATATTGAGTGTAATACATGGTGAGAATATAAAATTGTAACATAACCTATCAATAATAGTTTGAGAGATCGAAATACAAGACTATTTGTAATAACATGCAATAAGAATAAGAAGACGAAATAAATAAAGAGTATCGCAATGAATATGAAATATACATGAAGGAACTGAACTAACTATGTATTTTAAATCATTATTTCCAACAAGTGTTCAATCATTAAACAATATCCACAATGGTATGGTTCGATCATATGTGTAACGTACGATTGGCTATCCACATTAGTATGGCTCAATCTAATAGGATTGGCTATCCATAATAGTACGACACAATCCAATAGGATTGGTGATCCATAATAGTACAATAGTATAGCTTAATTCAATAGGATTGGATATCTATGATATTACAATAGTTTGACTCAATCCAAAAAGATTGACTATCCACAATAGCACAATAGTACGGCTCAATCTAATAGGATTGGCTATCGACAATAGTATAATTCGAGTCCCATTACGATACAAGAAATACAATATGGAGTCAATATCTGAGCACGGTGATTGAGGTGTACAACGTGATGCGAGTATGAATATATCATGACGGAACCTATAACAACTAGGTCGTGTAACCAACGTGTCAGAAATCAAGTATAACATCACTAAGCACAATAACCATAACAAATATCAGATAATAAAAACTATCAGAGAATGTACTCGTCTAAGATTTGGAGCAATAAATATCAAATAGTGACTGAACTGGAGTCCAAGTAACATATATATGATGTATCAAGGTTAAATAGTATTTCAAAGTCAATAATGTCACGATCCGCACCCGCTTTTCGGATGCAAGCACATGAGCAAGCCAGCTACGCATCAAGCGGACTCCAGCCCGACTCGAATACGTAAACGCTGTCAAGGCTAGGGTATACTGCAAAATCATGGCAATTTAATCTATATCTCAACTCCACAATAAGTGTACAAAACATGAATGAATACTATAGGTCGTGGTCTGCAGCCCACTAGCATATATGTTCGATAAGACTCCAAAGAATATAACAAGAGTCTCTAAACTGAATCAATAAGCAGAATATCTCATGATAATGAATGAAAAGCACGAAAGGATAATAATATAATATCACTAACAAATACCTGAGACATGTATCACAATCATCTACCGTCCTGCTATGCCACTAACTCCATGCAATCGCTAAACCTGAAGAGATCATCAGGTCCTCAGAGGACATAGCAAGACACATAATATACATGCCTATCTAACAATTTTATCATGCGCAAGAAAATAAACAAAAAAAAGGAATACGACAAATGACCACGAACACGAACTCGAATACTAGAACAACTACGTATAAATTAACTGCCGGGTAAACAATAAACACGTGATCAATGGAAGAACCAAACCCTCGCCCCGAGTGGGCTCGTAGGTTTGAACTAATCACTAACCCTCATCCCGAGTGTGGACTCTCTGGTTAGTACTAACCCTCGTCCCGAGTGTGGACTCTTTGGTTAGTTCACGGCAAGGCACCCTCGTCCCAAGTGTGGACTCTCTGGTACAAATATAACATCCTCGTCCCGAGTGTGGACTCTCTGATGTAAATATCCTCATCCCGAGTGGACTCACTGGTACAAGTCAAGTCAATACCCTCGTCCCGAGTGTGGACTCTCTGGTACAAATAATCGACATCCTCGTCCCGAGTGTGGACTCATGGATGTAAACAGATCAAGGAAAACACACTTGTCCCGAGTGGACTCTCTGGTGCCAAGGAAGCAATAACAAGAATTTAGCAGTTCAATTACTCGTACTCATTCTATGATACGACTCAAGCAAGGTACTGACGAGAAACTCCAAGTGTGAACCACAAGACCAAACATGAACATGGCTATATGCAATAAAAATAACTCAAAAGAAGATAATACGAAAAGCACATATCCATAAACAATCAAAACTGGGAAATGAAATACAATGCATATAAATAAAACTGTAGAGGGAGGCAAGGTATACTTGCCTGTGGTCCTTGCACAAATCTTAGTCACAAGTCGAGGATGAGAGGATGCCGATCTAGGAACTGTCAACCTATAACACATATCGTACCATGAATCGTGCACGAAAACTATAAATCAATTCTAATGTTATAGTTCTAAATTCATGGAATAGTGGCTAGTTGGGTTACTAATCTAATAATAATTAATTCTAGAATAATTCACTTAAAAATCTAATTTAACCTAATAATAATCTGAATATAATCTAAACATGCAAGTTTGGCCATCAAAGTCGTGTTTTCCAATTTTGGAAACTATGGCACGCAAATCGAGACGTACCGTTGGCTATCTAGTCAAACGCTGTGAACTCTATATTTGAAAGTGCACCTTGGTCGATTTCAGCACCACGAGTGTGCTGGAATCAATCGTGCCACAAAATCATGCTTTGGTCAAAAGATATCGCCGTTATGGCTAATCGTGACCAAAACGGTGATCAACCAATCAATTTTGAGTTCAACAGAATAACAAAAATACTAGATAAACGAATTAATTTCTGGAAAAAGTATAGGTCGTAGAACTCTATGTTAGCTTTCCGAAACTTTAAACCGTTCATGATTTCGATTTCTGATTCTCCTGGAATCTCGAAAACACCAAAAGGTGTCAAGTTTCGGACAATCGACACTCTATGAATTTTCCAGAAATTTAGGAATAATATATATAAAATAAATTACATATTCAGAAAGCTTATCTCGATACGAATCCAACAAAAAAATAGCGCACGAAAAGTACGTCGGAGTTGGCGGGAATCGCTTCGGGAAATCGAGATCTTTACTAGAACTCTCTCTCAAAAAGGCGGCTGAAATTTTATTAGGATTCCGAATATAATAGTATATATATAGGAGAGAGAGAGGCGGTTCGGCCTGGGCGCCGACAAGTGAGCCCCCTCTGGGTGAATTATTGGGTAATTAATTATTTAATTTAGAAAATCATTTAAAAATCATTTAAGTCCAAATAAATCAAAATAAATTGCATAAAAATCCAGAAAAATTCTAGAAAATTTTAGAAAATATTTCTAAGTGTCTAGAATCTAAATAAAATATTTTTAACACAAAATATCATCATGTGACCTTACAGTAAATTCCCAAATCCTATAAAATATAATTTCTATAGGTTTTAATTATATAAAAATTCCCAAAAATTCTAAAAAAATCTAAAAAAATTCTAAAATATTCTAAAAAATATTTCTAACCTCCTAGAACCTAAATAAAAATAACTTGTCTCAAAATAGTCCCAAATGACCTTATAGTAATTCATGAAAGTCAATAAAATAAATATATCTTTAATAAATAAATATCTAAAAATGTCTAAAAATTGTAGGAAAATATAATATAGCTATAGCATGCTTATAAATCCTATCTAGAGATCATGTGAAAACAAGATGGCCATAAATCACTTGTGGGCTTAGTCACAACTCCTATGATCATAGAAAATTAAATGTAAACTAATCAAATAAAAAATAAAAAATATATCACAAAATTTTGGAAAGAGGAGTTACAAATAATATATTTAATTAACTCAATACTAGATTTCTTGGTCAAAACTAGGTCATGAAAATCAAACTAGGTCAAATCTAGGTTAATACAGTCAAACTAGGTTATTTTCTAGTTTCTAGGTTAATTTTACCTATTTACAAGGTTTATAAAGTTATACTAGGTCTTGACATGTCACTATTTGTTTTTTAGGTGCTAACTAGGTCAAACTAGTCAAAACTAGTTAACACTAGGTCGATACTGGATTTCTCTGCTATACTAATAAGTTACTAGCATATATTATCCTAATATATACTTCTACCTCTAATTTCTAGCAATACCTTGACCTATAGCTATTTACCTTATCCCATATCACGGTATCTCAATCTGTATCACACAGTTACCTAATACCTTAGTCTGTATCCTTAACTATTAGTCAATACCTTAGTTCTAAAGTCAATACCTTGGCTAAACTAGGTTTTCTAGTCCATACTAGTCAATACCTTGCTAATATCCAAGTTACACCAGCTACTACTATTAATACTAGCTAATATTAACTAATAATAGCTAATATCCATACTATATATCATTATATATATATTTCATAACATATATATATATATATATATATATATATATATATATATATCTATATATATTCTTAATATAATATATTTATATATTCAGGGGGAAAAAGGAGGATAATACCAAATATGTTAGAGTATATATATATATATATATATATATTTTATATATATATATATATATATATATATATATATATATATATATATATATATATATATATATATATATATACATATTTGGTATTATCCTCCTTTTTTCCCCCTGCTCCCAACGGCCGTATAACTCCCCCCCCTCTCGTTCCCGGCGTAGGGGCCACACTGCGTCGGCAGCTCGCCGACCGCCCCACCCCTTCTCTCCCGTCACCATTCAGCCCGGCACCCCGGCCACGACCATGCGGATCGCTGCCCCGCGCACTCGAAGGCCCCCCGTTCGAAACCTTGGTCATCTGATCAGTTGACTATCTTCGACCTCGGTACTGCCATGGTGGCCCCGCGGCTCCGGTAGCCACCTATGGCCCCCGCCCCTGGCCCCCGAGCCACCGTGCTTCCCCTCCGCCTCCAGCCCTTCCAGTCCGCAGGCAGCGGACAGGAGTCGCTGCCCTCCGGTGTTGCCCCTCCCCTCCAGTGGCCCCGCTCATCGTCAGCACCCCTCGTCGCTCATCCCCCGCTCTGTTCGGCCGGCCGGAATCCAGCGGCTGTTCTCCCGGGTCTGGAGCTTTCCCGCTCGACTCAGCAACTCCCAGTTTCAAATTTTGAATTTTCTCCCTCTCAGTGGTGAAGGTGGGGGGGGTCTCCTGCTATGCACCCTCGGTAGAGTTTGGCCATGCGCCCTAACCGTCGCAGGTTGGCCATGCGCCCATGGTTCCCACGACCGCCCCTGCGCCCCCGTACAGAGTGGATGGCTATGTGCCTATCCTGGGGGCCACTCGCCATGCACCGTTGGACGCGTGCGTCCGTTCGGCCTCGTCTTCGGGGGGCAGCCATGCACCTACTGTTGGCCCGACGACCCCCTCCGGCTATGCGCCCCCTCCTATCGCGGAAGGCTATGCGCCCACCTCCCGTACTTCCTCACCGAGGGGTGGCCATGCACCCGCAGTGGCTCTCGCCCCTCCCCTCGGCCTCACTCCACGGGCTGGTGGCTATGCGCCAACTGTCAGCCTGGTGCCTCCTTCCGGCTATGCGCACCCTCCTATCGCGGGGGGCTATGCGCCCACCTCCATGGCATCCTCTCCGAGGGGTGGCCATGCGCCCGTGGTGGCACTTGCGCCCCTCATCCGTCTCACTCATCGGGCGGGTGGACATGCGTCTACTCCACATCCTGATGGGCATGCACCTTCGACCTCCTCCCGCAGCGATTCCCCAGTATCTTATGCACCGGGCTATCCAGTGGTCGGAGACTATGTGCCCTCTACTTCCCATCCTCGTGTGCAGCAAACCACCCCAAGGCACCTTCCTTCGCAGAGATTCTGAGGCCAGATCGTGGAATGTAGCTTCCTGCCCTGTCTGATAGCCCCGTCCTTCCAGACATCCTCCTCCCGAGCCCATCCGACGACGGAACCATCCGTGTCCCATTTTCGGTCAAAGAAGTTTTCTCCCTATCGGCGAGCTTCGCGAAGATGTTTGTGTTGAAATTTTCGTCTGGATGCCCGAAACTCACCACTGTCCAAGAAGCCATTACTGGATGGGGTCACTCGTCTGCATACAAGGTCACCCTACTGGAACCCAAACACATGTTGCTCTACCTATCCTCCAACTATGACTACTCCTTAGTTTGGGCTAAGAGCACCACCAGTATTGGCAATCACCATGCCAAGATTGCCAAATGGTCCCCCAGTTTTAATCCTAAAATGGACTCGTCGATAATCTCGACGTGGATCACTCTCCCAAACCTGCCCCTGGTCTTCCTCGCCCCCGCAGCTCTGAAGCGTATTGCTTGCTCCTTCGAAACCCTGGTGGAAATTGCAGAGGAAACCCGTAATCTCTCCAAAGACAACTACGTAAAAATTTATGTGGAGCTCGATCTGACATCCGATCCTACCACCCACATTCAGATCGAGCTCGGTGGACAATCTCTCTCTCTCTCTCAGGCACTGGTGTACAACAACAGCATTATATTCTACCAGCACTGTCATACTTACGGACACCTCACTGAGCATTGCTTTAGGGCCCTCCCGGAGCTGAAGAAGAAAGCCCATCGTCAGCCGTACTCACCGAAGAAAACCTAATTCATTTCATCGAAACCGATTCTCCTCCTCTCTAATTCCCACTCCTACTTCGTTGACAGCGACGACTCTCCCGGCCCACCGCCAGCCATAGCCACCGCCCCGGCCGACCCATCGATCATCCTCCTTCATAACCAGTTTGACATTTTCACCTCCTCACCTTCTTTCGATGCCGAAATAGAGAGTCCCCCTCTTAGCCAGACTCCGATCACCGGGGCTTCTACAGTCTGCGAGGACATGAATCGGCTGGCATTGATCCTGCACCCTACCATCGCCACCTCAGGCATTCCCTCTAGCCCCGACATAGATCTCGGGCTCAATATTGCTGCCATTGGCATCGTCTCCGAGGACATGATACGGCAAGCCAGGGCAGCCGATTTCCTGGATATCAACAACCCCCTCTGCGCTTTAGAAGACATTGAGAAAGAAGACATCCCTCTCCCGACTCTCGGGCTCGGCGCCCTTGACAGCTTTGAATCGGAGGCAGACACCACAGATACGACCTAGTATGCTCCCAAAATCTGCAAGAAGAAGAAGAAAAAACACAACCAAGAGCCCAAGAACAGGACCACTTGGTCCGCCACTAGGCTGAACAATCACCCCCCAACCACCCCAATTCTTAACATGCTTTCATGGAATGTTAGAGGGCTGGCCAATAAACCAACCTTGAGGAGAATAACCGGCCTCAAGAAAATCCACCAGATCGACATATTAGTGATCATCAAATCCAAAATTCCCAAAAGAAAACTCAAATCCATCCAGCTTCAACTAGGCTTCCAGTCTGCTGTCGCTGGGTTCTATGACATCTGGATCCTATTCAACTCCGAATGCAAATTCGGCACCGTCCACGACTCGAATCAGGCTCTATCATGCTGGGTAGAACACCCCCTTCTCTCGTCCCGATCCCTCCTCTCCGTCGTGTACGGCAGCTATAACATCGTCGAATATAAGTTACTCTGGGACAACCTGATTGACACCCACCTCAACCACATCAACCTCCTATGGCTCTGCATTAACGACTTCAACACGATCTCCCATAGAGAGGAGAAGTCGGGAGTCCGCCCCCCCACTAATCAGCCATGAACGACTTCAACACCTTCATCTTCAACACCCACTTGTCCACCCTTCCATTCTCTGGCAATACTTTCATCAGGTGTAATATGCAGGATGGAGCTCGAAGACAATACTCCCGTCTGGACAGGGCCCTAGTCAACACTCGCTGGTCCGATCTGAAGCTCATCTCTACCCTCTTCTACCTTAACACCACCGAATCGGATCACTCACCACTACTAGTCGAGATCAGCAGCAAATCCAGCTCTATTAAAAACTATTCCACTTACTCGACTTCTGGAGCCATCACCCACAATTCCATAACATCATGGCCGATGCCTGGAACTCGACGAGCAACCCCGATCCACTCGTGAGCATGGCAAAAAAGCTTAAAGCCACCAAGCGTGCCCTCTCAGCCTGGAGCAAGCTCGCGTTTGGAAACATCTTCCAAGCGATCAAGACGGCAGAGGAGGATGTTAATCGTGCTGATATCTTCGACGCCTCGAACAGATCCCCTGAAGCCTGCTACACGCTTAACCTCACCAAAGCTCTCCTCAAGTCCTGGCTGAAAGTAAAGACAGAATTCTGGAAACAAAAAACAAGGTTGACCTGGGATGCAGAGGGTGACAAGAATTCTGCCTTCTTCCATTCTTGCATCAAAGGACGACATCATCAGCTTAATCTGCACCAAATCTCTGACAACAACGACATCTTAATTAAAGAACAGAATAACATCCAGGCGGCGGCGGCTGGCTTCTTTACCAAACTATTCTCCAAAGAGGTTGTCGGTAAGGATGAAGATTTTTTGGCCTATGTTCCCCACCTGATCAACGAGGGTGAGAATGGACAGCTCTTGATCCCCCTCCGTGGCAAAGGTCAAGTCGGCGGTATAGGCTCTTGACGCACACAGCGCGCCCGAACCTGACGGGTTCTCTGGGGTCTTCTTCCGTACCTGTTGGGATATCATCGAACCTAATTTTCATAAGGCTGCGATTGCTTTCTTCCAGGGCACGAACTACCCTAAAGCCATCTCCTGAGCCAACCTTATTCTCATACCAAAGAAGGAAAACCCGTAGACCTTCAAAGATTTTTGACCCATCAGTCTATGTACCTTTACCAACAAAATCATCTCCATGATCATCGCCAACCGCATGTCCATACTACTACCCAAAATTATCTTCGAGAAGCAAAACGATTTCGTCCCCAGGAAAAACATCACTGATAACATCCTTCTTGCTCAGGAAATGATAACTTGCATAAAATTCCCGTCCAGGGGAGGGAACATCGCCATCAAACTGGACATAGAAAAAGCCTATGGCCGTATGGACTGGCAATTCATGATTTGGGTGTTCAGGGCCTTCGGCTTCTCTGAAAGCTGGATCGACATCATCTTCATATCGATTAGCAACTCTTGGTTCTCAACTATCATTAACGGACAAGCCGATGGCTTCTTCAAATCCAGCCGAGGGGTTCGACAAGGAGACCCTCTATCATCCACCATGTTCATCATTGCCGCCGAAGCGCTCAGCAGAAACTTAAATAACATAGCAAATACTCCCCGATTCAACCACTTTTATAGCACCACTAGCTGCCCTTTAATCACTCACCTGGCTTATGCAAATGATATTCTCATATTCTCCTCCGACGACATTAGGTCGGTGGAGGTGGTCAGCAGAACGTTAGAGAAATACACGAAATGCTTCGGACAACGCATTAACATTGACAAAAGTGTCATCTACACCCACCACAAAGCCGACAGGAGCCACTCCGATACTATCGCCAACCTGACCTCCTTCTCCATCACATACCCATCATTCACTTACCTGGGGTGCCCGCTGGTATATGGTAAATCGAATTCGGGAATCTTTGTCGGTCTTGTGAACAAAATAAAAAAGAAGATCGAGGGCTGGCACTACGCGACCCTCTCCCCGGTAGCAAGATGATCCTCATCAAATACGTCCTTTCTTCCATCCCCGTCCATACCCTAGCAGTTTGCTCCCCTCCAAGAAGGTCTTATCCGCAATGGAGTCCCTCCTGGACAACTTCTTCTGGGGTCACAGCGACGGCAAGTTTAAGCACGACTGGGCCAGCTGGGATACGATGGCTAAACCTACTGAAGCAGACGGACTCGGCTTTGCTAAATTAGCACACATTGTTGATTCCTGCTCCATGAAGCTGTGGTGGAAGCTCCGTACGGATAACTCTATCTGGACCAGGTTCATGAAGGCCAGATACTTCCGACACTCCAACCTCGCTACAGCCGTTGCCAATAATCGCTCCTCCGCATCTTGGCATCGTCTCCTACAGGTCTATTACCTCATGGAGCCATTTATTACCCTTCAGCTTGGCAATGGAGAATCGTCGATGGGTCACAAACGTTGGCTGGGCAACGCGATCCTCCAGTTATCCACAAACGCCCAACCGAACTGCATGATCCGCGAGCTCTGGGACAACTGCTCTGGCTGGCGTTGGGATAGGGCCAGAGATTGGCTGGGACCAGAGGTGACTGCCGACTTGGCCAACGCTGATATCTGGCTCTCCGAATCCCCTGAAGCCCTGCGGTGGTCTCCTTCTTCCGACGATAATTTCACGATGACCACTGCCAGGAGCATCGTGAAAGATAACAGAGTAACTTTACCGTTGATCGCTCCTTTTTGGCACCCATACATCCCCATCAAATGGTCCATTCTCCTATGGAGAGCTCACCGCCGGAAGTTGCCCACCGACGACTACCTCGCATCCATCGGCTTCAGCCTTGCTTCGAGATGCCATTGCTGCACAGAACACCACACAGAAACCATTGAACACATCTTGCTTACTGGGAACCTCGCCGCTCAGCTGTGGACCAAACTCGCTATCAACTGCGGCCAGGTTACCCAAGCCGGGAGCTTCATCGATCTCCTTTCCTTCTGGGGTTCTTCTCATGGACATCAGATCGTAGCAGCTGCTGGTATTTGGGTTCTCTGGAAGAACCAAAACAAATATAAATACGAAGGTCGCCAATACACCACTTCTCAGCTGTACAGAGAAGCCCTCCGTCAAATTCTTAAGATCGGCAGATGCTGCTCTCACTTATCTAACCGCTTCTGGGATACACTAATCAACCATACGGGCCTGGCCAGTTAGGTTTTTTGTAGCTACTGGTCTTCCTTCTCTTTTTGTCGGTCCTCACGCGCCTGGCACGCTTACTTGTATAGGCTTCGACATTTTGTGCCTCATATATCAATAAAGCTAGTGTTCTTTAAAAAAATATAGACTCTAATATAATCCTAACTCATATTATCTTAGTCTATATACTCATTACCTAGTTATTACCTTATCATTACCTTATTACCTTAACCAATACGTTAACATATTATCCCGTATCCTAGTTTGTAGACTAATACCTTAGCTAATACCGTTACCGTGAGCAATACCTTAACTCATACCTTGATACCTAATTCCTTATCCAAGCTAGACACTACCCTTATCATGGTATCTTAATCCTATACCCAATATCATAACCTTATCTTAGTATCCTAATATTACCTCATACTAGTTCTAATATTTTGGTATATTGGTATTCCAAATACCTTGATGCACCCTAGGATATCATACTTTAATTTATCCCACACACATCCTACTTATTTGCATTATGGTATCACATTAAGTATCGTATGATACCAACTCCCAAGATACTAATCCATGACCATAATCTATAGTTACCTTACATCTAAGATACTCACCCTACTCTTGGCACTTGACATCTTGATATTATCCATTACCTAGTTCTAATATCCAATACCTTAGTATCTTGACCAATACTTTATCCTCCTAGATACTTACCCAACTAACTCTAATACTAATACTTGATACCAAATAGGACACCTTACTCAAGTCCTAAAACTCACTGACCCTTACTCATGATACTTGAGTGTCATGATACCAATATCCTCATGGTACCCAAGTATCACACTAGTACCTTACTCCAAACTCTAGTACCTAGACACATAACTTATCTATACTTGGCTCACTTGATAACCACTTGTATCAACACTAACACACACTAACTAATACATATTACCTAACAATAATATATATATGTACTATATCATACATATACTTGACAACATATGATACCTACACTCATTTATATCAATACTACCTAGATTTATAGTATACACAAAATGCCTATGTTATATAGTCAGCTCTCTACTTGCAACTAATACTGCACTTATTATACCTATTCAACGAATTCTAGGATTAAAGTATGTTGTATCCCTTCGTATCAGCTTTCCAAAACTTCAAACGGATCGTATTTTCGTGTTCGGAAGCTCCCGAAATTATAAAAACACCGAAACACGTTCGTCTTTCGGACACATGACACTCAAACAATTTTACAGAAAGTTTTAGAATAAATTTGGCCTATTAATTTATATATTTGAAAAGATAACTTTGATACAGTTATTTTAAAAAAATGGAAGATTAATCAAAGTCCTTAGTTAGGAGTTATGGTATTTCTAAGTTGCTATGGCTGCTAAAAACGAGGATTAATATTATGACGAATTTGGACTATTTTGGTCAAAATAACACATGTATACTCCTAATATACCAAATCCACCTATACGTATCATGATACAGACTCTACGTGTCCAATTTTGACATAAGAATACCTTCACACCATCAAATAAACATCAATAGTCCTCATTAGGACAAAATACACACATTCAATGGACACAATTGGGGTTTTCCCCAAATTGAGCCCCAAAATCTTGACTCCAACTTAGATCCACCAAATTGAGGTCTTCTAGTGCCTAGATCTACCATTAGGAAGTCAAATCTAACCATGGGAGGGTTCCTTTATGACCAAGGGGTGTTCCTAACTATGAATTTGATAAAATTAAGAGAATTGCCTAGTGTTTTGGTAGCCTCTTTGGAGAATTCCAAATTTGGACATGAAAGGGATGAGTCGGACATGATCTCCTAGCAACCTCCTCTCCAATGGATATTCTTGTGCTCACCAATGCTCTAGGCCTTCATGATGGTAAGGATGAGAGGAATTGGAATTAGATTGAGTAGAATTGGTAGGAAATTTTGTTCGCTTGGGAAGAAGAAGCTTTGGAGAAAAATAAGACTAATGAGTGAAATGGAACGAATGGATGAATCTCTAATTAAAAATTATCTCTTATAGAAAGGTTTTGGTCATGCCAAAATATAAGTTTGCCCCTCTTAAATTGTCATGAATGAAATCTAATTAACTAAAGAAAGGAATATCTATAACTAAAAGAAATATTTCTTTCATGATAACTAAACTTAATTAATTATATAAAGTCATGACTAACAATAATTAGCACTAACACTTGCAAAATCTAATTGGCTAGCCACTAACTGACACTAATATAATTCTAGACAACCACTAATATAAAGTAATATATATGAAAGATAATTAACATATAGAATTACCAAAATACCCCTATGTTTGAATGTGGTAGTTACAATCCTGTCTCGTTTAGGAAAAATTTCGTCCTTGAAATTTAAGATGAAAGCATAGCACAAAATAAGGAATAACTCATGTTCCAAAAGATAGGTATCATTCATAGATCTCGTCACCTCCTATTCTCATAATCCTCAGTATGGTCAAGTCGCCCTCCTTTCAAATCATGGTCTTAAGAAAATCCTATCTAAAATTATACATCATACAATTCTATTAAAAAGAACATCCAAGATTACCAAACATGTATGGTTATGGTCTCCACTTATCATGATATTGTAGTCTCTATCAAGGGTTATTACTAACTATACTATAGCACAAAATTACTAATACAAACTATAAGATACTAGGAATCACACAGATCAATAGATAGACATGAAAGGAATGGAAAAGACAAGTTCAGAACAGAACTTGCTAACCCATCACCTATAGCATCGGTCCCCTTGACCGTTATCGTAAAAGTCCTACCCTACTTGGGTATCTTCCTCTGCTGGTGCTGGGCATGATGCTATGCCACAGGTGGCCCAGATGGACCCCTACTATCTGGGGCTGCACATTAGGCTGGATGAGGTAGAAGATAATCCGTCACTTGATGTCCGTCTATTCCACAGTTCAATCATACTCTGAGCCACTTTCTGTAATTTTCCTAAGTATGCCCAAACTTTCTACAGAAAGCACAAGTGAGAGTCCGTTGAGTCTGTCCCTGAGGCCACTGTTGAACCTGTTGAACAAAAACTCTTGCTGGTGGGTGGTACTCTAGCTGAAGTTGAGAACCTCCTTCTGAACATGGAGATGCTTGGCCAGTCCCGTACCGCTACTACCACCACCCAAAACGTTACTACCTCTCTTGGGTCTGAGGTCCAAGTCCATCTCAGCAATCTGAGCATCCATCAAGATATTCTCAAAAGTAGCTATAAGATGTCCAGAAGTGCGCGACATGACCTCTTTGTTCAGGCCCTTTCTGAACTTCTGGGCCCGATCTCCTGGGTCCTGAAACATGCACTTCGCAAAGAGGCTCAAGCGTCAGAACTTAGCGGCATACTCGTCGACTGACACGCTCCCCTGGACCAAGTCATGGAACTGACTCTCCAAGGCTCCAGAGCCACGTCAGAAAAGAACTTCTCCTCGAAAAGCTTCTTGATAGCCTCCCAAGTAAGTCTTGTTACGGTAAGCCTGGTCTTTGTACGATACCAAGTGAGTGCAATGTCAAACAACTGACCGTCGGCTGCCTCGACTTGCAAACTCTCAAGTATCTGAGCTGAATGCAGAATCCTCTCAATATCCTCCAACCAGTCATCTGCGTAGAGTATCCCCTCGGTACCTTTGAACTCCCGAGGCAACATCTTTTTGAAGACCACTATGGTACCCGACCTCTGTTGTTGCTAAACTAGAGCAACTAAAGGCTGGACAAGTACCACCTTCTTAACTACATCTAATGTCAACTGATGGGTACTCTCATTACTCTAGCATATTACCTCATCCTGTCGCTGCTGTACCTCAACATGGGCTCTCTGAGCCTCTATTATCTGCTGGAACAATGCAAACATCTGTACTACCTCGGTCGGTGTAAAACCCACTTCCTAAAAAAAATCATTCAACCCTCACCCGTACTCACAGCACCCCTTCATTCTCTTCCACTCTCACCAAGTTCTCTCACCTCCCTAAAATTCCTCACCACCACCACCATCCCTATTTCTTTTCATCTCCAAAGTAAACCACTACTTCTCACAACCAGCACCATTCCACCCCTCTCCATCTTTCCCATCTCTTTTCTCCAATCCCTAGCTCCGGCCGTCCGCCTCCTCGGTCCCGACCCCAGTTGTCGGCGCCCATCTGCAACCTCCCAGCGGCCTCCGCCGCCGCTCGAGCCCCGATCCTGCGGCTGTGCGGCTTTCCTCACCGGACCAGAGCCCCGCTAGGCCCCGTGTTCGCCCGGCCAGCGCCTCTCCGACGACCCTCGAGCCCCGGCGTGCCCCCGAGCCCCCGTGCCCGTCCGGCCACTGCCTCCCCGACGACCCCCGAGCCCCGGCGTGCCCCCGAGCCTTCGGTCGACCCCCGAGGTCTGTCGGCTCACGATTTTTCCGTGCCACTGTTTCGGTCCGTTTCGACCACGATCTGCTGTTCCCGCGACCCCGTGACAGTTCTGCCTGCTGTCTAGCGCGTTCTCCATGGCCCGTCGCCATTCGGACGCTGTTCCGACCTTTCCCGAGTTTTTCCTGCGGCTCTCCGCCAACAAAATTTTGCTAATTTCTGATAATCACAGTTGTTCGTCCCTCCCAGTCGATAATGACGTGGTCCCGACCCTGTTTCGGGGATCAGAAATTGAGTCTGTTGCGTTTACGGCATACGCATGATGTTTTTACGTCGCGACGTTGTATTTCTGTGGTTTGGATATTGTACGCTGGACGCGTATGTTTTTCCAACTCATTATATTAGAATGTTGTGTTGGTTATTTCCTATTTTAGTTGGTATGTTCTATTTTTGGCCGAGGTTTATTATTCTGGGGTTTGGATATTATCTTTGTGTTGCGCTTTGGTGTTTACCCTGGTTTGGGATTATTAGTATGTTCCCTGGTTTGGGACATTTATTTGTGTGTGGGAGCAGTACCGCCAAAGTGGCTAGGTTGTCCTAGTTGTAGAGTGTAATGCCTGTGTTCGTATTACGTATTTTGGAATACGTGTACGTATTTTATCTCGTATTGCATGTCTCCTTGCTTGGTTTATTGGGTATTTTCCTTGATTGGCCATGGTTCATCTTGGTTCGGTTTGGCTTGGGTTGGTTCGGTTAGGCTTGATTAGACTTGGTTCATCATGAACCAAGGGTGAACCACCTACCTACCACCACTACTACCATTTATTAACCCCCACTTCTTTCTCTCTCTATATTACTTTTCTTCTTCTCCACCATTACTCTTTCACCTACCAGGAAGAGGGCTTAGGCAAGTGTAACTTGCTTCATGGAGGAACTCTAATTTTATTGTTCCCTTCTCTTCTTTACAGCATTCTAACATACTTTAGTACTTGGCATTTTTACTTTCCATGGCCAGATTCTTGTAGATCTAAGTTTATCTTATTTTTAGATTTCTTAGATTTTGATCTACTTAATCTTGTTATTTCTAAGTTTTGATAGTTCCATGATGTAGAGAATCTCGTTCTGCCCCATTTTGACCTATGGAAGTTTGGATTTGGACTCCGGATGACGGGATTATGGAGCTTGGAAGATTGGGTTCATGGTGTTCTTCTTCTCGAAAATTTGGAGAAGAAGAACAGTACTTGACTTGACGGCATGAATATTTCATGCGGCAAGTGTTCTCCCAGCTGCATGCACAATTGAGCCGCATAAGACCCTTGTTCTTCTGGCCGCATGGACTTGAGTCGAGCGCATGTGCCTGAGCTTCTCGAAACTGCATAAGTCTACTTTCCTTCTTGGCCGCATAGACTGAGCCTCATTCCAGTTGCATGGATTTCTCTTCTGTTAGCCGTATGAGTTCTTGACCCGCCAGCCGCATGAGATCCTGAAACACCTAGCCGCATGCGCCCCTTGCTTATGCAGCCGCATGTGTGCCCGCCATATTTAGCCGCATGGACCCTCCTTCTTCCCGAGCCGCATAAGGGCCGAACCCTTCTAGCCGCATGGACACTCCTTCTTTCCGGCCGTATATACCTGATTGGTCAGCCAGCCGCATAGACCTACTTCTCCGCTCGCCGCATAAGGCCGAGCCATTCTTAGCCGCATGGAATCCAGCGACCCTGATCCGCACGCATCTGGGCTTCCTTCTAGCCGTATGAGCCGCGCGCCTGCTCCATATTGAACCCGAATTCTTGGGCCGTATGGGACCGTTTTGATTCAGCCGCATGGACATATCTCTCATTAAGCCGTATGATTCCTTCCCGTGTCTTGTCTTGTTATTTTATTTCTATTATTACTATCATCAACTCATCTCTTGTGACCCTCAGTGTACTTGGGTCTCCTGATTGAATGCCTGCACTATGATGCCCTGCACATGTACCCTGAACACGACAGTAACCCGTAATGGTGTACTCCTGATAAGTAACATGACCTGATAGTGGCCCGTCGTGGCACACTCCTGACAAGTAAACTTGACATGTTAAACCTGGCATGATATCTTCTGACTAGCTGTTACGACGGCTACCTGACATGACATGACCTGCATAAATAACCTGGACACCGTGGGCAATTATGCTTGTACAAATAATCTAGTCCTGTCTTGCATCATGTCTAGGATGGGACTCCTGAGTACCACGGTCAGGAGTACCTACTGAAATGGACTAAGGCTAATAACTAGATTAATACATTTAGTCATAAAGAGATCTCCCAGCTACAGGCAATCCCGTTACCTGGGCGTGCTTGGGATCTGTAGCCTGCCGTCGAGTAGGGCACATTTCTATTACACTGTCATGTGTTGCACCCTTCAAGCTACTTAAGGGTACATGCATTTCCTGGACGATGTACCCACCTGAATTTAACCCCTAATTTTGACCTGGGTAACCTGGATGGTTTGCAGGGCTTGTGGCTGTGGAATAATAGGCTAGTGACAACCCTAGTTAGTTAAAGTATCAAGCCATAATTCTTGCTTGGCCGTGAAATGATTGGATGGAGTCTAACCAGTCTATTCTTGTCCTGATCCTGTTCCAGGTTACTGCATAACTAGAATGCCTATATTTATTTTACCGATAAATGGTGAGAATTCCTAGTTCTGTTCAGACGAAGGGTTACAACCCCGGTCCTTGTTTGGTTTACGGGTTGTAACCTGGTTATCTGAATAGTTCTATGGTTATCTCGTCATATATCATCCTGATTTGTTTTCCTTATTTCCAGTTTTTACTATTTATTTATACTCTTGTGCTAATTGCTGGTTTTAGTTCCTAAGTGAAGCTTCCTTTGTGGCACTTGCTATTTCTGGGGTCTGACCCAGCTGGTTTTGTATGGCCAGATTTCGGAGCAGCTCCGGAGGATCTACCGACTTTCCAGCCCAATGGTGACCACCAGGCGTAACCAGGGCAACGAGTGGGTTTATTTTTTTGATCTCCCACTTATTTGTAAAAATATTCTTTTGAGGCGTTTAGCCGACGAGCACATGTTTAGCTTGATTGCTCTTTTAATTACTATCTGCCTACGGGCTGTAACATGATTGACAGATCCTAGGGTTGATCATGTATGACTAAACTCTTGCTAGTTCGGACATTTTGTAATGACTAGCTTTATAATCTGCTGAATATATAATGTTTGGGATGCTTTACTATTGTATATTTGGTGATCTTACATCTTGTAACATTCATTTACTTGCTTGTGATTGAGACAATAGGCTTGTTCATGACCTTAAGAGACTGCTGGCTTGTAGTTAAACCCTCATGTATCTAGACAGCCGTGACCGTATAGCGAGGTGGGTTGCACTTCAATATACGTAGCTGGCTATGTCTGCCCCCGTTCTCCAGTATTCTGGTTCTGGGCCGTGACATGGTTTAAGTGGTGGACCATGCAGGTCTTGTAAATCAAAATATGTGAGGGTTTACCGAATAGATGTCTCAATCAGTATTCGCCCTTGATCTCTGTTCGTATCCTCTGAATCTCTGAAATTCTTGTCTGGATCACATGCTTGTATCGTTGATCTGTCTTGGTCCTTCCTTATTGTTCCCTATGTCACCTTCTTCAGCAACATTGTTCCTGGACCTGTCGATCAGCAAGGCGGGGCACCTTCCGTGGACCAGCAGCAACTTGGAGATCAAGCCCAGCATTCAGGAGTAGCCTCCAGAGTCATACCTACTGGAGGAGAGGCACCAGTTCAGCCTATCCAGCATGCAGAGCCTAATGATGGTACACTAGTGGGTCTCATCAGGTAATTGATAGCTTCCCAAGATTGTCGTGGAGATGCCTTGCACCAAGCAGTGACAGATGCTCTGACCAGAGGAGGTCATCATGGTAACAGCGCGGCCAACAGCTTCAAGCGCTTGAACCCTCTATTCTTTGACAGTAGTAAAGATGCGATCGCTGCAGATGCTTGGCTTCAGGATACGAAGGTGATTCTCGAAGCAGCCAGGACTCCTAAGAATGAAAAGGTGGCCGTTGTGCGTCTGCAGTTGTTGGATCTTGCCCGCAGCTGGTGGGCGTCACAAGCCTTTGGATTAATGGCACCTATCGTTTGGGCAGTATTCCGGGAGAGATTCCAAACCAAATACTTTGATGCTATAGCTCGGTACGATCTACAGACGAGGTTCACCAATCTGAAGCAAGGAGGCAGGACGGTCGACGGATATGCGGCCGAGTTTTCCAGACTCAGTCAGTTTGCTCCCACCTTGGTGGCAACCGAATATGATCGAGCCCAGTGATTCCAATAGGGGCTTCACCTGGAGATCTTGTTGGCAGTGGAGCAGTTTGAGCATCAGACTTTTGATGCATTCTTGAGAGCAGCTAGGAGGCATGAGTATACCTCCCAGAGGATTATGGAAAGGGCCGGAGGTCGGAAGAGATCCCACGGCCAAATGAATCAGTCTTCAGCCCCAGCCCCGGCAGCCAGGGCTTTGACCATTGGAGCTCCGAGGCGGGCGGCCTCAGAGACGTCGGTTCAGCATTCAACCCCAACGTACCCTCAACAGCAGCAGCAGAAGCAGAAGTAGTCTTCCGCAGTGGGATGTTCTCATTGTGGAAAGCCATGCCATGTAATGGCAGAGTGTCGTAGGGCACAGGGATTGTGTCTGGCTTGTGGAGCAGCAGACCATAGGGTTGGATCCTGCCTGAATAGGGGTGGTTCATCATCGTCCAACCTTTCCAGCTCTTTAGTTAGAGGACCAGTACCAGTCCAGCAGCAGCAGCAACTGCAGTACCCGTTCCCGAGGCCATTGCCGCCTCAGTCCCAGGCGTTCCAGCAACAACACCCCCAGCAGCATACTCAAGCCCAAGCCTTGTGTCAGAATAGGTAGCGAGGATTTCAGCAGAGGGGACCAGCACCCCGAGGGCACGGTCAGGCTATGCTGATGACCGTAGAGGAAGGATTGGCACCAGGAGAGGTAGTGGCAGGTACTATTCTCGTCAACTCCTTTCCAGCTTCAGCTTTATTTGATTCTGGTGTATCACATTCATTTGTGTCTGCACGATTCGCGACACGGGTATGATTGGAGCCCGAGTCATTATCAGTAAGGCTCAATATACTTACTGGTAACGGACTTGTGGAAGTAGATAGAGTGTTTTCCACGTGTCGGATCGTAGTTAACGGTAGAGAGTTCCCCGCTAGGTTGATAGAGTTCCCGATGGCCGATTATGATGTGGTCTTAGGGATGGATTGGTTGAGGAACCAGTATGCTAGAATAGACTGCCATATTGGCTGGGTTGTTTTTAGCATTCCAGGCGAGCCAGAGTTTTTCTTCTCCCAAGGCGAAGTTGAACCGTCCCCCCCATTATTTCGGATGACAGTAGCAGCAGTGCAGTTGCCTCGGGTAGTTGAAGAATTTCTAGATGTTTTCCCAGAAGAGCTTCCAGGTATGCCGCCAGAGCGGGAGATCGAGTTCACCATAGACTTGATCCCCAGGACAGCCCCAGTGTCAGAGAGAGTCTACAGGATGGCACCGTCAGAGTTAGAGATATTGTACAAGATGATCGAAGAACTCAGAACCAAGGGATTCATTCGTACTAGTGGATCGCCTTGGGGACCTCCGATGCTTCTTGTGAAAAAGAAGGATGGTATGTCCAGATTGTACGTAGACTATCGTACCTTGAACTCAGTGACAATCAAGAACATATATCCTCTCCCGAGGATAGATGACTTGTTTGATCAACTCAAGGGGCATCAGTATTTTCGAAGATCGACTTGTGCTCAGGATATCACCAAATCAGGGTCAGAGAGCAGGACATCCCGAAGACAGCTTTTAGATCGAGGTATAGGCATTGTGAGTTCATTGTTATGCCCTTTGGAGCAACCAATGCGCCGGCGGTATTCATGGATCTCATGAATCGCATCTTTATGCCTTACTTGGATCAGTTTGTGGTCGTGTTCTTGGATGACATCCTGGTCTACAGCAAGAGTGAGGCAGAGCATGAGCAGCATCTCCGTATGGTTCTTCAGATTCTCAGGGAGCACTAGCTGTATGCCAAGTTCAGTAAATGCGAGTTCTGGCTCGATCGTATTTCGTACTTGGGTCATATCATCACCAGAGGAGGAGTAGAAGTGGATCCCCAAAAGATTGTGGCTATTGAGTCATGGCCAGTACCCAGCACCGTTGCAGAAGTTTGCAGTTTTCTTGGATTGGCCGGCTACTACCGACGATTTATTTCAGACTTTGCTCAGATTTCAGTGCCATTGACCCAGTTGACTCGCAAGGATGCGCAGTTTGCTTGGGCATTAGAGTGTCAGAGTTTTTTTGAGCAGTTGAAGCAAGGCTTGATGACGGCTCCCATTCTCACGCTTCCAGATGGAACCGGAGGATTCTCAGTATATTGTGATGCTTCAGGCAGAGGTTTGGGATGCGTTTTGATACAACATAGGAAGGTAATAGCTTATGCGTCACATCAACTTCGTGATCATGAGAGGAATTATCCAATCTATGACTTAAGTTATGGAGGCACTATTTGTACGGAGATAGGGTGGAGATTTTTACCGACCACAAGAGCCTGAAGTATGTTTTCACCCAGAAGGATCTTAACATGCGTCAAAGGAGATGGCTAGAGCTACTTGTGGACTATGATGTCAACTTGTAGCATCATCCTGGGAAGGCCAACGTCGTTGCAGATGCATTGAGCAGGAGAGCCGGAGCTTATTTCCTAACAGCGCAACCAGAGCTGTTAGCAGATCTTCAGAAGATGGGCATAGAAGTTGTTCTCCCTTCCAGTGTGGCATTGATGGCCAGTATGCAAGTTCAGTCCAGCATTGTTGAGAGGATCAAGATGGCACAGTCAGCAGATTCCAAGCTTCAGCGACTCAGAGCAGAGTGTGAGGCAGAACGACGACCAGAGTTATGCATCCATGAGGACGGTACACTTCGATATGGTAAGAGTATTTATGTACCCAGTGGAGATATCAGACAAGAGATCATGGCAGAAGCTCATAATTCTCAGTATTCCATTCATCCGGGCGGTACGAAGATGTACCGTGATATCCGGCAGCACTTCTGGTGGAATGGCATGAAGAGGGAGATAGCCCGGTTTGTCTCTCGGTGTTTGGTTTGCCAACAGGTTCAGGCCGAACATCAGAGGCCGGCTGGACTTCTTCAGCCTTTGCCAATTCCAGAATGGAAGTGGAAACATGTGACCATGGATTTCGTGACTGGATTACCTAGATCCCCAGCTGGTCGAGATGCTATTTGGGTTATAGTTGACAGGCTCACGAAGGTGGCCCACTTTCTTCCATTCAGAGTTGGTCAGCCGACGGCTCAGCTAGCAGAGATGTATCTCAGGCAGATTGTCAGGATTCACGGTGTACCAGTCAGTATCACCTCGGACCGGGATTCAAGATTTATGTCGCACTTTTGGCGTAGCTTACAAGAGAGTTTGGGGACTCATCTCCAATTCAGTTCAGCCTATCACCCGCAGACAGATGGCCAGTCGGAGCGCACGATCCAGACTCTTGAAGATATGTTGCGGTCATGTACACTTGACTTCGGTGGTTCATGGGAAGATCACTTGCACCTGGTAGAATTTTCGTACAACAATAATTTCCAGGCCAGTATCCAGATGGCACCGTTCGAGGCACTGTATGGCAGGAAATGCAGATCCCCGTTAGCCTGGGATAATATTGGAGAGAGGCAGATGCTCGATCCAGAAATGATCACTCAGACAGTTTAAGTGGTTAGACGAGTCAGAGATCATCTTCGAGTTGTCCAAGATCGCCAGCGCCATTGGGCCAATTCTTACCGACGTATTCTTGAGTTTTCGGTCGGCGACCATGTATTCTTGAGGATTTTGCCTAACCGTGGCGTCATTCGCTTCGGCGTACGGAGAAAGCTTAGTCCTAGGTATATAGGGCCGTTCGATATTCTGGAGCGAGTAGAAGATGTATTCTATCGCCTCGCTCTTCCGCCGTCGCTACATGAGGTGTATGACGTGTTCTATGTATCCAATTACGATGGTATATCCCAGACCCGAGCCACATCCTGGATCATTCGAAATTGGTTGTTGGTACCAACCTTTCGTATGAGGAGAGGCCCGTGTCTATATTGGACATGAGAGAGAAGACACTCAAGAACAAGACTATCAAGTTAGTCCGAGTTGCTTGGGGTCATCACTCTTTGTGTGAGTCAATGTGGAAGCGTGAGGATGATATCCAATCGCGATATCCCGATTTGTTTGACTCGTGAGGTATAATGTCTTTCTTATGCCTCATACCTTCGATTCCTTGCTTGCATGATAGATTGATTGCGTAGTTAGTGCTTGCTTGCAATTAGTGTAGCTTGTCATTGCTCCTCTAGCCTCTTGATTAAATTCCGAGGACAGAATTCTTTTAAGGTGGGTAGAGTTGTAATGCCTGTGTTCGTATTACGTATTTTGGAATACGTGTACGTATTTTATCTCGTATTGCATGTCTCCTTGCTTGGTTTATTGGGTATTTTCCTTGATTGGCCATGGTTCATCTTGGTTCGGTTTGGCTTGGGTTGGTTCGGCTAGACTTGGTTACCCTTGGTTCATCATGAACCAAGGGTGAACCCCCTACCTACCACCACCACTACCATTTATTAACCCCCACTTCTTTCTCTCTCTTCATTACTTTTCTTCTTCTCCACATTACTCTTTCACCTACCAGGAAGAGGGCTTAGGCAAGTACAACTTGCTTCATGGAGAAACTCTAATTTTATTGTTCTCTTCTCTTCTTTACAGTATTCTAACATACTTTAGTACTTGGCATTTTTACTTTCCATGGCCAGATTCTTGTAGATCTAAGTTTATCTTATTTTCGGATTTCTTGGGTTTTGATCTACTTAATCTTGTTATTTCTAAGTTTTGATGGTTCTATGATGTAGAGAATCTCGTTCTGCCCCATTTTGACCTATGGAAGTTCGGATTTGGACTCCGGATGATGGGATTATGGAGCTTGGAAGATTGGGTTCATGGTGTTCTTCTTCTCGGAAATTTGGAGAAGAAGAACAGTACTTGACTTGACCGCATGAATATTTTATGCGGCAAGTGTTCTCCCAGCCGCATGCACAATTGAGCCGCATAAGACCCTTGTTCTTCTGGCCGCATGGACTTGAGTCGAGCGCATGTGCCTGAGCTTCTCGGAACTGCATAAGTCTACTTTCCTTCTTGGCCGCATAGACTGAGCCTCATTCCAGCTGCATGGATTTTTCTTCCGTTAGCCGCATGAGTTCTTGACCCGCCAGCCGCATGATATCCTTTACCACCTAGCCGCATGCGCCCCTTGCTTATGCAGCCGCATGTGTGCCGGCCATATTTAGCCGCACGGACCCTCCTTCTTCCCGAGCCGCATATGGTCGAACCCTTCTAGCCGCATGGACACTCCTTCTTCCCGGCTGCATATACCTGATTGGTCAGCCACCCGCATGGACCTACTTCTCCGCCAGTCGCATAAGGCCGAGCCATTCCTAGCCGCATGAGCCGCGCGCCTGCTCCATATTGAACCCGAACTCTTGGGCCACATGGGACCATTTTGATTCAGCTGCATGGACACATCTCTCATTAAGCCGCATGATTCCTTCCCGTGTCTTGTCTTGTTATTTTATTTCTATTATTACTATCATCAACTCATCTCTTGTGACCCTCAGTATACTTGGGTCTCCTTATTGAATGCCTGCACTATGATGCCCTGTACATGTACCCTGAACACGACAGTGACCCGTAATGGTCCTGATAAGTAACATGACCAGATAGTGGCCCGTCGTGGCACACTCCTGACAAGTAAACTTGACATGTTAAACCTGGCATGATATCTTCTGACTAGCTGTTACGACGGCTACCTGACATGACATGACCTGTATAAATAACCTGGACACCGTGGGCGATTGTGCTTGTACAAATAATCCAGTCCTGTCTTGTATCATGTCTAGGATGAGACTCCTGAGTACCATGGTCAGGAGTACCTACTGAAATGGACTAAGGCTAATAACTAGATTAATACATTTAGTCATAAAGAGATCTTCCAGCTACAAGAAATCCCGTTACCTGGGTGCGCTTGGGATCTGTAGCCTGCCGTCGAGTAGGGCACATTTCCAGCACACTGTCATGTGTTGCACCCTTCAAGCTACTTAAGGGTACATGCGTTTCCTGGACGATGTACCCACCTGAATTCAACCCCTAATTTCGACCTGGGTAACCTGGATGGTCTGCAGGGCTTGTGGCTGTGGAACAATCTCACTGCATCTTGATAGTAATTAGGCTTGTGACAACCCTAGTTAGTTAAAGTATCAAGCCGTAATTCTTGCTTGGCCGTGAAATGATTGGATGGAGTCTAACCAGTCTAGTCTTGTCCTGATCCTGTTCCAGGTTACTACATGACCAGAATGCCTGTATTTATTTTACCGATAAATGGTGAGAATTCCCAGTTCTGTTCAGACGAAGGGTTACAACCCCGGTCCTTGTTTGGTTTACGGGTTGTAACCTGGTTATCTGAATAGTTCCATGGTTATCTCGTCGTATATCATCCTGATTTATTTTCCTTATTTCCAGTTTTTACTATTTATTTATACTCTTGTGCTAATTGCTGATTTTAGTTCCTAAGTGAAGCTTCCTTTGTGGCACTTGCTCTTTCTGGGGTCTGACCAAGCTGATTTTGTATGGCCAGATTTCGGAGCAGCTCCGGAGGATCTACCGACTTTCCAGCCCAATGGTGACCACCAGGCGTAACTAGGGCAACGAGTGGGTTTATTTTTTTGATCTCCCACTTATTTGTAAAAATATTCTTTTGAGGCGTTTAGCCGACGAGCACCTGTTTAGCTCGATTGCTCTTTTACTTACTATCTGCCTACGGGCTGTAACATGATTGACAGATCCTAGCGTTGATCATGTATGACTAAACTCTTGCTAGTCCGGACATTTTGTAACGACTAGCTTCATGATCAGCTGAATATGTAATATTTGGGACGCCTTACTATTGTATATTTGGTGATCTTACATCTTGTAACATTCATTTACTTGCTTGTGATTGAGACAATAGGCTTGTTCATGACCTTAAGAGACTGCTGGCTTGTAGTTAAACCCTCATGTATCTAGACAGTCGTGATCGTATAGCGAGGTGGGTTGTACTTCAATATACGTAGCTGGCTATGTCTGCCCCCGCTCTCAAGTATTCTGGTTCTGGGGCGTGACACAGAGGAGATGTTGCCCAAATTTTTCAAAAAAGTTTTCAAAATAGAAGTATTTAATTAAGTCGAGTAAATTAGTAAATTGAAATCTATTTTCATACCCGGTCTTTGCAAATGATTTCCAAAATTGGTTTTGTTGGTTTGGTTTTGTGGATTTTGTGAGTTTTGTTTCCCCTGTTAGGCGACGACCGTATCGGTCGGATGAGCCTCGGTGAAACGCAAACGCTATAGGATTTTCTGTACGTTGAGGCGTAAGCCAGCAACGTGAGATTGCATGACCAAGTCTGAGACGCCCATTTTCTATAAATTATATTTAATTATATTTTATTTTAGAACTGGTTACTGGCCTTTAGTATTTTGGGTGCAGGGCCTCGGCCTTCTGTTTGGACTGCTTCACGGCACTCAGAGCTCGCTTCAGCATTTAAACGAAATTAATTAATTTGTTGTAACGGCATAAGCCCAGTTTTTCCTTTGTTATTCTGTGGCCCTGTATTTGTGTAGTTTAGGATTTTTTGTTCTTTTTGGTTACTGCTTTGCGTAATTAGACGCGTACTTAAAATGGGTATTATTTTTATATAAATATTATAAGAGTTTTCTCACTTCTAAATAAAAAGGATAAAATTCAAGTTTGTATTATTTAAACAAATTCACATTTTTCTCATTAAAAGAAAAACCTAATTTTGTGTATATAATATTAAAGTACAAAGTTTTGTTAAATGAATTGAAAAATACGATCTTTACCCAATAAATCAATAAATTGGTTCCCTTTTCGTTAATTGATTATTGTATCCTGCGACGGCAGAGTAGGTTGATAGCTTAATTAAATAACTTAAAACTGGACTAGGACTTGCTTCTAGAAATTGCAACTAGCACACCTAGATTTGGCTCATCTATGTTTCTAAGTCAGGGTTCTCAACTGTAGGATTTCGAGGACGTATTTGACTTCATCCCCGGTACCGACATTATATTCCAATCATTAAACAAAGGCAAGTTACGGTTATGTTTTCGTATTTTAATTAGTAATTATCATGTTGCATGCTTAAACCACATTGCTACACGGAACCCTCTCCTAGGGTTCAAATATTGATTGATATTGATTGTGGGGATATTGGAGGAATAGTATAGCGTTTATGACCAATACCCCTCATATTGCATATTGTTATTGTGCGAGCTTACCCCTCTTACACATGGGGATAAGCTGTATCGCGTCGCTAGGATGCTATTGTACAACCCAAGCCGGTCATAGACGTTACCTATTCAAATCACATTGTTTCAAATACTGAATTTCTAAAAATTATTAGAAAATTTTGTTTAAAGTATTTCAACTGTTTAAAATTGCATCTTTCCATTATTATTTAGAATGTCGGATATGTACTCGTACTTGCTCCTTTTCTGACTCGATATCCCCCCAATAGGTGATATTGATGACGCTGAGCTATTGTACAATAACTATTATGTTCTTGTGCTATATCCTGCGGTGTTACCAGAGTCTCCCTTGGAGGATGCGGATCCTGAGGCCGAAGAGCCGGTCGTTTAGCTAGTTGCTATTTCCTTATTTTCTAGTTTCATTTTCTTGGAAATTGTAGACTTTTGGTTTCAGTGTTTATTTCAGTATTTTCCTTTCCAATTGTATTTCTTCTTGTTGAATAAAAGTTTTAAATATTCATAAATTCGTGTTGTGACAAATGTATAGATATTGTTGAGATTACCTGCAAATAGGAATAGCTTACTGCCGCGTCTCACAACGGTGCAGGCTGGGCATGATCCGATTTGACCCAACAATTTAGGATCGGGTCGTGACATATTTTTAGTGGTGGCCCATGCAGGTCCGATCAACAACTTAATTAAACATACCTAGAAACAACTAGAATACTAGAATATTGATTTGTCACAACATAGGACCGAATTATCTATATATAAATAACTTTTTGCTTGCTTATAGAACGGTAGGTTACCTTGTTTACACTTGCCCCTAAACTTGCCAGACTATGAAGACAACCTGACCTATGCCTATCAGTCGTTACTAGCAAGATCTTGTTTTCTATGCATGACGCAAGAAAACATGACAAGAGAATCGTAGTAGTAGATTGAGCAGCGGGAGGCTGCTCGAACCAGACCAGGACCAGGAGAGCTAATGATACATAGAATTATTGATTAGCACTAGATGATACCCTACCGAAGCATAACATATTACCCTTGATTATACTTTTTCTGGCCAATATCTTTCCCAAAGTCATGTCTCCCCTACGATACAATTTTTGAAAATTGTAATCTTAATGAGAATGTATGTAAGGCGGTATTTATCAAGGATATATTGGTGATTAAGAATTGGAAGAATAGAATTTTAGAATATATATATATATATATATATATATATATATATATATATATATATATATATATACATGGTGAACGGAGAGTCTACTATATTCACCATGTTACAATATAGGTCCAAAATTATTTATTTTAAAATATTTATTTTGGCTTGCTTATAGTTTTATAGGTTACCTTGCTTACGTTTGTACCTAAAACTTATCTAGATTAGGCCGATTGTATGATTGTATGTTTTACTGCCTATTTTATTTTTTTAGATTTTTGGTATATTTTAGTGTCCCATGACTTCCGGGATTATTTTTTTCCATAGCTTTATCAGATTCTAGCATACTTTAGGATCCATACTCTTTCGCCGTTTTTGGATTAAGATTAGATTTTTTTTCAATCTCCTTCTTTAGCAAACCTATTTCTAACTTCTCCATTTGTTGATCAAATCTTACTCCTCTATCATTATTTGGAATCTAGATCCATTCGCTATTTAGAGTTTCAAATTCTTCTATAGCAAACCTAATAAACTCTTATCTACCCAAAGTATTTCTACGACTAGTGTATCCAACCATTTCTCTTGACGTTATTTCCAAATGACTTTCTCAGAACCAATTTTGAACCGAATTCTTTTGGAACCATAAAGTCCCATGGTTAATTGTTACCAAAGAATTGGTTCAACTTAGCTGGTTCACATATCTCCCAAGGGAACTATTTTCCGAAAAATAATTCCAATATGGATTGATAATTCCTAATTATTCCAAGTACCGAAAATATTTTTATTCGTTGATTTCCTCCACTCAACTCGAAACCTTACTCTCCCTAGGCAACTTCTTGATCAATTCAAGGCCTAGAAAGCTTTTAAACTTAATGCTTGAGTATCATGAAGCACGAACGGTCAGAGAATTGATTCCATCCTATTATTGAATTTCCTTTAGTCATTGAAAAACTTTTTGAATTGTTCAATTATCCCTTTGAAATTCCCATGGACGAAGTTAAGAAAATATTCAGTGACCTAATATGGCTTCGTACATATGCGTCGCAACCATCTATTTGAATTATAGAAACTGCGAGTATACTGCAGCCAGCTGCGCACTGGCGAGGCATAGACTCTAAGTTGAAGTGATTCAGGTGTTGATAGGTTTTTGGATATTATTGAGACTACGTCCTAAATGCATCAAATTTGTCTCCTATGTTGTTCAGCCAGAAAATGGATAAAGTTGATAGACTACTCGAAAACCTATTACTATTCAAGTTATGGAGCCAAAATTTCACTGCAGTCAGGTGTACTCTGGCGAGGCATGAATTTGAGGCAAAGTGACTTCAGATATATTTGGATTTTCGAATATTATTAAGACTATATCCATAATATGGTTGTCTTTTCTACACCATCAAATTATTCTGACTGTTGTCCGAATTAGAGGATTTGTATTTCTAGCGGCTTTCCATTTTTAGAAATCTCTTATCACAGCCAGAAAGGATAGATTTTCTATAAAATTGTACTTAATTTTTCCTAGAACTTATTACACTACAAGAACATGCATCTTCTGCGACATACACAATATGTAGCGGAAAGATGGCTTTGTGTCGCCAAAGCCTTTCTGCGACATATCATGCTATGTCGCACATGCGTCGTCGTATCCTTGTCTGGGAAAGTATTTGGCGACACAAATCCATCATGTCGCCGAAAATGTCCACTTTTGGCGACATGTTCTAATTTTTTTATAAAATAACATTTGGCGACATGTGTCCTGCGTGTCGCAGAAAGGTGATACTTTGGCAACATAACACATGTCGGAAAAAAGTCACCTTTTGCTGCACAAGTTAATGTCACAAAAGCTAATGTAGACAAATATAAAAATACTTTATGCTACACAATTTGATGTCGCAAAAGCTAATGTAGACAAATATAGAAACACCTTCTACTACACAATTTGATGTCGCAAAAGCTAATGTAGACAAATTTTTATATTGATTTATCATAATAAAAAATCGCATTTGAAACATAGATATAAAATCCTACTTCAAAAGAAGCTTATAAACATTGAAATTTGTATTCAAAGAACTTGAGAATAAATAGCAACAAGTTATCGCACACAAATAATATCCAATATAATGTCTTCATAAAATAGTCCAATAATGCAAAAGATTTAACTTCAAGTAACCCATTCAAGGAGAAACGTATTGTATTTCACAATCATTGTATTCCAACTAGACAAATATAATGTAAGCAAAAATACATGGATTCAGTGTATTCCCAAAAAATTAGCCAACAAAAAATTATCTTTTCATTGCAAACATCACTTTCTCCAAAATAATGATAGATCTAATGATAAGAACATATTCCCAAAAATTGGCTTTGTTGTCCATGTGATCCTGCAAACAAAAATTAAAAAAATGCTTGTAAGTAAAAAAAAAGTATATGCTAAAAGAATGACAAATATCTATGAAGGCTATAAAATATATGAACACTTGTACAGTATTTTGTTTCACACAAAATAAACTTAGTAAAGTAAATGTGTCGACACAAACATTTGCTAGTGTTAACTCTTGAGCACATTTGCTAGTGTGTTAACTCTATAAATCTTGTTATGAATCTGATACTCATATTGCAACCTCTATAATCTCTCCTAGAAGGATGTTATATATCTAGAAATCTTGTCATGTATGAGTGTGTGCTTAGTTTCACACCATTAGGATCACAAATTTTTATACGGAAAAGTTGGTGTTATTTTCTTAAATGTTTTAATTTATTTGCTTTCATCTCATGCTTTAATACTATTAGCATGGTCTGTTATGAAACTAAAAATTTCAAAAGAAGTGCAGCACACATAGAGAGAAAGAGAGCAGTACCCAAAAGAAGTTGTTGCCTAACCGCCCTCAGTTGATTCCTCCCCACATTCATCCGACGAAAGTAATCCACATCTCAACAACACCTCTTGGAACTTTTCAAGTTTCTGGTTCTGCGCCTTAATTTGTTGTTGTTGAATCGCAAGTTGTTCATTTTGGGCCTCAAGTTGTTGTTGTTGAGTATCATTAAGTTCCTTTAGTGATGATAACTCCTCTCTTAGGATAATCACTTCCTCACCATTATCCCTGGATATGGTATTAGTATTACAGGGCTTACGGCCCACTCCATATCCTCTCAAGTAGCCCGATTTCTTTCCAAGCACTGCTACCGACATTTCTTCTTGTGACATTGGGATTGCATCCGGCTGAGAACACATAGTTCGCAAATTTTCAAGCTCACCCTGACATTTTTAAGGAACATAAGTAATTAGTTAGATTGTAAAGCAAAACTTAAAAACCTAGTGTTAACCCCTTTTTTAGTTTTAAGTAACAACCATACAACAAAACATTTGTTAGACTTACGTGTTTCTCCATACACTTATGATCCAACCAATCATCTTTCTTCTTACTCCAATGAGATTCCTTAAAAAAATCTACAAAGTGAGGTATATCCGCCTAATTTCATGAAAATAACAGTTAAATATTGTATATGGAGAAGTAAATAAAATATATATTAAAATTTAAGTTAGAAATTGCAAAAAATGCATCACCTTCGTGGACATTGTCGCTGCAAATGACTTTGACCCGCAAGAATGATTCCATGGCAAAGAGGAACGTGCTACCACATTTTGCTCTGATCGTTTCTACAACATGAAACCAAAACAAAGGGTGAACATAAAGTAAAGTAGGGAAACAAAAAGGAAAAACCAGTCAAGTGCAGAACACTAAATTGGTTGGGAAAAAATTGCATTCTTCCAAATGATTAGATTACTGAAACATAGAAAAAGCTTAATAAACATCATGTCAGTAAAAGCAATATATTCTGCTGACTGTCATTTTCTAGCATATAGCTGCACATCATGCATATTGATCTTGGTAGAGTGGTGAAGGTCAAACCCAAAATCAACAAGTCAAGTGCAACAAACACGAGCAACAGCAAAAAAGTACCTTAGTCAAATTGCTATCAATCTAATAAAGAGTAAATGATGTGATGTACAGTCCAAGTTACTCCAGCAGGAATAACTTATTGAAAAGCAATATCAACTGGACATAGCACATCTCACAAATTTTACCATGTCCAAACAAGAAGAATATCACATTACATCATGCATGCCTGGAAAAAAGTTAGATGAACAGCAGGCTTGAACTGCATTCCTATACAATGTGCTTATATTGTCACAGAAATCCATGTGCTTATATTGCACTGGATATGATGGAGTAATGGAGTTTGAAGTCTTTCTCCCCAAACCTCAGGCTTGAACTTCATTCCTATACAATGAAAGAGGCCGCACAAATAGAATCATAAAGTAGGACTGTGGACAACATTGTTGTATTGACATAGAACAAAGCTGTCACATGTCCGAATGACCTAAATTGTTCACCATGACAAACACAAAACAAAAAAGAAAGAAAGAAAAGAAACAGTACATCTGACATGGTGATACATGTGTATGCAAGCATGGATGTGTGGATGTATTTGTAAGTTTATAATTATAGACTTAACCAAAGTTCAATTACATATGACTTAGCTCATTTTGGTACATATTAGTCAAGAAATCATCTCATGGGCGACACAGTTTGTATTCTCAAGTCATAGTCGTAAATAAAAAAGGAACGAAACAGAAGCAAATCCCATATACAAGCTAAACAGGAAGCTTCGGGCACATACTATTATTTAATGGTTATTTGGTCCTTTATGAAGTATGAAGACTCTTTAGTCAATATTAATTGCAAATTCTTTCTAGTTTCTCTTGAAACTTCAGAGTTCAAAGGGGCACAGGAGAAGGTGCCCTAATCCCTGCCTTAAATGTATTTTCCATATATAATTCCTTTATTTCTAAAAGAGGTCAAATTATCATAGATGGATGTGTTCCTTTATCCCTCGTCAGTGTAATATCCATACTAATCCCATCAGTTGAATCCTTCAAAGCAAGAAGTTTAATGGCATGTCCTATATAAAAAAATCACAAAAGTAGGAATAAAGTAATCGGGCATCATATACCTTAAATTTGGCATTTGTTGTCCAAACCCGATCAATCATGTACTCCCAATCCTCTTGTGAAACGCCTTTATATGAGTTGTTTTTGGGGTTTATGTCATCCTTCAACAACTTCTTATAATGTGCATGCATGTGACTCCTCCAATCTTTGTATCTCAGTGGGCATATTTTCGTAATAGTCTGCCTTACGACTTCATCCTTATCATAATTTTTGATCTCAAATTTATCCTGCAAACATGTACTCAATAATATAGATTATTAATAAACAATATATGGAAATAAACCTAATTATATGAAGTAGTAAATAGATCCACCAATACCCGAACTCTTTGAATAATTGACTTCTTTAGGGTGTCATCAATGTCATCCCAATACATAACGTCCTGAAGTGGTGCAGCAGCCCGAACTTCAATGCCAATCTGGTTTACAAGAGCAGTAGCATTATCCCCAACTGGAGCCGTTTTCCTAGCGGGGATTGACACTTGAAGCTTGCCGGTTTTTTGTACCATTTTCTCTATAGCTTTACTACGCGTCTTACCCCGTATATTTTTCTTCGGTGAACCTGTACATCAAAAAGAAAAAGAAAATAGCCTTAAGCTAGACAATAGATAGGCCAGATTTCTATTTCAGACTTCATTAAAATCAAATAAGATTATATTCATTAGATTACCTGAACCACTAGCTAGTGACTCCATAGGACTAGGCACATGCATTTGAAGGTTATTGGACCCCTCAGCAGTGGTATCTTCAGGTGTCGAAACAAGACGTGATGATTTACGAATTGGACCATTGTATACGACCTACACATACAAAATACATAGATATTAAGGCATTATTAGTAACATAATTTAAACACAACATATCACTCGAGGTTCATATCTTATATATTACCTTTTCCTTTGGTTGATTAGAAGGCACATTATTATCATCATCACTGCTGGATGAACTAAGCAAATCATCACACTGGCCCGGTCGATACTCATTACCATCTCTCTCACTCACATTTCTTTTGCTATTCTTACCAAAACTTGTTTGGGTGACCTTCTCAAATGGAGTTAATAAATTTGAGGCGCGAAGCAAACCCAAAGCATCTAATTTCCTTTGGTTACTAGCAATATTTTCATTTCTTTGCTTCTCATATGCTGACGTCATCCGGGCTGCTTGTCCGGGTCTTAAATATACTCTGCTCTTTGATTTTTCCATCTATGACAATAAAGAAACAAATGAGTTCCACAATGTAATTCCAATTTTCATTGTATGCATTCCAAATGTGTGAATTTGGAGGCATTCGACACATAACAAATGTTATTTTAGACATTCCAATACAATAAGTAAGAAGCCTAAAGAAACTGAACAATAGTGTGCAAGCTGTAATATCAAGATATAGATCACATATTATCGTATAAGATACATTGTTCATAAGATAACTCATGTTCTGTCCAAAACATATCCTATAGCTTAGTCATAGCATTGAATGCCTTTCATTGAATCCCTTTCATTTATTGTACAGAAGAATGGCTTGAATTTTTAAAACAGAAAGATACTAAACATATAGCAATCTGGACTAATGAAAGCTCTGAGTAGAAAGATACTAATAACATATCTAAATTGGAGAAAATCTTATCAACATCTTTTAAATATTTTACTTATACCATGCAATATTCTTCCAAACACAAGCAAATCAGAAATGTCATAATGTCAATTCATGAACATTTCGGTGATCTTGAGGATTACTATTTAACTGCATCATCTGTTTACTAGAGTTCTTGATGTAAAAATCTCAAGACTGTTGGTTTCTTGAGCACTTGGTTCTTTGTTATGAATTCTAGTGTACACAAAGATTGTGTTGCAAATCATGAGATAGCATAGCTCACATTGTGAAATGTTCTGTTCAATCTGACCTGTAGGTCTTGTGCAATACCCTTTATTTGCTTTTTATTTGGTTACATACAGAATATGGATCTTTAAAAGGTCACATTAGAGACTGGACTGAAGCTTTTTTTCTGGTAAAAGCACAAAAAAGAATAGTTGTCCCAAAAGAAAACCAAAACCTATTTTAATCGTGACATTTCTTTATCCTTTTATGTTTTAGCAGAAGAAACCAATTTGTTTTATTATATACATGTCCTTAGATGTCTTCCACGATGAGGTGCATTTACCATGAAAAATATTTCTCTCAACACAATCAGTTATCAACATGTGTCGCATTTAACAACTCAACAACTCATGGGACCTGCAAAGCTTCAGAAGGTTCAAGACAAGCACATGCTCAAACCTTTTCATTTTCAGCTTCCAAAATGCTATCTCCAGAAGAAACACAATGTACTAAACACCCAAGAGAGATCAAGATCTATGCCGACATGAACAAGATTTGCTAGAAAATTAAGTTACTATCAAGAGAAGCCTGTAACCTTTGCAACTATAGCTTCAAAGATCAAACTAATGATCTTTGCTTGGAGCAATTGTTAATTCTAGCATTCAGTAATGTCCAAGGAATAAATATAATAAAACTGCTTGTGGTACTCAATTTAAACCACTACTGGCTCTCTTGTGCAAATCGAACACTAAATACAAATAAGGCTGAGAAGCTAACCAGCTTTCCAGTTATTTCATAGCATCTGGTGGCAGCTGGCCGGCTGGCAAGTGCTGTAATACATAGATTATATGTGATACTTTCTAGTATACTTGAACCTTCTGATAACAATCACATACTATCAAATGAAATAAACAAGGTGTTTTACTATGAAAACAAACTCATTTATTTTCAGAGTTTGGGCAGTAAGATGCTAGGAACCACCGACACTCCAAATATGTGAGCCTTTTTGGATATGCAATATTTCGGATATATAATCAGGAATGTTCTGTAGGGCAGTATCCTCAACTAGACCAATGTTAGGGTGGACAGAGTTTTAAATGCTAAAGGCTGTCATAACAATGGTATAACCATTAGATACATCCAAATCCCAACTCTCTCGACAACCCAACTGATACTCTATAAAGAAGGAGTGGACAGATCTTAAGTCTAAGGAAATTGATGAATTAACTAAGACTGAACATGAATACATCTCTATTTGATACCATACAAGCTTCAGAGAATGAAACACTAATGAAATAGGACTGCTTCAATACACAGGGACGGAACTTAAGTAACTTTTCCCTTTCTAACTATTGCAATAGCCCCATATGGTCCTAAATATTACAATATAATGCTAAGACTGATCAGTCATAATAGAGGGACAGATGCAATAGGACAGGGTATTTGATGAATGTAGTGAACAAAAAAATTGGAAACTCAAAGACAGAACAGTGCAACCAAGGAAGCAGGGTAGCATGTATTAGATACTAGGATATGGACATTATGCAGTGGACATCTAATGAAATCAAGTATCTAAACTTAATTTTAGACCTGTACTGATACTCCTTAGTATCAGTAAATGATACCAAGTGAGGCAAGCAGTGAAAGGTTGGGGGTGTTTGAATAATGAAGGATGGGAAGATGATTAAGTTGGGACTGAAATATCTGGACAGGACATGATGTTATAGCATGGTCAGTGCTTATCAAGTGTAGTGGGTTAAATGAGAATGTAGGACAATTTAGTGTGAGGTGCAGGATGTTCTCTAACTGACTGAACCAAGGACAAGTCATCATCTAGTGAAAGAAAGGGGGTTCAAGGTCTGATACTAACATACAGGACAGGGCTGATGTCTGAACAAGGCTGTGGACTGAGCATTCATCAAATGCAGGAGAACAGACATCATTCCAGTGAATCTAAATAAGATAGGAAATGGGCTCAATATACATTCAATGGACAGACTAAATCCTAAAGGAAATGAACCTGAGGATAGGCAGGGCAATCACCTAATATACAGGACACTGGGATTACGACCACACAGGAAATGCAGTGGTCTCTTCCATGCTCTGATACATGTGGTATCAGAGTGTACAGAAATAAGTTGGGTCTATTCACAGAACAGCTGACTGGTCATTGTATGGTGGTTCAGTGATGCAGGTCACTGAGGTCATGTAGAGAGCTAATGATGCAGTGAGTGAAAGTCCATATAACTAAATCAAATAGACAGATGGTGCCAAATGTAGTGATTGACTTCACGTGGATAGGTAATTCAAATTTGCAGGTAATAAAGGGGTTGAAATCACAAAGTGAATGCAAGTAACAAAAGAGATGCAGACATCTAACATGTGTAGTGAATGTAATAACCAGATGGGCAGGATATGAAACAAAGGGTCATTCACGGCATCAATTTAATGATTTGCAGGTAAATCGACATATACTCAAGGCTAGGTCAGGAAAGGTAATGCAATATCATAATGATGTTTAAGGGGCAGTGAACAATGTATGCTAAGTATCAGGAAGCTGCAGAAATGGGGGAAAATTTTCTTTATAGTGAATTGATAAATTTTCTTTATAGTTGATTCCGTGTTCATGTATTAACCAATTGTTGATATCCTGTGTTGGGTAAACCTCCAAGGATATCCATACAGTGAATTGCTAAATTTGTGCTAATTGAGCATAAGCTTATAAAAATTTGTCTCATGTGTTTGGAGTGTGTAAATGTGTCAAAAACATTGTTCCAAAATATTGATATTCATCTCAATCTTTATGTGAAGGCAAACACATTTATGTGAAGGCAAAACAATATTGATATTCATCTCAATCACTCTATCCACAAAGCATTGTTCCAAAAGACATAAATCATTCTTTGAACATCAAAAGTAACAATAGATAATCTAATCAGGATGTAAAATGAAGTATTGTTCGAAAAGATAGATAATATTAGCTATTAAAACTGTTAATGATACCATGATTATATCTCCATTGTTCCAAAATAAACAACTAGATATCAAATTCAATATCAGGGTCAATATCAGAATAATAAAGTATGTGTCTGTCATCCTCATCATCCTCTCTAATATGGGCCATTGTTTCATCCTCATTATTGTCGAGATGCAAAGCCATATCACTTGGAATAATCTCAGGATCAATGCCATCCCTATTATATTGAACATTAGTATCTTCAATGATATGTGGAATAATTCCAGTGCTTTTGTCTTTTTAGAATGCATCAGTAGGCTCTGAAACTTCTATTGAGTCAGGCTCATCATCATCCAACTCTGGTACATCCCATGTACCCCGATGCCGAACCTGTTGCACGACTTGCCAATTTGCCCCTAATCGTGTATCATTGATGTAGAAGACTTGTTGCACCTGACTTGGTAGGACAAATGGATCGTCAGAATACCATCGGCACCTGACATCAATGCTAAGGCAATGTGCATCTTTGTTTAGTGTCCGACTTTCGCTCATGTTGAACCATTCACACTGGAACAAAACAACTTTATGGCCATACATGTATGTCAGCTCCCAAACTATGCATAAATATCCATAAAAGTCTATAGGTTTTCCTTTATGAGCTCCTTCAGAGACTAAACCGCTATTCTAACTCATACGACGATTGTCACGGTTCCTTGTATGGAATCGGACGCCATCGCAAATGTAACCTGAATAAAGAGTTACCATCACATTTGGACCATTTGCCAATGCCCACATTTTATCAGTTGCCTTTGGTGACTTTTGTGTTCGCAATTGATTCATCTACATACAAAACATATAAAGGCATATTAAGATAATATTAGTTAAATAGTATTTAAATATATGTTATACATCTTACATGTTTTTTGAACCACTTTGGAAATTTTTGTCGTTGTATTTGAGTTATATCACCTTCACTTGGATTTTCTAATAGCTTCTTGCGTTCCCTACTTGAAGAAATTAAACTCATAAGTACCAACAAATCAATAATCAAAAGGCTTTAAGAAATGAATGCACGTAAGGATGTTGAATAACATACTCTAGGTATGGCTCAATCTCGTCGGTGTTGTAAAGCACAAACCACTTAGCAATTTCGAATTCCTTCTCTGAGATATCAGGAGCCCTTATTAATCGTCCAAAAGGACGAACATTTTGTGTGAATATCGTTAACCCATGTCCGCGCTCACTACGATCAGCATTTCGTTCTTCTCGATTAAATAATGTTTCGATATTGCTCAAGTACATTGAACAAAAAGTCAAGCTCTCTTTGACTATATAAGCCTCAGCAATTGAACCTTCTGGCCGAGCTCGATTGGTTACATACAACTTAAGAGTTCCAAAAAACCTTCAAACAAACACCAATTAAAATAATGAAAACATGTTCAACTTAAAATTTACATTAAGATGGTACAAATTACCTTTCAATTGGGTACATCCAACGATATTGCACTGGCCCCGCAAGGATGGCTTCACGTGGCAAATGAACAGCCAAATGCACCATCACGTCGAAAAAAGCTGGAGGAAAAATCTTATCTAACTTGCAAAGTATTAGAATAATGCGTTCTTCTAACTTCACTAAGTCATTTTGCACCAATGTCTTAGAGCACAACTCCTCAAAGAAATTGCCCAACTCGAACATTATAGTACATACATCCTTGTTAAGGTAGCCACGCATCCTGATTGGAAGAATTCGTTGTAGAAGGATATGACAATTATGGCTTTTTAAGGTTGAAAACTTTCCATTTTTCGTGGTCACACACCTTGATATGTTTGCAGCAAATCCATCAGGATATTTGATTGACTTTAAAAATTCAATAAAACCCTCTCGCTCCTTTGGCGTCAATGTGTAAATCGCTGGGGGCTTGATCAAGGATCTATCGAGAGACCTTTGTACGTGCAATTCTTTCCTTATACCCATGTCCTCCAAATCAAAATGAGCTTTTGTTGTATCTTTGTTCTTCCCATCTATGTTCAATAACGTTCCAAGCAAATTGTCACATATGTTCTTCTCTATGTGCATGACATCAAGGCTGTGTCGGAGCTTCCATTTCTTCCAATATGGGAGCTCAAATAGGATGCTTTTCTTTGTCTAATTCAATTCTGCTTGGTCACGAGGTCTCTTTTTGTTCTTATGGTTTTTCCCAAACTCGACATATGATAAGCAATCCAACTGATTTAGTATCTTTTCCATTGGTATCTCTAAAGATTTTATTTGGTGCTCAACCTTACCATTAAAGGCCTTACTCCTTCGCCAAACATGATTCTCAGGTAGGTAACATCGATGCCCCAAGTAAGCAATTTTATTTCTCAAACCTTGAGATGATGCATTCTCATTGCATGTGGGACAAGCCAAATAACCCTTTGTACTCCACCCAGACAAGTTACCATAAGCAGGAAAGTCATTTATTGTCCACATTATAGCTGCATGCATTCGAAAAGTCTGTTCCCTAGATGCATCATAAGTGAGTACACCATTTTCCTATAAATTGTTTAGCTCATCAATCAATGGTCGCATGTAAACATCAATATCTCTCCCAGGTGCTTGTGGACCAGGAATAAGTAAAGACATCATAAAAAATGGATCCTTCATGCACTTCCAGGGTGGTAAGTTATATGGCATAACTATTACCGGCCACAAACTGTAAGATGTACTCATGTTTCCGAAAGGGTTAAACCCATCGGTTGCCATTCCTAGCCGTACATTTCGGGATTCCCGAGCAAAATCTGGAAAATTGCTATCAAACTCCTTCCACTCGGCACTGTCGGCTGGATGCCTTAGTACCCCATCATTCATGCGCTTCTCACTATGCCATCTCATGTCTGTAGCTGTCTTCCTCGACATATACAATTGACGCAACCTTGGTGTCAATGGAAAGTAACGCAAGATCTTGTCGGGGATCTTTTTTCTATTACCATCATTTAGCTTGTATCTAGACTCTCCGCAGACTGGACAATTTTCTAAGGCCGCATTCTCCTTCCAAAAGAGTGCAAAATCATGTTGACATGCATGAATTGCCTCGTACCCCAAGCCCAAGTCACGTAAGAACTTCTTAGCTTCATAAATGGACTTTGGAACCAAATTTCCTTCGGGTAGAAGGTCTAATAATATTCCCATAAGCATGTCGAACGATTTATTGCTCCACTTGTTCATTACCTTCACATGAAGCAACGTAATCACAAACTTCAACAAAGTATACTTCTTACACCCTGGGTACACCTCACGTTGTGCAGCCTCCAACAGTTTATCAATGTTATTTAGCTCCTCCCTCTGAGTGGTATCATCCTCCCATTCATGGCCCATATAAGTCCCCGTACAATAGTCTTGTACTAATTCAGCAAATTTGTCTTGATCGTCTTCTTTCTCTGACATTTCAATATCACTTTCATCGTCTGATACTTGATTTTGATACTCGGTGACATGTTCTCCATGGTACACCCAATTCTTATAAGATAGCATCATTCCATGTCGAACTAAATGATTCTTCACATCTTCCTCGGTATGCCACTCGAGGTTCATGCATTCATTACATGGACATCGAATCCTACCATTCTTGCATACTTTCTGTATTGCAAATTCAACAAAAGAGTTCACCCCATCAATATAGGGTTGACTTATTCTCTTTCTAAGTGTCATCCAACTCTTGTCCATATCTGCAAGAAAACATAAATCAGAAAAGAAAAATATATAATTATTCTCTACATGTCCTCTACTTTGATTTTTTAGGTTAGATCCAATTAGCAGTTATTAACTTATGACCAGATAGATCCTTGAATTTGGAAAAGAGAGATTGTTCACTCTCATAATAGCATTTTACCTCCTTTCTTAATTGACGCTACACCTTGTGCTAATGACCAGTATCATATATGCATCCATGTTGAATCTATCCAGAACTGTTATATAAGATATTGGTGGATTAATGGCTGAGACACAGTTTGGCATATCTAGACCAATAGTGTCTAAGACCTTCAAAATTCAAAATGTATATGTTGAAGTTATATTAGTTTCTTCATCTTGAGTCTGATAATGGGTGGCATCAAGTTGTGCAATATTTACTTATACCTTACAGGAACACCTGTGAAGTTCTAATTCGATCAAGATTTTGACATACCTCTACCTTTCAGATGTCAAAGTTCATAGTGTCAAGTTTTCTACAAGCCAATGTCAAGTTTGTCGAGAAAAAGATAAGAAGATTTCATAATGTCTGGTAGTTGTAACCGTTGCCTGTCTATTATGTTGGGTATCTATCTATTCAATATCCTCTTCTTCTTTTTTTGTTTATTGTAATCTTCACCGCTATGGTATTGTTGTCTCATTTCAGTTCCTAGTCATCATAAGTGAGGATTGGGGCTTGGTTCTCTGCATTCTCTGCATGCTTTATGATCACTTACATATAGTTATGATAACTTTGAGGACATCCCCAGTTCATTAGATGTGCAAAATCTTTCGATATATTATTACTGTGTCTTATATAATTTGGGCTGAATTTTACTTGTAATTATGGAGCATTTCATTCTGATGTCTGTTCTTGTTGTTACATTCCTTGGCACAATTGCCACTGTCACACCCCGGCTCACTGTTTCGCCAGCACCCGTGCATGTCCGTATGTGCACATCACTTGGCCTAACTTGGTTAACCCGGATGTACACATGAAACTCAAGCACCCAATTAGATAAGAATACCAAACTCCCACCACATATCCAATATGAGACTTTATTGGAGTTTCTCTCTCACTCAAAGACTCTACTTCCTTGTTGCACCCCGTGCGAACGTCCCAGCCTCACCCTAGTGGAACAGGAACTACTATGTAACCTCCGATACTATTTGTCTGTGTCACCTTAATAAATTATTTTCCAACCTAAATCATCTTAGCATCCCCAACATATAGCTTCGATTTCATTATTGTCATGTCCAAAACAACAATTGCAATCAAAAGCCAAAGGACCTGAATTATATATTTATCAGAGGGCATACTTTGCCACTACACTCAAAACAAGAGGGAAAAAAAAAGGAAAAAATGGACTACATGGGAACGTCAATAGACAATAGTAGGAGAAGGAAACAATGAACAAAATTGTGCAGCTGCAATAACTATAACAAAGCAAAGAGAATTAGAGAGCAAATAAAAAGTAAAAACCTAAAAAAGAAGAATAAGTCTTTGTATCGACACGGACACGGATACTTCATAAAGATAAAAATAAATTTACAAAAAATAAAAAGGAAAATAAAACCAAAAATCATACCATTCATATATACATAAATCTAAAAATGAAACCCTAATCTATCAACTAACATTATATCCAAATCAAACCCTAACAAAATTGATTGAGAGAGAAAAACCTTAACAAAATCAAACCTAACAAAATTGAAGTAGAGACAATCATTTCACTATGGTATATGTATAAAATAAATGCCAATCATATTCTCAACTCTAAGAAAATTAACCTAGAAAAAATATTAGGGAAGAAGCTCACCACCGGAAGGATCCCAAATCTCGATGGAGGAGGGAGTGCACGCAAGAGGGAAACCCTAGGAACGATTTTGGAGAGAGAAGGAATGATTTTGGAGAGGAGGGAGCGCCCGCGGAGAGAGAACCAGGGAGCGCCCACGGAGAGAGAACCAGGGAGCTACTGGAGCGCCCGCGGGAGATTTTATTCCTTTGATAGTGTTTTTAGGTTATGGTGTAAGTAAAAAATTATATAAGTATATTTCCCTACATAGTTAGATGTCGCTGTAGAGAACTTACCTTTCCGCGACAGGTTGATGTGTGTCGCTGAACATTTGTCACCTTTCCGCGACAGGTAGATGTTGTCGCTGAACATATGTTACCTTTCTGCGACATGTGCATGTCGCAATATGTAGAGAATTTTTGGCGGGTCTAACTTTTGGTTTCCCTCCAGTCAATTTTGGGTGGATTTCGCAACATACTAAAATGGATGTCGCCAAAACATGTAAAAAAATAGCTTTTGGGGACATAATAGGTCCTATATCGCTAAAACATGTCGCTAAAAATGCAATTTCTTGTAGTGTTAGGACCATATCAATCTCTACTGTCTCAATCTCTTTCCTATTTCAACCTTAGTACATTGCATATATATATTTTATATTTATTTATTCATTTATTTATTATTATTATTATTATTATTATTTTTAGTTATATATTTTGGAAGCTGTAGATAGTTGTGGTTAGCTTTATATATTAAATAGTTGATATACATCTTGTGGATGACCATATGTATATAGTTGATAGCTATATATGGGGGAAACATAGATTGTTACTTATCTCATTCCTTGTAAAGGATCCTTGGGATTAATATTAGATAGCTAAAGGGTAGAAAAGGTAGAAGAATACCTTGAGTAAGCTAGCCTTGAGGGAGTGGTATACCTAGCTTGTGACTTATTTGGAATAAAATCGTTAGTAGTGCTCGCTAGCGTCTAAACCTCATTCAAAAATGATGGCATTTGACGATTTTGAATTTTATGCTTAAAGGAAGAGTTATTGAAGATAAAAGAAGACGTAGGTAGAGCTAGCGAGAAAAGTATAGGATTTGGTAATGTTCTCCCATGGAGGAAGTGAATTTGGATAATATATATAAACATGTGAATATAATGATCAAGTAAAGAAACACTTGACGAGGATCAACTTTTATGGTTAGATGACTACTATACCTAGAAGGGACGGATATAGCCATGGAAGGAATAACACGAGCAATGTAATAATAGGTTCTAGAGAAGGAATAAGCAGAGAGGAATTGAGATAAGACCATTGGCATACAACGATGGATGAAAAATTGATTTAGGTGATTTATGATTCCATATATATATTTAGTTTTAATATCTTGACAGATATCTTAGTTTTATGTAGATACCGAAAGTTCAGCTAGTTAGAGATTGGTTTTGCATGGTATTAATAAGATAGTTATCTTGTAAGTCTTTTTCCTGCATATCTTATCTTCTGACCGTTGAAATAGTGAAACGATATTCTTTCTATTCCCTTTGATCATCACTCGGCCCTCAATGGAAATATCTTATCCAATTACATTCCTATCATAGCTATATTATTCCAATTACCCTCGTTGTCCTACTATCATACAACTTGCTGAATTTTTCTGAGTCACAAACCCTTATACCCCATTCCAATTTGATTTGGAATTTTTAGTCACTCCTCTCAGAAGATTCCATTAATTTATGTCTTCTCAATAAACTGTTGGCGTTCATTTCTTCTTGCATTTTTTGTTTCACGAGACCTCATCTGATTTTTCACCTATTTTATGATCATTTGATTATATTTTAATCGTACCTAGATTTTACTCATACCTAAAATAATTTTGATCACCACAATATTCCAACTCTATCTCAGATCATATCTAGATAATTCTAATCGTGTCTATATTTTATTATTGTACCTAGTGATCATACCTAGAATCCGATCGTGCCTGATGATTTAACTTCCTTTATTTTATCAAGGCTAAGTGATTTTGATTGTACCCCAGCCTTTATTTTTTAAAATTTCGAGGACGAAATTTTCTAAGGAGGGAAGGTTGTAAAACCCACTTCCTAAAAAAAAATCATTCAACCCTCACCCGTACTCAAAGCACCCCTTCATTCTCTCCCACTCTCTCCACGTTCTTTCACCTCCCTAAAATTCCTCACCACCACTACCATCCCTATTTCTTTTCATCTCCAAAGCAAACCACTACTTCTCACAACCAGCACCATTCCACCCCTCTCCCTCTTCCCTATCTCTTTTATCCAAGCCCTAGCTCTGGCTGTCCGCCTCCTCGGTCCGGACCCCAGTTGCCAGCGCCCATCCGTGACCTCCCAGTGGCCTCCGTCGCCGCTTGAGCCGCGATCCCGCGGCTGTGCCATTTTCCTCGCCGGACCCGAGCTCCTCTCGGCCCCGTATTCGCCCGGCCAGCGCCTCTCCGGCGACCCCCGAGCCCCGGCGTGCCCCCGAGCCCTCGTACCCACCCGGCCAGTGCCTCCCCGGCGACCCCCGAGCCCCGGCGTGCCCCCGAGCCTTCGGTCGACCCCCGAGCTCTGTCGGCTCCGCCCCAACGACTGGCCCGAGTTCCGCTGCCGCTGTCCGCCGATCGCGCCCCGCGATTTTTTCGTGCCGCTGTTTCGGTCCGTTCTGACCCCGATCCGATGTTCCCGCGGACCCGCGACAGTGCTGCCTGCTATCCAGCGCATTCCCCGTGGCCCGCCGCCGTCCGAACGCTGTTCCGGCCTTTCTCGAGTTTTTCCTGCAGCTTTCCGCCAACAAATTTTGGTAATTTCTGAAAATCACAGTAGTTCATCCCTCCCAGTCGATGATGACGTGGTCCCGACCCCGTTTCGGAGATCGAAAATTGAGTCTGTTGCGTTTAGGGCATACGCACGACATTTTTACGTCACGGCGTTGTGTTTCTGTGGTTTGGATATTGTACGCTGGACGCGTATGTTTTTCCAACTTATTATATTAGAATACTGTATTGGTTATTTCCTATTTTAGTTGGTATGTTCTATTTTTGGCTGAGGTTTATTATTCTGGGGTTTGGATATTATCTTTGTGTTGCTCTTTGGTGTTTACCCTGGTTTGGGATTATTGGTGTGTTCCCTGGTTTGGGATATTTATTTGTGTGTGGGAGCAGTACCGCCAAAGTGGCTAGGTTGTCCTAGTTACAGAGGAGATGTTGCCCAAATTTTTTGAAAAAGTTTTCAAAATAGAAGTATTTAATTAAGTCGAGTAAATTGGTAAATTGAAATCTATTTTCATATCCGATCTTTGCAAATGATTTCCAAAATTAGTTTTGTTGGTTTGGTTTTATGGATTTTGTGAGTTTTGTATCCCCTGTTAGGCGACGACCGTATCGGTCGGATGAGCCTCGGCGAAACGCAAACGCTACAGGATTTCCTGTACGTTGAGGCATAAGCCAGCAACGTGAGATTACATGACCAAGTCTGAGACGCCCGTTGTCACGACCCGCACCCTAGAGTAAGGGCACGAGAAGTGGGTACGTCCAGCCTACGCCGCAGTGTCGGCGGTAGAACGCTGTCCTAGGTCAATCATCTAACAATATAAAAGTACCTGTACAGTTTATACTCTCTGAATGGAGGTGACATAACAATATACAGTCTCAATCACATCTAAGGTAGAAGAATGAAAGACAGATAGATAGATAGTAACTCAAAAGAACAGTAGCATAGATGAAATAAGTCTAAGTGTTTAGGATACATAACATCCAGAATGTCAACTCATAATACAATATGTCTAAGAGTCTATATATCTCAACATCTCAAAATACAACTCAGATGTGAGACAAAATGATAATACAGAAAAGACCGTCTAGCTAAACTAGCCTAGACTACTGGGGCAACATCCTCAGCTGCAGGTGGATCCTGCTGAGGGTCCACAACATAAGTATCATCTAGTCCTGCTCCACAATAGGTAGACACCAGGGCCTCATCCTCATCCTTTGTAATATTTTCAACAGGTCCAGTCAGGATAGGAACGAGCATAATACATCTCACACAGTTCATAACAGGTTAGGAAATACGATACAGGCAATAGAGTAAGATACAGGAAATGCTGAAAGGAAATATACGCTGTAAAAGAGATAGCTGTAATGAAATATCTACCGTATATAGAGAACTATAAGTGACTAGTGATGTAGAGTACAAGATAGGCATGTGAATGGCTAGAATTTATACATGATTACACTACTGAGTTTGTACATGATTACACTACTTTGAAATTATTCACATGTCTACTTCTACTCCCCCGTTACCCCAATCAATACACAAGGATCTATACAAGTTACGTTAATATACATGATATCACATGGGGCCCATGAAAGGGTGCACATGATAGTATACATGAGAGCTCAGTAAACATGAGAATACATGATCACATGAGTATACATGCATGATGGAAGCACAGGAGTACATGATGAAAGTGAAACACACATAACATAAAGTACCCGATGCTCCCGAGGGGGATAACATCTCATGTAAAGATCTATATAGTACCAATCCATGTTACCAACGTGACAGCATCAAGTAAAGTAATCTAGAGCGAGAAGTAAAGCCTGAACAAGTATGAAACGGTCAGAGAATGTACTCGTCTGATAACTGAATGTCTGAAGAGGATATACTGTCTGAGGAGAGGTGTATGGCTCCTAATCAGAGCAATACAAGTCACAATGTATCCACAATGGTAAAAATAAAGTGTACAATGCATACTACATGATTCTAGGTCAATCTGGTCAAAAGTCAACTCTTGGTCAACTCCAATAGTCAAACTAGGTCACAGGAAGTCATACTAGGTCACAGGAAATCAAACTAAGTCAAATAAGGTCAAACAAGGTCAAATAAGTCAAGATTAGTCAAATCTAGGTTAAAGTCAACCCTTGGTCAACATTCTAGCCAAACTAGTCAAATACTAGTCAACATGATCAATCTGGGTCAAGTCTAGGTCAAACTTAGACCAACTAAGGTATTGGTCAAACAAAGACTAGTCAGCAAGGTAATTAGGTCAAACATGGTCAGACTAGTTAAACTAGTCATTTTAGGTTAGTCCTAGTCAATCTAGGTCAATTAGGTCAAGGTTTGACCTAAGGTTGACTTTGGTCAACCCTTACTCAACAAGGGTTAACTAGTAGGTGTTTAGGTCCATTAGGTTAATTCGGTTAGCCCCAAAGCCATAGGCTAGTCACCAAGGCCATAGGCTTGTATCTATAACCCATAGGCCATAACTTATAGGTTCTATGTAAACCTATATCTAAAAGGTCATTTATATATATACATAACCATATATATATATCAAACTTTACCTAACCACCTCAATACATATATATATATATATATATATATATATATATAATACCCAATGTATATATAGTACCCACTTATATACATAATATATATACATAAACCCATATATACACATAGCTATATAGGCCTATAGACTAAGTATACTCATATATCATATAGGTACCCATATATAGATACCATATATAATGACACAAATATAAACTAATACACTATATATATATATCAATATATGCATATATATATATATATATATAAAAAAAAAAAAAAAAATATATATATATATATATGAAACATATATATAATATATACATAGAGAGGGTAAAATAGAGAGAGAGAGATGGAAATGAGAGACATACACACAGGAAATGGGGGGGGGGGGCTGTTCTTAGTTTTCCTGAGAACAGGAAACAGGCCCCCACACCCACACACAAAAGTACACACACACACAATATACACATACATGTATATACACATGTATATATATGTATTCAACCTAAAAACTCACCCATACACACACATACATATATACTACCTATATATATACTAAAAACATACCAATACATGTATAAAACACATCAAAAATAGGTTTGAAATTTACTTTTGAAAACTGGAATAAATCCTAAAATCTGGAAACTGAGAACAGTGTACTCGAGATAGGGTAATTCCAAATTCACACACAAAATCGAGCTGAGACCCAAATCCCAAGGTTGGTAATTAATGCCCCATGGGTATACGTGTCGTGTGTTTCGATGGAAGTCCACCACGACACGACATGGCGTGTCCAGAGGTCAACAAACGAAATCGGGTAAGCACAGACACTGTGCAGTGTCACAGCATCGTGCACGTGTTCACGTGTCTCGTGCTCAAGACACAGGACACGTGAAGTGTCGTGCTCGTGTCCCTAGGTTCGCCTAGGGTTAGGCTACACACCTAGGACCCTGACACGTACCCACGTGTCGCCGTGTCCAAATGGGAAGCCCGTATCAGTCGTGAAAACACGACTGATACGCATGTTTGGCACCGCGTCGTGCACGTGTTCACACACCTCGTGGACACGACACGAGCAACGTGGGGCCTCGTGGTCATGCCCACGTGTAGCCCACGTGTAGGGCTACACACTCGTGCAAACACGAGGTATCCTCGACTCGTGTCCATGCGACACGAAGGCCGTGTCCAAGTCGGATTTCGACTGAAACTTTGTGCGTGTATGGCCAGTGCGGCCCTGATTTCGTGTCAGATACAAAATGATACGTCATGAAACTTTGGGGCCATGTTCGCAGACATTGCCCTCTCGTGTCCACCAATTTTGGTGTGTCCTAGTGGCCTGTGCAGTGCGCACGAAGGGTGTGGTAGCAGGGCACTGTGCGCGTGTATCGTGCAGTGAGTTCGTGTCCGATTTGGACACGGACACGACTCAGAAATGTGTCCAATCTACTTGGGTTGTGACCTAGAAGTCTAGGGCTACCAGAAACATAATTTGTTTTACATTTAACAAAAAACCATTCCTTTGAGGCATTTCATCAAACAAGGTTTCCTAGTCTAGGATACGTATCCGATACGGACACCAAACCAATCCTATTTTTCACCAAACTTGAACCACAGTTCCCTAGTACCTAGATGCATGCAAATATGAAGAAAAATCAGAGTTTTAACTAAGTTTGAGAGCATTTACCTATTTGTGCAAATCCAATGAAAAATCAATAAGGAGGGGGGTGTGTCCTTCAACTTTGTGATACCAAAAGCCCCTCAAATCCTTGATAGCAGGCCCTAACTAGTACCCTCTAGTGTAGGGGAGTCCAATGTAAGAAACTAGAGGTGATTTAGATCAAAATTGATCAAGTTATGGGTGTTTGAAGAAAAAGGATTTTTCTAGGTTTAAATTCATGTAAAAAAATGTTCATGAATGATGCAATGGGATCATATAGCAAGGTGTGGCTGCTAGGGGGGTACCCTTGGCCGGCCATGGCATGGGGGGGTGTCCTTGGGTTGCTTCCAAGCTAAGGGAAAGACTTTCATGGCAAAAGGGTTGATATTTTGGATATTTTGTGGAAAATATCCATAAAGTAGATATCAAGATATTTTCATGGCTTTAACCATTGGAATATCTATCCTCTAACATTCTAGGTTAGTGGCTAACTTCTAAATTAGGGCTAAACTAGGTTAGGGACTAACATGACAATAATCAACTAATTAAATAACAATAAATCACATAAATCCAAATAATTTTAAATAAATCCTAGAAAATTACCAAAATACCCTTTAGGCTAAAATTACTAATTTGGTGTTCTAAGCCTATGGCTAGGCTCTCATGGTCATGGCAACTCCTAGTTTAAGGAATAGCTAGGGTTTACACTAAGGTTTTGCTAGTAAAGTCACAAAGTCACAAGTCGTGACTTAGAAATAGTTTAACATAACTAAAATCACCCAAAAATCATATTATGACTAAAATACCACTAATAAATATTAAAAATAATAATTTTCAAAAATACCCCAATTTCAGAAAACTGGGTGTTACAAGTCTACCCACCTTAAAATAATTTCGTCCTCGAAATTTAGATGGTGGTACTCCTCCTAGGTCAAACCCCCAACAATCAGGGTCGAAGCCACTACCTAGGCAACATACAAGGTCAACAAGCAAAATATGGGTAGTAGACCTATACTGGGTTACGTCCAAAAATTGGTTGGCAGTTTTAGGTCATAAGGTATCCTTAATCCAAATCGAAATCAAAAGTAACTCCATGGGATAAATCAGGATGGAGCCTCGGGTCAGAAAAATCGTACTAAGCAAATGAAGCACACGATGGTATGCCTGAGTGGGACACTAAGGTCATGGGTGTAGTATGTCATGTCTAGGTTACGTATGTGAAATTAGTTTTGAGAAAACAACTAGTCTTGTGCTCTTAATTTAAAAGTCACGGTAACGTGTCTACGGTGATCATAATTTAGTGTGGGAAAGGTCTATGGCCTAAATAGAACCATTAATCGTGATGAAATAGTAGTGTAAAGGGGCAGGTTAAATGGAACAATCTGTGTCTCATCTAGGTGCACTAATCATTCTAGATCAGTACTGTCCTATGGTATCAAAACGTACAAGCAATCTAAGGTGTCCTTATTGGGAAGGTAAGGGAACAACAATCATCAAGGCTATAGGGTCGTCTACCATCCTATATGAAAATTGGTTATTAACAAGTAAGTGAGAAATCATTAAAAGTTACTATTCCATAAAATGGTAAAAGAAAATTGAAAATTTAGGCACAAACAATCACAAATAGATTTTAGTCTTGACACGATCTAAGTTGATCAATTTCAGGATAAATCGAGATTTGGGCAAGATGGGAAATCAATGAAATCAAGTATGAGCACGAGCATCCAATGATGAAGATCCAGGTCATGATTAAATTTAATCCAACTGGATATGAATACGAGGTTCATAGGTGATGAAATAATTTCAAGGAGAATTGTCAAGGCTGTTGCGGATAAGATTCTAGGGCAAGTTTAATTATGTTTCCATCCACGTAGATTAATATATGAAAAAGCGAACCCAAACGCAATAGGTTTATCAGACCATCATGTGTCGGTTCTGATTAGATAATATGTTAGTGGGTGCGCACCCAATAAAATATGTCATGTTCAAGCTCAAAAAGGATAAGCTTGTAAAACTAAGAATAAATTTGTAGCATAAGATTTAAGTAAGGGTGGAAATGATGAAAGAAGATACATAGTCCTGGTCATGGACATAGACTGGGAAGATAAGGAAACAATAAATCACAGGGCTAAAAGGGTCACCATTTTATGGTCAGAGCTACTCTATCAATTCTAAGTCAAAAGGCATAACACATAAATTAATTCATTTAAGGGAAAATTTCTTAACAAAAGAAGTTATTCAAGAATTATATTAATAGCTAAAGCTACTCCTACTCCTACTCCTACTCCTAAGTAAGAGATGAAGAAACAAACAAACAATCGACAAAAATCAAAAGATCTACCAGGTCAAAACTGATCACTAATAAAGAACAGGTAGGAGCAGATGGAATTGGATTTTAAGATAGATATAATAAAGTAAGGTGGAAATAGAATTTAGAAGAACAGAACCTGCAAACACATCGCCAACTGCCTGAGCATCCTCAACTGTCATGGCGTAGGCTCGCCCCTGCTGACCTCTTCCAGCCTGCTGCTGAAACTACAAAAATCTCTGCTGCTGTGGCTGTAATGGTCCTCTCTGCTGCTGTCCTACCGGAGCCTTGGCTCTGGCTCCAGGTGCTGCTCCATGTGCTACTCTGCCTGTGTACTGGGAACACTCCCTTAGCTGGTGGTCCGCTACCCCACATAGTAGGCACCAGCCCAACCTCTTCCTGCACTCACCCCATCCATGTCCCGACTTCTTGCAATAGGGACAACTGATCGTCTTCGGGTCCTGACCCCGATACTGATGCTGCACTTGCTGAACTCCCACTGGGGTCTGCGTCTGCTGAAACTGCACATGGGGCCTCTTGGCCTAGCCTCTACTGCTGCTGGTACCACGAGCGTCCCGTCCCCTCTTGAACAACTGTTGCCGCTGAGTTTCCACTATCTGCTGGAAGAAGGAGAATAACCGTGCCACGTCCTCTGATCCTGATGACGACTGCTGCTGAAGAACGTTCGGGACGACAGAAGAAGGTCTCGGAGTAGGGAGAGGTGCACTCCCATAGGCTGCAGATATCCTAGCCTGAGCTGGCACAACAGGAACTACAGTCTCGGGGCCCTGCTGATCAGGACGAGGAGTGGTAGACCCCTCAGTGGTATCTCCCTGATCGAGACGATGAGATCGTGTCTCCATACCCATCCTGGAGATAGATCAAACAAGGAATCAATACTGAGATATAAAATGATAACTCAAGGGAGGATAGTTATTCAAAGAAGCAATCTTTAACAGGAATTTAGATGGCAGGAATCCAGTTAAGAGTTTTCCTAATGCGATTGAGTACCCTAAAATAAGGATATTAATCTAACACAAGAAATTAAAATTAACAACTACAAAAATTTCAAAATCATCAACTAACACCAGGATTCAAAGTTCTACAGTGAATCCTCCAAAATCAAATTCAATCAAGGGAAAAGGAGTTTAAATCGAAATTTCAAATGAGATTCTCAAGGGTCATCCCAGGAATCTCTCAAAGTATCCTAACAGTGATTGAGTATCCTCTCTCACTAAGCCTATTCCTCAAATCCTATCACAGGCTGTAGTGATACTCTAGTTCTAATATCACTACATAAACTCGAAACCTGCATGGGCCACCACTAAAAACGTGTCACGACCCGCACCCTAGAGTAAGGGCACGAGAAGTGGGTACGTCCAGCCTACGCCGCAGTGTCGGCGGTAGAACGCTGTCCTAGGTCAATCATCTAACAGTATAAAAGTACTTGTACAGTTTATGCTCTCCGAATGGAGGTGACATAACAATATACAGTCTCAATCACATCTAAGGTAGAAGAATGAAAGACAGATAGATAGATAGTAACTCAAAAGAACAGTAGCATAGATGAAATAAGTCTAAGTGTCTAGGATACATAACATCCAGAATGTCAACTCATAATACAATAAGTCTAAGAGTCTATATATCTCAACATCTCAAAATACAACTCAGATGTGAGACAAAATAATAATACAGAAAAGATCGTCTAGCTAAACTAGCCTAGACTACTGGGGCAACATCCTCAGCTGCAGGTGGATCCTGCTGAGGGTCCACAACATAAGTATCATCTAGTCCTGCTCCACAATAGGTAGACACCAGGGCCTCATCCTCATCCTCTGTAATATTTTCAACAGGTCCAGTCAGGACAGGAACGAGCACAATACATCTCACACAGTTCATAACAGGTTAGGAAATACGATACAGGCAATAGAGTAAGATACAGGAAATGATGAAAGGAAATATACGCTGTAAAAGAGATAGCTGTAATGAAATATCTACTGTATATAGAGAACTATAAGTGACTAGTGATGTAGAGTACAAGATAGGCATGTGAATGGCTAGAATTTATACATGATTATACTACTGAGTTTGTACATGATTACACTACTTTAAAATTATTCACATGTCCACTTCTACTCCCCCGTTACCCCAATCAATACACAAGGATCTATACAAGTTACGTTATTATACATGATATCACATGGGGCCCATGAAAGGGTGCACATGATAGTATACATGAGGGCTCAGTAAACATGAGAGTACATGATCACATGAGTATACATGCATGATGGAAGCACAGGAGTACATGATGAAAGTGAAACACACGTAACATGAAGTACCCGATGCTCCCGAGGGGGATAACATCTCATGTAAAGATTCATATAGTACCAATCCGTGTTACCAACGTGACAGCATCAAGTAAAGTAATCTAGCGCGAGAAGTAAAGCCTAAATAAGTATGAAACTGTCAGAGAATGTACTCGCCTGATAACTGAATGTCTGAAGAGGATATACTGTCTGAGGAGAGGTGTATGGCTCCTAATCATAGCAATACAAGTCAGAATGTATCCACAATGGTAAAAATAAAGTATACAATACATACTACATGATTCTACGTCAATCTGGTCAAAAGTTAACTCTTGGTCAACTCTAATAGTCAAACTAGGTCACAGGAAGTCATACTAGGTCACAGGAAATCAAACTAAGTCAAATAAGGTCAAACAAGGTCAAATAAGTCAAGATTAGTCAAATCTAGGTTAAAGTCAACCCTTGGTCAACATTCTAGCCAAACTAGTCAAATACTAGTCAACATGATCAATCTGGGTCAAGTCTAGGTCAAACTTAGACCAACTAAGGTATTGGTCAAACAAAGACTAGTCAGCAAGATAATTAGGTCAAACATGGTCAGACTAGTTAAACTAGTCATTTTAGGTTAGTCCTAGTCAATCTAGGTCAATTAGGTCAAGGTTTGACCTAAGGTTGACTTTGGTCAACCCTTACTCAACAAGGGTTAACTAGTAGGTGTTTAGGTCCATTAGGTTAATTGGGTTAGCCCCAAAGCCATAGGCTAGTCACCTAGGCCATAGGCGTGTATCTATAACCCATAGGCCATAACTTATAGGTTCTATGTAAACCTATATCTAAAAGGTCATTTATATATATACATAACCATATATATATATATCAAACTTTACCTAACCACCTCAATACATATATACATATATATATATATATATATATATATATATATATATATATATATATATATATATATATATATATAATACCCAATGTATATATAGTACCCACTTATATACATAATATATATACATAAACCCATATATACACATAGCTATATAGGCCTATAGACTAAGTATACTCATATATCATATAGGTACCCATATATAGATACCATATATAATGACACAAATATAAACTAATACACTATATATATATATCAATATATGCATATATATATATATATGAAACAAATATATGAAACATATATATAATACATATACATAGAGAGGGTAAAATAGAGAGAGAGAGAGAGAGAGAGATGGAAATGAGAGACATACACACAGGAAATGGGGGGGGCTGTTCTCAGTTTTCCTGAGAACAGAAAATAGGCCCCCACACCCACACACAAAAGCACACACACACACACAATATACACATACATGTATATACACATGTATATACATGTATTCAACCTAAAAACTCACCCACACACACACATACATATATACTACCTATATATACTAAAAACATACCAATACATGTATAAAACATATCAAAAATAGGTTTGAAATTCACTTTTGAAAACTGGAATAAATCCTAAAATCTGGAAACTGAGAACAGTGTACTCGAGATAGGGTAATTCCAAATTCACACACAAAATCGAGCTGAAACCCAAATCCCAAGGTTGGTAATTAATGTCCCATGGGTATACGTGTCGTGTGTGTCGATGGGAGTCCACCACGACACGATACGGCGTGTCCAGAGGTCAACAAACAAAATCGGGTAAGCACAGACAATGTGCAGTGTCACAGCATCGTGCACGTGTTCACGTGTCTCGTGCTCACGACACAGGACACGTGAAGTGTCGTGCTCGTGTCCCTAGGTTCGCCTAGGGTCAGGCTACACACCTAGGACCCTGACACGCACCTACGTATCGCCGTGTCCAAATGGAAAGCCCGTATCAGTCGTGAAAATACGACTGATACGCGTGTTTGGTACCGCGTCGTGCACGTGTTCGCGCGCCTCGTGGACACGACACGAGCCACGTGGGGCCTCGTGGTCATGCCCACGTGTAGCCCACGTGTAGGGCTACACACTCGTGCAAACACGAGGAGTCCTCGACTCGTGTCCATGCGACACGAAGGCCGTGTCCAAGTCGGATTTCGACTGAAACTGTGCGCGTGTATGGCCAGTGCGGCCCCGATTTCGTGTCAGATACAAAACGATACGTCGTGAAACTTTGGGGGCATGTTCGCAGACATTGCCCCCTCGTGTTCACCAATTTTGGTGTGTCCTAGTGGCCTGTGCAGTGCGCACGAAGGGTGTGGTAGCATGGCACTGTGCGCGTGTATCGTACAGTGAGTTCGTGTCCGATTTGGACACGGACACGACTCGGAAATGTGTCCAATCTACTTGGGTTGTGACCTAGAAGTCTAGGGCTACCAGAAACATAATTTGTTTTACATTTAACAAAAAACCATTCCTTTGAGGCATTTCATCAAACAAGGTTTCCTAGTCTAGGATACGTGTCCGATACGGACACCAAACCAATCCTATTTTTCACCAAACTTGACCCACAGTTCCCTAGTACCTAGATGCATTCAAATATGAAGAAAAATTAGAGTTTTAACTAAGTTTGAGAGCATTTACCTATTTGTGCAAATCCAATGAAAAATTAATAAGGAGGGGGGTGTGTCCTTCAACTTTGTGATACCAAAAGCCCCTCAAATCCTTGATAGCAGGCCCTAACTAGTACCCTCTAGTGTAGGGGAGTCCAATGCAAGAAACTAGAGGTGATTTAGATCAAAATTGATCAAGTTATGGGTGTTTGAAGAAAAAGGATTTTTCTAGGTTTAAATTCATGTAAAAAAATGTTCATGAATGATGCAATGGGATCATATAGCAAGGTGTGGCTGCTAGGGGGGTACCCTTGGCCGGCCATGGCATGGGGGGTGTCCTTGGGTTGCTTCCAAGCTAAGGGAAAGACTTTCATGGCAAAAGGGTTGATATTTTGGATATTTTGTGGAAAATATCCATAAAGTAGATATCAAGATATTTTCATGGCTTTAACCATTGGAATATCTATCCTCTAACATTCTAGGTTAGTGGCTAACTTCTAGATTAGGGCTAAACTAGGTTAGGGACTAACATGACACTAATCAACTAATTAAATAACAATAAATCACATAAATCCAAATAATTTTAAATAAATCCTAGAAAATTACCAAAATACCCTTTAGGCTAAAACCACTAATTTGGTGTTCTAAGCCTATGGCTAGGCTCTCATGGTCATGGCAACTCCTAGTTTAAGGAATAGCTAGGGTTTACACTAAGGTTTTGCTAGTAAAGTCACAAAGTCACAAGTCGTGACTTAGAAATAGTTTAACATAACTAAAATCACCCAAAAATCATATTATGACTAAAATACCACTAATAAATATTAAAAATAATAATTTTCAAAAATATTCCAATTTCAGAAAACTGGGTGTTACAAGTCTACCCACCTTAAAATAATTTCGTCCTCGAAATTCAGATGGTCGTACTCCTCCTAGGTCAAACCCCCAACAATCAGGGTCGAAGCCACTACCTAGGCAACATACAAGGTCAACAAGCAAAATATGGGAAGTAGACCTATACTGGGTTACGTCCAAAAATTGGTTGGCAGTTTTAGGTCATAAGGTGTCCTTAATCCAAACCGAAATCAAAAGTAACTCCATGGGATAAATCAGGATGGAGCCTCGGGTCAGAAAAATTGTACTAAGCAAATGAAGCACACGATGGTATGCCTGAGTGGGACACTAAGGTCATGGGTGTAGTATGTCATGTCTAGGTTACGTATGTGAAATTAGTTTTGAGAAAACAACTAGTCTTGTGCTCTTAATTTAAAAGTCATGGTAACGTGTCTACGGTGATCATAATTTAGAGTGGGAAAGGTCTATGGCCTAAATAGAACCAAAAATCGTGATGAAATAGTAGTGTAAAGGGGCAGGTTAAATGGAACAATCTGTGGTCTCATCTAGGTGCACTAATCATTCTAGATCAATACTGTCCTATGGTATCAAAACGTACAAGCAATCTAAGGTGTCCTAATTGGGAAGGTAAGGGAACAACAATCATCAAGGCTATAGGGTCGTCTACCATCCTATATAAAAATTGGTTATTAACAAGTAAGTGAGAAATCATTAAAAGTTACTATTCCATAAAATGGTAAAAGAAAATTGAAAATTTAGGCACAAACAATCACAAATAGATTTTAGTCTTGACACGATCTAAGTTGATCAATTTCAGGATAAATCGAGATTTGGGCAAAATGGGAAATCAATGAAATCAAGTATGAGCACGAGCATCCAATGATGAAGATCCAGGTCATGATTAAATTTAATCTAACTGGATATGAATACGAGGTTCATAGGTGATGAAATAATTTCAAGGAGAATTGTCAAGGCTGTTGCGGATAAGATTCTAGGGCAAGTTTAATTATGTTTCCATCCACGTAGATTAATATATGAAAAAGCGAACCCAAACGCAATAGGTTGATCAGACCATCATGTGCCGGTTCTGATTAGATAATATGTTAGTGGGTGCCCACCCAATAAAATATGTCATGATCAAGCTCGAAAAGGATAAGCTTGTAAAACTAAGGATAAATTTGTAGCATAAGATATAAGTAAGGGTGGAAATGATGAAAGAAGATACATAGTCCTGGTCATGGACATAGACTGGGAAGATAAGGAAACAATAAATCACAGGGCTAAAATACCACTAATAAATATTAAAAATACCACTAATAAATATTAAAAATAATAATTTTCAAAAATACCCCAATTTCAGAAAACTGGGTGTTACACCCGTTTTCTATAAATTATATTTTATTATATTTTATTTTAGAACTGGTTATTGGCCTTTAGTATTTTGGGTACTAGGCCTCGGCCTTCTGTTTGGACCGCTTCACGGCACTCAGAGCTCGCCTCAGCATTTAAATTAAATTAATTAATTTGTTGTAAGGACATAAGTCCAGTTTTTCCTTTGTTTTTCTGTGGCCCTGTATTTGTGTAGTTTAGGATTTTCTGTTCTTTTTGGTTGCTGCTTTGCGTAATTAGATGCGTACTTAAAATGGGTATTATTTTTATAAAAAAATTATAAGAGTTTTCTCACTTCTAAATAAAAAGGATAAAATTCAAGTTTGTATTATTTAAACAAATTCACATTTTCCTCAATAAAAGAAAAACCTAATTTTATGTATATAATATTAAAGTACAAAGTTTTGTTAAATAAATTGGAAGATACGATCTTTACCCAATAAATCAATAAATCGGTTCCTTTTTCGTTAATTGATTATTGTTTCCTGCGACGGTAGAGTAGGTTGATAGCTTAATTAAATAACAATTAAAACTGGACTAGGACCTGCTTATAGAAATTGTAACTAGCACACCTAGATTTGGCTCATCTATGTTTCTAAGTCAGGGTTCTCAACTGTAGGGTTTCGAGGACGTATTTGACTTCATCCCTGGTACCGACATCATATTCCAGTCATTAAACAAAGGCAAGTTACGGTTATGTTTTCGCATTTTAATAGTAATTGTCATGTTGTATGCTTAAACCACATTGCTACACGGAATCCTCTCATTGGGTTCAAATATTGATTGATATTGATTGTGGGGATATTGGAGGAATAGTGTAGCGTTTATGACCAATACCCCTCATATTGCATATTGTTATTGTGTGAGCTTACCCCTCTTACACACGGGGATAAGCCGTATCGCGTCGCTAGGATGCTATTGTACAACCCAAGCCGGACATAGACGTTACCTATTCAAATCACATTGTTTTAAATACCGAATTTCTATAAATTGCTGGAAAATATTGTTTAAAGTATTTCAACTGTTTAAAATTGTATCTTTCCATTATTATTTAGAATGTCGGATATGTACTCGTACTTGCTCCTTTTCTGACTAGATATCTCTCCAATAGGTGATATTGATGACGCTGAGCTATTGTACAATAGCTATTATGATCCTGTGCTACACCCTACGGTGTTACCAGAGTCTCCCTTGGAGGACGCGGATCCTGAGGCCGAAGAGCCGGCCGTTTAGCTAGTTGCTATTTCCTTATTTTCTAGTTTTATTATATTGGAAATTGTCGACTTTTGGTTTCAGTATTTATTTTAGTATTTTCCTTTCCAATTGTATTTCTTCTTGTTGAATAAAAGTTTTAAATATTTGTAAATTCGTGTTGTGACAAATGTATAGATATTGTTGAGATTACCTGCAAATAGAAACAGCTTACTGCCGCCGTCTCACAACGGTGCAGGCTGGGCATGATCCGATTCGATCCAACAATCGGGTCGTGACAGTCGGTGCTGGAGGTGGCTGAGGAATACCTTCTGGCTCCATAGGGACATCCCTCTGAATAAGTGGAGGAGCATCCCCAAAAGTAGCTGAAACTCCCATATGAACGATAGAAGTAGTCGGAGTAACTCTTGTTGCTGAAACATGGGGTAGAGAGGTAGCAGACCTCTCAGAAGCTGCTACGGGTCCATAGCGATAGGTGACATCTGGAAGAAGATCAAACAAAGAAAGTCAATATGGCACAAGATAAGATATTATCAAGGAAAAATGAAAAGGAATAGAAGATAGTAATTTCAATCCCTAAGAGTCTAGGATGTTCTACACAAAATGCAAAACAAGCAAACATTTAAGGATATTTAGCGGTGATAAACTGAAAACCAATCTAGAATCGACTCTAATAGTCATACTTTTGTGCCAGAAAATCATGTTATTCATAATCTTCGTCTTGCCAATCAGCATACCCACGATAACTTCCAGTTCCATATTTTATGGTATATAGATCTAAAATTATGTTGTTCAGAATAATCGCCTTGTCAGCTAGCAGGGCTGCGAGAAATCCCAAATTTCATAACTAAGATATGTATATCCAAAAACATGTGATCAAGAATTTTGCCTCCCCAGATAGTATGGCTACGGTAAACTCTAGACTCCATAACCAAGAAGGATGGCAGTAGTCCTTACTGCCACGCCTAGGATGTACTATCCGAATATGCACTTGATATAGTCCAAAAACTCATCTCGATATAAATGAAGTTCAACAACGGACATATATACAAGAGAGAAGAAAACAATGTGAGGTAGGATTCTCAATATCAACATAGAAATCTATCAGGAAAACCTATTTATGATTGAGTATGAAGCTTCCTAAAACATTCTATGATTCACAATCCTATCCTAGGATAGGCTCGCAGTAGTTCGGCTAAGCCTAAGTATTACTACGACTTCGCGCTAATTGAGAAGACTAACCTGTATGAGCTACCATAAAAACATGTTACGACATGCACCCGGATATAGTGGAACGAGTGCGTAGGACATGCGCAGCCTATGCCATAGCGTCGGCGGTAGAACGCTGTCTAGCTCAACTGTTATCTATCCATATCTCATAACATACATGTCAATGATATCTCAACTCTGAATGGAGGATAATATAATGATAATAGTCTATACTTAATCACACTATGCTATAAGGAAGATAAATGGCACGATAACGATAAAAAAAATCCAAGAAAAAAAAAGGAATATATGTGTCTCAATAACATCATGGTCCAAGAGTCTAGCTATCTCAACATCCACATAAGTATAATATGGAAAAATACAATGTCTCAAAGTCTAGTATAAATCCAGTGCAATAAAATACTAATGCTTATTAGGCTACAACTACTGGTGTCTCCTTTACTAGGCTATCTCCTCCCGAGTCTCCTGCAGATAGCCCTCATCTACACCTGCTCCATAGTACGTAGGACAAAAGTTCTCTAGATCCCATGAAAAATATTATCAAGTCAAGATTGGAGCGAAGCACATAACTCTAACAACAGTTCCAATTATATGATAAATACTATAAAATAGTAATAGTGAGTGTAATATATGGCAAGAATATAGAACTGTACCATAACATGTCAATAACAGTTTGAGAGATTGAAATACAAGACTATCTGGCATATCATGAAATAAGAATAAGAAGACGGGGAAAATAAAGAGTATCACAATGAATATAAAATAGGCAGAAAGGAACTGAAGTAAATATGTGTTTTGAATCATCATTTCCAACAAGTGTTCAATCATTAAACAATATCCACAATAGTATGACTCAATCATATAGGTAACGTATGATTGGCTATCCATATTAGTATAACTTAATCTAGTAGGATTGGCTATCCACAATAGTACGACTCAATCCAATAGGATTAGCTATCCAAAATAGTACAATAGTACAGCTCAATCCAATAGGATTAGCTATCCACGATATCATAATAGTATGACTCAATCCAATAGGATTGGCTATCCATAGTAGCACAATAGTACGGCTCAATCCAATACGATTGGATATCCATAATAGTATAATTCGAGTCCCATCATGATACCAGGAACCCAATATGGAGTCAATATATGAGCAGGATGATCAAGGTATACAATAAGATGTAAGAAGCAATATATCATGACGGAACCCATAACAATTAATTAGTATAACCCCCGTGTTAGGAATCAAGTAGAACATCACTAAGTACATGGATCATAGCAAATATCAGATAATGGAAATTATCAGAGAATGTACTCTCCTGAGGTTCAGAGCAATTAATATCAAATCGTGCGTGGAGTCCAAGTGACCTATATATAATATATTAAGGTCAAAAAGTATTTTAAAATCAACAATATATTTAATTAACTCAAAACTAGGTTTCTAAGTCAAAACTAGGTCACAATAGTCAAATTAGGTCAAATCTAGGTTAACACAATCAAAATAGGTCATTTTTTAGTATCTAGGTTGCTTTTACGTATTTACAAGGTTTATAAAGTTATACTAGATCTTAACAAGTCATTATTTAGTTTTTAGGTGCTAACTAGGTCAAACTTGTCAATACTAGTTAATACTAGGCCAATGCTAAGTTTCTAAGATATAGTAATAATTTTCTAGCATATATTATGCTAATATATACTTCTACCTATAATTTCTAACAATACCTTGGGATATCGCTATTTACCTTACCCCATATCAGGGTATCTCAACCCGTATCACACATTTACCTAATACCTTAGTCAGTATCTCAAATATCTTACTATTAGTCAATACCTCAGTTCTAGGATTGTAGAAGCTCAAAATGAAAGGGCGCTACTCATAAGAAGGCGCTAGCATCAAGTGGAGCCTAGACGCTGACTTGCACGAGATTCAAGTTGTGCCCCACATCAAAGTGCGCGGGTCCCACGTGGCAAGCTTTCTCGAGCAGCTACAACGGTTGCCATCATTACTGACAGCACAATAGTCGGAGAATATCTCTTCGAATCTTGAGCAACGCGACACTCGAGAAGATTTTGCCAATATTAAATGCTGACAGCTAGCACGCGCAAGCTATGGAAGGGTGCAAGAAATTTCCACAGCACAGAAGACTGAGTCAGAGGCGCCAGTTATCAAGTTGCGCTGGTGCAACCTGGCTAGTTGGTGCCACTTGATCAAATTTTATGTCCAAAAGCAGGATGACGTGGCACGCATGCCACTAATATCGAAGAACGTGTCACGACCACGCGCATCTCACTCAAACGATGCCACGCGTCCTCAGCAGTTAAAGTAATCGCTCGTGCAACTGGACAAGAGGCGCGCAACCTGAAGTGCGCGCCACTCAGAATAACTACTTAACAGTTATTTCACGAACTCTATAGATAGAGTTTCAAATCAGTCACAAAGGATTACTAATGATCATAATCTCCGGACAAAGTGTTGTTGCATTCTCCAGAGGCTTGTGTCTTCGATGTCACATCGTTCAAGGGATAAAGTGATCGTCTTTTGATCAGATTCCAACAGTTATACTTCCCCAGAATTTATTATACTCTTGTAATAGTCTTTTAAAGTTTGTAATAAAAAACTTTTGTTCTTTGAAAACAAAATGATGACACTGTTGGGGACGACTTTCTCCTCCGACGAGAAAGTGATAACTCAATGTGATACCGCGTCGATCGGCAAGACGCAGAAGACTTTGGTCGTTCAAGTCGACCAAATTGCCTATGAAGTAATTATCAATGATAGGGGTACTTGGCGCACCTCAGTTGCCACCAAGAGCAAGGCACGCTCTTTATGGACTCCTAAGTCCTCTGTAGTACCAACTACTGCTTCTGCGCAGCCTGCGTCTACTGCCTCTCTGCCAACCACTGCCTCTGTGCAGCCTGCGGTTACTGCCTCTTTGGCTCTGAATAAAAAGAAATGCCTTTCGGCTACTCCCTCATCTTCTCCAGTTCTGAACTCTGAGAATAACCTATCTAGTAGGTGTGCTAGACAGAACAAAGGAAAGTGTCGTTTGGCCTTTCCTCAACCTGCGCAACCTGCGCCTGTGGCTTCTCAGCCACAAAATAAGGGGAAACGCTCATTAGCTACTCCCTCTCTTTTCCCAAATATGAACTTGGCAAAGAATACATCTATTCCTGCCTTGTCACAGAACAAAGGAAAGCACCCTTTGGCCTTTCCTCATTCTTCCCCGGTTCTTGACTCGACGGAAAACAACTCTGGTTGCGCCCTTGTGCCAATCAGTACAAAAGCTCTTTTGGGCAGAAACCTTACTCCTCTTGGCATAGACAATCAAATCTCTGCTAAGAAAGTGAGTTATGTCCAAACTAAACTTTTTGCCACCCGGTTGCGCCAGGCCAAGCGCACAGGAACAGATTGCGCAGCAAAAAAAGGGATTCGGCCAACTCCCAAGAATGTAACTCAGGATCTTCCAAACTTGCGTATCTCAAGATCCAGGCAAGGCAAGCTGCTAGTATCTCAGACAAATACACAAGTGCCATACTTTTTTGACCTGTGCACCTATCTCAACAGGCACCAGCCAATATCAACTTTAGCAATACGCAATCAGCCTACGCCAGTAGCTAACTTGTGCCAGAAGCAGACTTCTGAAGTCAAAAACCCTCTTACCTATGATAATCAACTCAGAACTTCCTTGTACACTCAGGGACCAGGACATCTTAAGAATCAGAATTATGTTTCTAACATCGTTAAAGAATATGTTCCTTCGACTTCTTCTCGTTCTGTTGTTGTAACCGATCTTCGTGAACTTCTTGAACAGAAGCAGAAGATCACAAATCCGTCTCATCCACCTGTAATACAGCCATAAGAACACCACTATAATCATCACCATGAGGTGGTTATCAAATGATGTTGTCAGTCAGCTAAATAATCTGTCTTCGACCGTCTGAACTACTCTCAGGTTCCTCAACCAAAGATAGCGGATGAAGATAAATTGTTGTACGCTTCTGTGAACATGATGTCTCGAAGTACTGGGGCTAGAAAGCGTCCAAGACGTAATGTATTACGCAATCCCACTCAATAGTACTTAGATCAGATTCGTGAATCCGACGAAGGAGTATACCAACAAACCAGATCAAGAAACCTAGAAACAATCGGTCTAAGGAATCTTCCTTTTGACCAAGATACAATCGGTCAAAGGAATCTTTCTGATTCCAGCCATGATGCCTTCAGTCAAAGGGATCTCCCCATCACTCATCCTGGGGGTAGTTCCTTATATAACTTTGATGCCAACAGTAAAAGTTTCGAATGGACCATCTTTTCTACTAGCTCATTTTTGATAGCTAGAGAAGTGACTGCTTACGTCGTCACAGAAGATCAAGATGCTTCCAATTCTAACAGTCAAGAGCAGAAAATTGTTGCTTTGGAGGCCAGTTTGAAGAACATGGCAGAGATGATGACAGGTATGCATGCTGTGATTATGGCACAACATACGGTTCCATCGGTTGTAAATTCGATTCCGACCTAAGAACCTATAATGACATCTGCTCTCATTAATATTGGTCTGGGGGTACAGTCTCCTTACACCGCTTCCATACCAGTGCAGGCTATTCCAAGTCAATCTGGTACTGGGGGTGGTACTTATCATACAGTACCTCCTCCCAACACATCAAATCAGTCCACTGCTCCACAATCATCGGAAGATACTAATGAAGCCGTAAAACTTTTGCATACTCAATTTGAAGCCTTCAAGCAGAAAGACGGCTTACAGAAGCTTGGGATCAAGCAGCCTTATCCCATATAGTGGAAGGAAGTTCAGTTTCCTCCCAAATACAAATCCCCTACTATTTATGCTGTTTGATGGCAGCACATCCCCAAGTCAGTACCTCAATCACTTTGAGGTAATGACTCATCAACTACAGCTAAACGATGCTCTACTCACTAGGGTGTTCGTCGAAGCTTACCAGGTGCAGCTTACGAATGGTACCGTAGTTTGCCAGATGGTTGTATAAGCTCCTTCTCTGGATTCAAACAAATGTTCCTGGAATAATTTTATGAGGGAACAAACGGCATGACTATGTCTGTCCTCATCAATATTAAACATCGATATAATAAAACGACCGAACGTTTCATTGAACGATTCCGCCGTGAGGCACTCAAAATACCTCTCGGAACTCCAGATGCTTTGACTATAGACACTTGAAAATCAAACTTGTTGCCTATAATCAGCATGTGGACTGAATTGACACACTTCCAGGATTGGCCTTCATTTATAGTACATGCTAAAGCAGCAGAAAAAGTGCTGATCAGTTCAAACGATTAGGCATTCAGATGACTAATCTTGACAGAGATGAACATGCTGCATCAAATAGCGGAGGCTGTCAGAACATCCACAAGGGCAAGGAGACTTTGGCTATCAATGTCAAAGGTAAAGAAGCTCTAGCCGTCAATATAGGTTAATCAACACCTACTCCAACGGCACCACCACAGAGAGCACCACGTTCGAAAGAAGAATACTCCTTCGATGAAGATGATGTCATGAGTATCTTTGATTGCCTGATCAAGAGCAATAAACTTCAGCTGTAGGATGCAAAACGGCCAGAGGAAGTAGGTAAAGCTGATCACCCTAAATATTGTATTTACTACAGGTTTATCGGACATCCGACTCGAGCATGCTATGTGCTCAAAGGAAAGATCCAGAAGATGGTCAATTTTGGTGTAATCACTCTCCAGTAGGACGAAAAGACTGTAACGGCTAACGTCGTCTCTCTACAGTTTTATAATTTTCCTGTTCAACTTGTGCAGGATGGCGTCGTCCCCATCCCGAGGACCACTTTGGAGATTGTTAATCTCCCACCTACACAAAATGATGGTCTTGTTCCGTTATCTACTAATAAGGGGAAAATCATGTGGATCCATCCTGATTTAGTGGCTGATTTTGAAGCACCTTCTTCATCCACAAAGTCCAAAAAGGCGACCAAATATAAGTCATATCATATGACTTCGTTGGGTGAACATTGTCTTCCATCTTTAAGTGCTACCTTCGTCTTGGTGGCAGATTCTTCTTCTTCCTCTGAAACAACAATGCCAAAACCAGAGGCCAAATATTAACCAGCTTTCCATCTGTATAGTCCATAATCCCGTGAATTAATAACAAAGATGGGATATGATCTATAGAAGGCCCCCAGCTTGAATCATGGAAAAGGATCTCCAATACCTCTTTCTCTATGCCTTCCACACAATAAATCTCGTGTTGGCTTGGCTTTCTGGAGGAACTCTTCATCCTGTTAAAAGAAACATTCTAAAAACAAGCGCCACATGAAGAATTGTAACATGGTGTCCTTCGAACCTATATCTGAAGAAGAAACCTTAACTGGTACCAGGTCTGAGAGATTTTACTTACGAGACTACTCAGAGGGTCAAGGGAACCCTGTTCCAGCTCCGGAGGCTATTCTAGCACCTTCTTCCCCTGCTGTGAATGTTTCATATACCTTATCACCTTTAGTGGACCCGACTCCTCCTAAACCAACGACGACAGACAAGGGAAAACAGCCAGTCCATTTCGATAAAGTATTGAAAAAGACTCCACCTCTGGAACTCGAAAAGCCGTATAACTTTGATATACTGGCTTAGCTGGCTAGTACCCCAGCAAGGTTATCAATCTTTAAGCTCATGCATCTCTCGAAGGAAACTCAAAAAATATTGAGTGAAGCTTTGATGCAAGCTGATGCTTGTCTGACGCTCCTCAAGAAGCCAGAGAAAGAACCTCTGACTTGCTTTCACTGTCATAGTTTGATGGAGTTAATGCCCAACATCACCTTTATGCAGGATGACATGCTGCTGGAAGACAATCATCATGACCGACCCCTCTACTTTACCGGATATGTCGATACCATGAAAGTTGTTCGCATCTTAATCGACCGTGGGTCTGCACTCAGCATCATGACGAAGACTCTACTGGATGCATTGAAGATTCTTGCGCATAATCTTTCTACAACTATCATAATGATCTTGGGATTTAATTCTTGAAGAAATGAACCCCTGGAGAAGATTCTCCTAAAATTTCAAATTGGCAATCTTCGTACAAAGGTTACCTTCTACATGATCGATAATCATGGCTCCTATAATGCATTACTGGGAAGACCATTCCTGCATGAGCATAACATTGTACCATCTACTCTCCACCAATGCTTCAAGTATGTAGATGCCAATAGAGAAGTCCAAAAGGAAGTAGCTGATCTAAATTCTTTCAGAGGCATCAAAGCATATTGTACTGATTCTCGGATGTACAAGGAAGAATTCATGAAAGTCGTACTGGCTATGGATACTGAAGAAGATCAGAGAGACACCTCAGATGAGTTCTCGTAATCCTAGTCAAAGGACGTACTACTCGTCCACCATCTTCTCAGATGCTGACCATCCATCTTTCTTCTTATAACAAACACCCACCTGCTGGAAAGATAGAACAATGGGAGCTCACACCTTCTAAGCCACTTGTTATCGACCTTCGTCGTAACAAGCCTTCTCCTTCTTCTCCTCCTCCTCTGGTTATAAATCTAACTAAGCCTTCTGCTAAGGCCAAGAATTATGTTGTAAATGATGATGTATAAATCAATAAAATAGTATCTCCTTTACACTATACTGATGTCTTTTATTATGCTCGATTTTATTTGGAAATGTTAGATAACTTTGAACCACTTACAATAGAAAAAGTTCAACCTCTCCAAAATGAAGTACTGCTTGAACCAGCATTAGATTCCATCCTTTTAATTCCTTCCAGAAAAAAAGATGAACTTTTAACACTTTTTAATAAAGGAACAGAACAGAAAACTACTCTCAATAGCGAAGATGAAAATAACGATAATGGGAGACTCCAACTTCGTCGTTATAGCCAACAATCAAAAGATATCATTCAAAAGATGGGCTATAATTTTAAAGTTGGTCTCAATAGTGGTAAAAGAAGGCGAACTCCTATTCATATCCCCGCTCCAAAAGGGAAATCACTGCAATACTACAGTAAAACGAAGCATGGATTAAGATATACCTCGCCAATTCCGACCCCAGAAGCTTTCGAATCTGACAAAGAAGAGTAATCTAATTCTTCTGATTTTGTTTCATGGGATTCTGACACCAGCGTCGGACACGTCCATCGAGTGATACTATCTTCTAACATGGTGTCAGCCGAATTCTCGGAGGATGATGACGATGACGTAGTTGAAGCTCCTGAAGTAGATCCTTGGGCACAAAGGATGGACACTCAGTGGAAACTTTATTTCAAACAACGAGAACCACCTACTGAAGATCAATTAATTCAGGTCGATGTTGGAGAAGAGGGCTCGCCAAGACCAATCTTTATTAGCAAAAGCCTCTCAGATGCGGATAAACAAGAATTAATTCAGCTTATCCGAGAATACATTGATGTCTTCGTCTAGAGTTATGAAGATATGTGTAACGCTCCAGTCCCAAAATACGTAGGACTAGGAACGTAGACATGCCAGCTGTACTCATACGAAGTATACTCCAATATATGGAAACCTCGTATGAATACATAAGCTGTAAAATGCAGTAGAACCATAACTAATCTCATCCACACAAAAAATAAATAAATAAAAGATATCATATAAAGATAATGAATTGTCTTTGGTACATGTAGTTGGGCAGAGACAAATCCACTACCAACTATGAAAAGAAATACATAACAAAGAAATATTTTGGCGAGCGAAGCGAAGACGATCCAAGTGCAATCATCCTCGAAGAAGTAGAGATGGTCACGGCTAAAGCTAAAGCACCTGCGAAAGACAAGAGCACACACCTGGGAAGATAACCAGGTCCTCAGAGGGACGTAACAAGACACATAATATCATGCCATATAAACTGAATAAATATTGCTCAAATAAATAAGTCAATTGAATTATAACATGGTCCAATACACACCTATTGAACTAGCGTACCATCCTCCAAACCAAACAAGGACAGAAGATGGTAAACTAATTCATGATGACGTACCTTTCCATGCTATGAATCGAATATGGTATCCGGACCCCAACAAGGTTCAATACCTTCTCATCGAAGTAGTAAGCCACACCTACAACCAAACAAGGACAAGGTGTGATGAACTAATCCGTGACAAGTTATTGTTCCAAGCCACGGTCAGATACAAGTATCCAAACCAAGAGTACTCATACCTAACGGATAAGGATGCCTAACCAAATCTAAGTGAATGCAGTTTTAAGAACAGTTCATGGTCGCATGACTACTGGGTTAAGTCAAGAAAATACTAATGCAGTACCGCAGTAGCGAGTCACAACACCATATACTATTCCTCAGTATCGAACGAGTATATAGCATATAGTCTAACTATCGTTCCTCAGTAGCGAGAGAGTCTACGATAGATAGGGTGGTAGTCAACTTCCAATCATGTTCTTTCCGCCCAATGCCAATTCATAACTGCTAAGTCTTCTAGCATGCAATTCTATTAGCAGTTATTTCCTAACGCACGGCTTATACGTACTGGTGTCCAGCCAATCACGCAAGTCCGAGTCCTATATGTGACTCACAACAACATGATATAAATGTGTCAAGGCCTATGAATGCAACACACAAGGTGGTCCCTTAAATCTATGTTTAATGTGTAAGAAAAATAATACATAACAGAAAATAAAACTGAACAGTAAGTTCTAACAGATTATGCCATGTATCACAGTTTATTTTACATAAAGAAAATAATAAATAATGCATGAAATATGAGCTAAAATAATTAAACAGCAAATGGCAAGGTGTCTTGCCTGATAGGACGCCTGGTGTGCTACAATGATCAATGTGGCACGAACTGCGACTTCGATGCAACAACTATGTAAGGTGACCTCGGGTGGTGGCACGGATAGTTCCATTGGGTCCAGAAGGGTCAATTTAGTTAGGGTCGACACAAGGTGGTACGGATTTGGTGACAGGATAGGAATAAGAGGATTGGTTACGGACAGGAGAAATATCAAAGAATAATGGATAAATATTAGATATACGAATTTTAGAGGATATTCCTAAAACTAGTTTTCATGAGTCAAATATTTATAAGAAAAATACTTAAAAAAACCTAAAGTCAAGAAAATCATTTTCGGCAAAAACTCTAAGTTCGTCAAAAAATAGAATTGGCAGAAAACTATATTTTATTAGTAAAATAATAATTATTTTTTACGAACCTAGATAACCAGTTTTTGTTTAAAGTAATATTTTGGTGAAAAATATTTTTTTTTTGAAAAACGGTTAGCAAATAGTTATTTTATCTTATTTTATTTACGATGATGACAACAATAATCATAATAAAAGAATAAGAATAATTAATAATGATGATACTGATAATATATCATAATTTTGAAAGAATTTGTATACATAATTAATATTTTATTTTGCCTAATAGAACATAAATTAATAAAAGTAATAATTGTAATAATAACAATGCTATCTGCCTATATTTTTGCTGTTCTCTAAATCACACTCATAAAAATAAGATAAATAAATGAAATTTAAAAAAAACCCACATACTCTAGCCCATAGCATGTCTTCTCTTCCCAAGAGAAGAGAACAACACCAACCACAGCAGAAGTAACTATAATAATAATAAAACTTGAATCTACTTTTCCCACAAAGAAAACATATAAAATTAATAATAATAATGATAATAATAATAAATAATAATCATCATCATTGTAACAGCTTCTGCTTTCATTTATTTAGAAAGTAAAAAGCTAAAGAAAGGAAGGAAGAGAGAGGGAGGGAATGAAGGGCTGAGTTCGAGAGGTCGGAGGCTTTGGAGGAGGCGGAGAGAAGGAGATTTTAGGGGTCGGAGAAGAGGAGCTGCGGTCGAAAGTGGGGGAGTTCAGGGGTGGCCGCTCGGCGCTGAGGGATGCGGTGGCATAGAAGAAATGGGAGGCTCGTCGGCGGGCGGCGAAGGCTGGGCGGCGGTTAGGGCACGCGACGGCTAAGTACGTGCGGTGGGACGCTGCACCGGAGGAGACGGCTAGGGCACGACTCGGTGGCGGGGCGAGGTAAGCCGGAGGTTCGGCGGTGTAGGGCGCACGGCGATGAGGTTTCCGACGGATCTGCCGGCCGAGAGTGGCGGTGGCGGTCGCGTGCTGCGACAAGGGTGCGGATGCGGCATGGCGGGCGGCGCAGAGACATTTAGGGGGTTTTCGGTGGAGCAACCAGACACGAGGGAGGTGACGAGCGTGCTCGTGCACGGCGGCGGCGGGTTACGACGAGGCGGTGGAGGTAAGTGCTCGGATGGTTTTTTTTGTGTTTTATTGATGGTGATGGGGCCTTTTGCTGTCGGTGGTTTTATGGGGGTTTCAACGAGAAGGGGTGATGGAAACGGGCAGCGGTGATTGTAGGGTGATGTTGCTGACCATGGGTGCGGCAGAGGTGAGCGACGAGGTGGACGGATGGTGGTTGTGTCCTCAGTGGTGCGCTGGAGATGGTGGTGGCAATAGGGTTGTTGACGGTGGTGGGCATAGGATGGCGACGGAGAAGAGGTTGTGGTCGGGTTTCTCTTGGCTGGGGAACGTGATGGTCTGGTCCGTGGTGGCGGAGTGGTGATTGGTAGCTGCGGCCAGGGATGGCCGCGACGGAGGCTGTGGAGGGTTTGGCTGGGATGAGGGGAGAAGATGGGCGGTGCTAGGTTGTACCTGGTGGTGGTGTTGAGTGATGGAGATGGGCGACAGTGATCGTGGTTGTTGGGTCGGAGGGTCAGGGTCGGTCGAACAAGGTCGGAGGTGATAGAGAGGATAGGGAGGAGAGCGACCAGAGAAGAATGGCACTGGCGGCTAGTTTATGGTGTCTTATTGGGGATGGGTTGTATCGTGTCGGGAGTGTCCGACACGATAGGGATGGATGTCCAGAATTGAAGGACACGGATGAAGAAATATTGTATATGTAGAAAAAAATAATATAGTGGATGGGAAGGGGGACACAAACACGATGCACAAATTTGGGGTTGTGGAATAATTTTGTGGAAGAATTTGTGGATGATAAAAATTTATGGAGGAGTACCTGCCTATTTATAGGATGTGGGAATTCCCAGTTGGATAAGGATTAGGAGTAGTTTAAACCCAAAAATAGATAATTTGCAACTTAATTTAAAATCAGTCAAATCCAAGTCCAAATACAAATCTAATTAAATCTAATTAAATACCATCTTTTAGTTTAAAATCAAACAAGATAAATCATATTTCAATTATAGATATTAATTTAACTATTTAAACAAATCCATAAATCAAATCAAGATTAAAATTGCCACAATAATTTCAAAATATATTTTCCAAAAATACTATAATAATAATTTTGAAAATACATTATTATTTAAAAATAAACTTAATAAAATATTTATGAAATATATATGTACGCACAAATAATGTATACATAATTGTGCTTTCCCTAGTATACAATAAAATATTATTTATGATTAATAACTGCTAAAAACAAAAGTCTTTTTATAGCAAGAATAGTAATTATATATAATATTTTGAAAGTGTATAATAAAATAAAAAATGTTTTTCTAAAATATGTACGCTCGCATATATTCGCACTCGATGAGCAAGAAAAACAAAATCTTGCGCGCGACGTACAATACGTTATTGAGACGTATAAATACAAGAAAAAGAAATTTCAGCACCAATTTATAAAAAAAATATTTAGTAGGAATTTAGGGGTTTTACATCCTACCCAACTTAAAAGAATTTTGTCCTCGAAATTAAGAATTCGTAGGGGGTGAGAAGGCACAACGGTAGATAGAAGGGTTCCTTAAAGAAGTTTATATGGTCGCAGTCTAGGTTGAGGATATGATTAAGAGACGATTGTAATCACTCTTAAATTCAAGTGATTAGAAAGTCAAGATTGTAGATTTAGGGTCAAGGGAAAGGTCGAGTAGTTCAAGACGAAGATATAGTTACATTGGGTGGTAATGGTGATAGAACAGTTAGAGGAAGTTCTAGTATAACACCTTCGTCCTTCTAAAATAGGTGAAGGCGAAAGCAATAAGGAGTTCAAAAGACGTTATTATTGAGTACGAATACGTGGTTCAAGGACGACCGAAAAATTTCAAAAGGAGTTACCAAGGCAGTCGCGGATGGGACTCTAGAGGACAAGTTTAGCTATGTCCCTATCCATGTAGAACGATATATATAAGCGAACCAAAGTGCACTTGGTTGATCAGACCATCATGCACCAGTTCTGAGTAGACAATCCATTAGTGGAGGCCTCCAATAACTTATGTCATGAACAAGCTTGATAAAGAATTGAGCTTGCAAAAACTAGGCTACATTAGCATCATTAGTCTAGATAGTAAAAATATAGGCACGTGAGATTAAGATTGAAATAAGGTAGAATTATTTCAAACGATTCTAAGTCATATCCTGTGTTGGTCTCCATACAGTCGTCCTACAGTCTGCTTGTCCAAGTCCGTGGTTAGCTAGATGGGTTAGGGTCCTCTAAATTCTTTAATCTAAGTAAACTTGCCAATATAGGTCACAAGGACAAAGGGATTGCTAGGTCATAAGGTATTCTACCCAACTTAAAAGAATTAAACTAATGGTATTTTGGGACAAAGGAACATGTCTAACTAGTAGGGTCACCTTTCTAACCTCTAGCAAGCACGAAGGGAAGATAAAATTATGGTAGAAAGAATCAAGCAAGATGTAGTCGATGGGTCGAACGATAGTTCGAATATGGAATCGAGGAAGAGGTCAAGTATGTGGATGAGATCCTAGACTTCTAATCCTATACGCAGGCTTGCTTGGTACGGTAAAGTAACCAAACAATTTATCTTGACCTGTATGGTCCACCACAAAAACATGTAACGCCCCAGTCCCAAAATACGTAGGACTAGGAACGTAGACATGCCAGCTGTACTCATACGAAGTACACTCCAATATATGGAAATCTCGTATGAATACATAAGCTGTAAAATGCAGTAGAACCATAACTAATCTCATCCACACAAAAAATAAATGAATAAAAGATATCATATAAAGATAATGAATTATCTTTGGTACATGTAGTTGGGCGAAGACAAATCTACTACCAACTATGAAAAGAAATACATAACAAAGAAAGATTTTGGCGAGCGAAGCGAAGACGATCCAAGTGCAATCATCCTCGAAGAAGTATAGATGGTCACGGCTAAAGCTAAAGCACCTGTGAAAGATAAGAGCACACACCTGGGGAGATAACCAGGTCCTCAGAGGGACGTAACAAGACACATAATATCATGCTATATAAACTGAATAAATATTGCTCAAATAAATAAGTCAATTGAATTATAACATGGTCCAATACACACCTATTGAACTAGCGTAACATCCCCCCAACCAAACAAGGACATGAGATGGTAAACTAATTCATGATGACGTATCTTTCTATGCTATGAATCCAATATGGTATCCGGACCCCAACAAGGTTCAATACCTTCTCATCGAAGTAGTAAGCCATACCTACAACCAAACAAGGACAAGGTGTGACGAACTAATCTGTGACAAGTTATTGTTCCAAGCCACGGTCAGATACAAGTACCCAAACCAAGAGTACTCATACCTAACGGATAAGGACGCCTAACCAAATCTAAGTGAATGCAGTTTTAAGAACAGTTTATGGTCGCATGACTATCGGGTCAACTCAAAAAAATACCAATACAGTACCTCAGTAGCGAGTCCCAACACCATATACTATTCCTCAGTATCGAGCGAGTCTATAGCATATAGTCTACCTATCGTTCCTCAGTAGCGAGCGAGTCTACAATAGATAGGGTGGTAGTCAACTTCCAATCATGTTCTTCCCGTCTAATGCCAATTTATAACTGCTAAGTCTTCTAGCATGCAATTCTATTAGCAGTTATTTCCTAACGCACGGCTTATAGGTACTGGTGGCCAGCCAATCACGCATGTCCGAGTCCTGTATGTGACTCACAATAACGTGGTATAAATGTGTCAAGGCCTATGAATTCAACACACAAGGTGGTCCCTTAAATCTAGGTTTAATGTGTAAGAAAAATAATACATAGCAGAAAATAAAACTGAACAGTAAGTTCTAACAGATTATGCCATGTATCGCAGTTTATTTTACATAAAAAATAATAAATAATGCATAAAATATGAGCTAAAATAAATAAACAGCAAATGGCAAGGTGTCTTGCCTGGTAGGACGCCTGGTGTATTATAATTATCAATGTGGCACGAACTGCGACTTCGGTGCAACAACTATGCAAGGAGACCTCGGGTGGTGGCACGGATAGTTCCATTGGGTCTAGAAGGGTCAATTTAGTTGGGGTCGACACAAGGTGGTACGGATTTGGTGACAGGATAGGAATAAAAGGATTGGTTACGGCCAGGAGAAATATCAAAGAATAATGGATAAATATTATATATACGAATTTTAGAGGATATTCCTAAAACTAGTTTTCACGAGTCAAATATTTATAAGGAAAATACTTAAAAATACCTAAAGTCAAGAAAATTGTTTTCGGCAAAAACTCTAAGTTCGTCAAAAAATAGGATTGGTAGAAAACTATATTTTATTAGTAAAATAATAATGATTATTTACAAACCTAGATAACCAGTTTTTGTTTAAAGTAATATTTTGGTGAAAAATATTTTTTTTGAAAAACAGTTAGCAAATAGTTATTTTATTTTATTTACAATGATGACAACAATAATCATAATAAAAGAATAAGAATAATTAATAATGATGATACTGATAATATATCATAATTTTGAAAGTATTTGTATACATAATTAATATTTTATTTTGCCTAATAAAACATAAATTAATAAAAGTAATAATTGTAATAATAACAATGTTATCTGCCTATATTTTTGCTGTTGTCTAAATCACACTCATAAAAATAAGAAAAATAAATGAATTTTAAAAAAACCCACATACTCTAGCCCATAGCATGTCTTCTCTTCCCAAGAGAAGAGAACAACACCAACCACAGCAGAAATAACTATAATAATAATAAAACTTGAATCTACTTTTCCCACAAAGAAAACATATAAAATTAATAATAATAATGATGATAATAATAATAATAAATAATAATCATCATCATTGTAACAGCTTCTGCTTTCCTTTATTTAGAAAGTAAAAAGCTAAAGAAAGGAAGGAAGAGGGAGAGGGAGGGAATGAAGGGCTGAGTTCGAGAGGTCGGAGGCTTTGGAGGAGGCGGAGAGAAGGAGATTGTCGGGGTCGGAGAAGAGGAGCTGCGGTCGGAAGAGGGGGAGTTCAGGGGTGGCCGCCCGACGCTGAGGGATATGGTGGCGGAGAGGAAAGGGGAGGCTCGTCGACGGGCGACGAAGGCTGGACAGCGGTTAGGGCACGCGACGGCTAGGTACGTGCGGTGGGATGCTGCGTCGAAGGAGACGGCTAGGGCACGACTCGGCGACGGGGCGAGGGAAGCCGGAGGTTCGGCGGTGTGGGGCGCACGACGATGAGGTTTCCGGCAGAGCTGCCGGCCGAGAGTGGCGGTCGCGTGTTGCGACGAGGGTGCGGATGCGACATGGCGGGCGGCGCGGAGACATGTGGGGGGTTCCCGGTGGAGCAACCAGACACAAGGGAGGCGACGAGCGTGCTCGTGCACGGCGGCGGCGGGTTACGGCGAGGCGGTGGAGGTAAGTGCTGGGGTGTTTTTTTTGGTATTTTATTGATGGTGATGGGGTCTTTTGCTGTCGATGGTTTTATGGGGGTTTCAACGAGGAGGGGTGATAGAAACGACAGCGGTGATTGTTGTTGGCCCATTCCATGGTCACACCCGATTTCGAAAATCAACATGCACTTAAGTCAATACACAAAATATACAAACTGCTGCTAATCATTTCAGGAGATATGAAATCAATATCAACGGGCTTGTACTACATCAACAAAGCATAGACATCATCAAATCTGAAGTTGACTCATTTTATATTTTATTCTGTATTTTTTTCATTTATTGAGTCTAGGATTTATTTTGTAAAATCAACTTGGTAATACTGGCTTAGGGTTATCCCAGTCCACATTTCCAAAAAGCCTAGCCATTTTCATTTATACATCTTTTACAAAATATTCCAAAATCCTTTCTTACAAACTGTTTTGATAAAATATTTCAAAAAATCCTTTGACAGAACTCAAAACCGAGTTCGGCCCGAGTTCGGTCCGAACTCTGCCCGAGTTCGGTCAATTTGAATTCAAATGTTAGTTGCCTCCAAATCTGCGAGCAACGTCTCTATGCGAAATATTTGCATCAGAACTCTGCCCGAACTCTGTCCGAGTTCGGTCCCAGAAAACACCTATAAATAAAAGAGAAATTTTTATTTCAAATCACTCATTCATTCTTCATCTTCTCTTCTCTACTCTTCAAGTGTTTTCAAAACGTTCTAAAGCTTTCAAATTATACCTATACATCTCTTAGCCAAAAGCCAGTAATATCTATGTTGATTTAGAGTTTTTGGTGTCCAAGAGTTGTAAAGAGGTCGTTCCAAGTTCAGAAACTATTCTGTTATGGAGCCGATCGTGCGCTCGTCACCAAGCACGATGTTGTGAAGCTGGTCGTGCGCTTGTCACCAAGCACGGTGTTGTAAGAGACTGCAAGCTCTCATTTAGCTTGTGCCATAGTGGATTAACATCGAACAAGAGTACTCGAGACTGGATTAGTCCTCTCAGAGGGATACCAGTATACATCACTGTGTCACTGAGTTTGATCTTTCTATCTCTTGTTGAATTTATTTACTGTCTCTTATTTTCTGCCATAGTTAATTTTTTAAATTGGTGATTATTTTTCCGCTGCACACACACACTCTATTCACCCCCCTAGAGGTGCTCAACGGTCCTACAATTGGTATCAGAGCATGTTATATTCTTATATAACAAACCTCGGAGAGTATATATATGGCAGTCGTGAAATCAATATTCAACGGTGAAGGGCAATCCACAAATAGACCCCCACTTTTTGATGGTACTAATTATACCTATTGGAAAACACGGATGACTTTCTTCTTAAAATCTCTTGACTTTGATCTTTGGTCTATAGTCATTGATGGTTATAAGAAACCAGCACCCACAGTGGTTGAAGGCCAGCTTATAGACAAGCCTCATGACAAATATACTGAAGCTGAAATAGCTAAGGCTAGTCTAGATGCTCGTGCCATTAATGCACTATTCTGTGCAATTGACAAAACGGAGTTCAACAGAGTTTCAACCTGTAAGACGTCTCATGAAATTTGGAAACTTCTTGAGGTAACTCATGAAGGTACTTCCCAAGTGAAGGAATCCAAAATTAGTAGACTAACACAGGAATATGAATCTTTCAAGATGAAACTCGGTGAGTCAATTACACAGATGTTTACTCGTTTCCTTGATATAACTAATCCTCTGCAATCTCTTGGCAAGAATTACAACAATCATGAGAAGATCAGAAAAGTGCTGCAGGCTCTAACCAAGAACTGGAATCCAAAAGCCACAGCAATTATTGAAGGAAACGATCTCACCACTATGTCCTTGGAAACACTGATGGACAAGCTGATGACCCATGAACTTGATTTGCAAGAGTTTGAAGAAACAACACCAAAAGAAAAATCTATTGCTTTCAAAGCTCAAGCAAGAAAATTAACATGCAATGACTCTGATGAAGAATCATCAAGTGGTGATGAACAAGCCCTACTTGTGAAGAATTTCCGAAAATTCCTAAAGTTTGAAAAATCAAGCAGAAGGAAGAGAGATGTCCAAGAAAGCAATAAATATGAAACCATTTGCTTTGGATGCAAGAAGACGGGGCACATGAAGATGGACTGTCCAACTTCAAAGAAAAGCAGTCCATATGACATATCAAGATCAAGCAGAAAAGCAACATCCGGTCGAAAGTATGCCAACACAAGTATCTGGCATGAAAGTGATGCCAGTGATACAGAAGAAGAGGACAGACCCTGCGGCAATGCAAATGTCTGTCTTATGGCATTTGATAAGGTATCTTCAAACCCTCTATATGATGATTTTACTTTCGATGAATTAGAAAATGCCTTTAGCGAATTACTTGAAGATCATAAAACTGTGCTTGACAAGTATAAGCAATCTCGAAAAGAGATTAAGGCATACACAACAGAGTTAGCTAGACTGTCCAATCTTATTGAAGATATTAAAGAGACGTCTACTATCGGTAACATGGAAGAGATAGCCAAACTCAAGGTAGACTATCATGAGGCTATCCTCAAAATTGAAAAGAAAGAAAGAGACTATGTCAAGATGCAAGAACTATATGACATAGAGAAGAAGAAGCACCTAGTAACAGAACAAAGACTCTCAGATATGACTGCTAGATATGAAGAGTCTATTGCGATTTCTAAAAAATTAGAAATCAAGTTAGGCAAACAGGCAATACCTGTGACACAGCCTAAGTTTAGTCCTAATGCTAAGCATACACCTAAGAGGACTAAAAATAAGAAAGCACAGAAGAAACACGACTATCACCATGCTTTCACTTATAGGTTCTCCAAGAAACCAAACAAGCATGTAAATACAGTTTTGACCACATCTGATTCTAAACTTACTTGCACTTATTGTGGCACGCATGCACACATATCACAGTATTGTTTGGCAAGGAAGCTTGTTGACAATCACACTTTATTCTGGAGGCCTAAAACTAATCGGAATGGACCCTTCAGTAAATGGGTACCAAAGGATTCATCTACTTGTCTTGTAGGTGGACCCTCAACCCACTCATGCTAAAAGCAAATGGATCCTCGATAGCGGATGTTCACAACACATGATCGGTGATGCATCTTTGTTCGCTACGCTATCGATGAAGAAAGAAGGATATGTCTCCTTCGAAAATAATTTGAGAGGTGATATTATTGGTAATGGTACTGTAGGTATTTCTCCTTATCCAGTAATAAAAGATGTTTGTCTAGTAACAGAATTGAAACATAACCTACTGAGCATAAGTCATTTGGCTGATAACGGTTATGGTATCAATTTTATGAAAGATAAATGTACCATATATGATATGTCATCTGGTCATCCCGTATATAAAGGGATTAGAGAAGACAATATTTATGTTTTCTTTTTGGAGAATACTAATAATGTAGGTAGATGCCTAGTAGCTAATCTAGATGAACGCTGGCTATGGCACATGAGACTAGGACATGCAAATATGGATACTATATCACCACTCAGTACTAAAAAGTTGGTAAAAGGACTCCCTGAAATTCCATTCAAGAGAGATATGGTATGTGTTGACTGTGAAAAGAACAAAGCACATAGATCCACTTTTAAATCCATCAATGCTGTAAGTACTTCCAGACCTTTGCAGTTAATTTATATGGATTTATTTGGACCTAGTAGAGTCGCTAGTCTTGGCGGTAAGCTCTACGCTTTTGTTATTGTTGATGATTTCTCTCGATTTACTTGGGTTTACTTTTTATCAAACAAAAGTGATGCTATTTTTGAATTTCAAATATTTTGCAAAAAGGTACAAAACGAAAAAGGCTTCATGATTACTCGTATCCGAAGTGATCATGGTCGCGAATTCGTAAATTTTGATTTCAAAAAGTTTTATGATGATAGTGGATATTACCATGAATTTTCTTGTCCTAGAACTCCCCAACAGAATGGTATTATGGAGCGGAAGAATCATACTCTAAGCGAAATGGCTAGAGTCATGCTGAATCAACATAATCTTCCTAAGTATTTTTGGGCAGAAGCTGTTAGTACAGTCTGTCATGTTTTAAATAGGGTGTTAATTCGACCAATCTCGAAGAAAACACCATATAAGCTTTGGTTTGGAAGGATTCCAAACATTTCTTATTTTAAAGTTTTTGGATGTCGCTGTTTTATCCTGAACACCAAAGATAACTTGGGAAAGTTTGACTCTAAAGCAGATGGAGGGATATTTCTCGGATATGCTGCTAAGAGTAAGGGATATAGGATTTTTAATAAAAGATCTATGATTGTTGAAGAATCTATTAATATTACTTTTGATGAGCTGAATAGTCACAGATCTAGCGACAGTGATGATGAAGAGACACATGCAAAGACTGAGAAGAATTCTGTGGAAGATCTGACCCAAAAGTTTGATTCATTAGAATTCTTGCCAGATCATCCAGAAACACTCATTATAGGTGATGTATCTAAAGGTGTAAGTACATGTTCCTCTCTTAATGATTCTAAAATAGCAGCAAATGTAGCATTTATTTCTCAAATAGAATCTAAGAATATAGATGATGCTTTTTCTGATGAGTTTTGGATTCATGCCATGCAAGAGGAACTAAATCAATTTGAGAGAAACCAAGTTTAGGAACTCGTTCCTAAACCTATTGGTCAATCGATAATTGGTACCAAATGGGTGTTATGAAATAAACTCAGTGAAGATGGACAAGTTCTATGCAACAAAGCACGTCTAGTGGCACAAGGTTATAATCAAGAAGAAGGAATTGATTATGATGAGACCTATGCTCCTGTTGCTAGATTAGAAGCCATCCGCATATTTTGTGCATTTGCATGCTTTAATGATTTTAAATTATTTCAAATGGACGTAAAAAGTGCATTTTTAAACGGTTTTTTAAAAGAGGAAGTTTTTGTGAAACAACCCCCTGGTTTTGAAGATTTTCAAAAACCTGATCACGTCTTCAAGCTTAAGAAAGCACTATATGGACTCAAACAAGCACCTCGTGCTTGGTATGAACGCCTAAGTGCCTTCTTACTTGATAATGGTTTTTCAAAAGGTAAAGTTGATACTACCTTGTTTATCAAATCTTTGAATGATGATATTTTCCTTGTGCAAATTTGTGTAGATGACATAATATTCGGTTCTACTAACGAAAAACTCTGTCAAGATTTTGCTAAGTGTATACAGAGTGAATTTGAGATGAGTATGATGGGAGAGCTAAACTTCTTCCTAGGACTACAGATCAAACAACACTCAAAAGGAACGTTCATCAACCAAGCTAAGTACACGAAGGACATACTGAAAAAGTACGACTTCGAAAACGTAAAGCCAATCGGGACTCCTATGGCTACATCTACAAATCTTGATTCTGATAAAAGTGGCAAACCTGTCGATCAGCGTAAGTATCGAGGTATGATTGGAAGTTTATTATATTTAACTGCTAGTCGTCCTGATATAATGTTCAGTGTTTGCATTTGTGCACGTTATCAGGCAAATCCTAAGGAATCACATCTAAGTGCCGTTAAGCGTATCTTCCGATACCTTAAAGGAACTTCTACAGTTGGCTTATGGTATCCTAAAACCAAATCCTTTGACCTGATAGGTTATTCGGATGCGGATTTTACGGGATGCAAAGTGGACCGTAAAAGTACCAGTGGCACATGTTATTTCCTAGGAAAGGCCTTAGTCTCCTGGTTTAGTAAAAAGCAAAATTCTGTATCATTATCAACTACTGAGGCTGAGTATATCGCCGCAGGTTGTTACTGTGCTCAAATTTTGTGGATGAAACAAACCCTGGAAGACTATAATCTGCACTACACTAAGATTCCTATATATTGTGACAATACTAGTACTATAAATCTTACTAAGAATCCTATTTGTCACTCACGCACAAAGCACATAGAGATACGACATCATTTTCTACGTGATCATCAACAACACGTGAATATCTGTTTAGAATTTGTTGACACAGATCATCAACTAGCAGACATATTCACAAAACCATTGGCTGAAGATCGGTTTAACACATTGAGGCGTGAGCTCGGTATACTTGAATTCTCAGATTTATAATGTAGTAAGGTAGTTAATTTTAATTTTATAACTTGAAACTTTGACATTTACTTAACAAAAATTATTTTTGGGTACAAGCCTAAAAAGGGTCTGTCTGTCACCACGACTACGGTCGAAGCGAAGCGGTACTTAAGAGTTCCCCGGTGAACATCCGTTAGCTGGGACAGAACCCCTACAGTTAACCCATTAATAATGTACGTTACTAAATACAAAGTCAAAAGTCATAAAACTAAATTTTAACCACCAGAACTGCATTTATTGTCTCGGGAATGCAAGTAGCCGAACTCGGGCCGAACTCTAACCGAGTTCGGACCGAGTTCGGTCGGCGCTGTTATGTTTCCAGAAACGAACAGCCGGACCTAACCCCTTTATATACCCCTCTTCCTCTCCTCTTTTTTACTCACCAACTCGAGAAAACTTCTCCTCCCACCTAAAAACTATTTCCTACTCCTCCTTAGCAAGCATCCAAGGTGATCTGGTGGGCTTCCCAACCTCTTGTTCTTTCTCCTCTTTAATGGTAATCTACTTCCTTTCCTTCTATCTTTTTCAAATGGCTCCTAAGCGTCAGAGGGGATCTACTTCCCAAGCCGGTTCCTCCTCTTCTGATTATACTCCGGCTAGTCTGTTCAGTCCAGCACGACCATTAGGCTCAGAGGATTATGACTCAATCCTATTCCCCGACAAGGAATTCTCTGACCTATGGTTCGACTCTTTTTTCTGACATAGAATTTGTTATGGAGCTTTTGTTAATTTCACAATCTTTTCTGAATATGCTCCTACTTTCGACAATCTAGGCTACCGAGATTTTTTCGAAGTGGCCGAAAATATTTTTGATAATGCTGTCAGGATGTTTTACTGCAACTTGCAAGTAAAACCTAATGGCAACTTTTATTCTTGCATTGCTTGGCAAGAATTAGAGTTCAGCGCTACTGACATTAGTGAATTCTTTCATGTTCCTGATGTTGGTGCTGCTTTGGTGGACATTAACCATGTCCAATTTCTAGAGGATGTCACTCTTGCTTCTTTCAAGGAACTTATTTGTCATCCCAACCCCCTTCCTCGGAGAGTATTTTCTAAGAATCTAAACCAGAACTTTTATGAACTCCATCGATTTATTTTCTCTGTTCTCCTTCCTAAGAAAGGATCTACCGACGAGATCACTTTCTAAGAACTCTCCGCCATGTATCACATTCACTTTGGAATTTCTTTTTCTCTTCTAAAGACCATGATGGACTGGATACTAAACTGCAGAAATGCAGGACGCAACCTAGTGTATCCTATGCACTTGGCAGCCATCTTCTGCAGGTTTGATATTGACCTTCAAACCTGTGCCTACTCCTCCACTCCCATTGAGCTCACCAGATCTCACAAATACCCTGCTCCACCTCTGCCACCTGGTGCTCAGCCTACTCCAGACATCGGTGTTGAGGCTCCTGCTCCTGATGCTGCTCCTGCTCCAGCCCCTGCTCCGGGATTTGATCCAGGCTTCTATCAGAGATTTGATGACTTTGTCGCTCTTTCAGCACAGCGTCATCAATCTTATGTTGACTCGAAGTTCCGTCACATTTGTCAGGCCCAGGTGTTTCGGAATGGACTTACGGATCTACACTACAGTCTGTCTCATGATCCAGTCCGTCCCGTCACCATTCTGCCTCATCCAGACTTCCCTGGTCCTCGATTTGGAGACGAGGCATCTTTTCAGTACTTCGATCCTACTGCAGCCTACTTTCCTCCAGAGGCCCCTGGCGGTGATGACGCTACTTTGTGATGAGGATTCAGCTGATGGCTATGGATAGGAGTTAGTTGACAATTTTATGCCATGATGTAGTTTTTTTTTATGTCTAAACTTCATAGTTAGACATTTTAGCATTTCTGATTGTACTTTGGATATGTAGTGAAACTTTTTTTTTATATTTCAGCACTTTCATTTCAGTACTAGTTATTTGTCTCTGTTATGTTTATGGTACTTTATCATTTCACTTTGTCTGTTGGTTTTTGTTGGCTTCACACATTACGGGGGGGCAAGTTCATTTTTATATTGACAAAGGGGAAGAATGAGTACCAATACCAAATTCAAGCATTCAAACAAATTCTTTGCTCAGGTATTTATTTGTTATTTTTTAAAAGATATATTTTGGTATAGACTCAAGTTTGTCAATTATCAAAATGGGGGAGATTGTTGGCCCATTCCATGGTCACACCCGATTTCGATAATCAACATGCACTTAAGACAATACACAAAATATACAAACTGCTGCTAATCATTTCAGGAGATATGAAATCAATATCAACGGGCGTTGTACTGTATCAACAAAGCATAGACATCATCAAATCTGAAGTTGACTCATTTTATATTTTATTCTGTATTTTTTACATTTTATTGAGTCTAGGATTTATTTTGTAAAATCAACTTGGTAATACTGGCTTAGGGTTATCCCAGTCCATATTTCCAAACAGCCTACCCATTTTCATTTATACATCTTTTACAAAATATTCCAAAATCCTTTCTTACAAATTGTTTTGATAAAATATTTTGAAAAATCCTTCGACAGAACTCAAAATCGAGTTCGGCCCGAGTTCGGTCCGAACTCTGCCCGAGTTCGGTCAATTTGAATTCAAATGTTAGTTGCCTCCAAATCTGCGAGCAACGTCTCTATACGAAATATTTGCATCAGAACTCTGCCCGAACTCTGTCCGAGTTCGGTCCCAGAAAACACCTATAAATAGAAGAGAAATTTTTATTTCAAATCACTCATCATTCTTCATCTTCTCTTCTCCACTCATCAAGTGTTTTCAAAACGTTCTAAAGCTTTCAAATTATACCTATACATTTCTTAGCCAAAAGCCAGTAATATCTATGTTGATTTAGAGTTTTTGGTGTCCAAGAGTTGTAAAGAGGTCATTCCAAGTTCAGAAACTATTCTGTTATGGAGCCGGTCGTACGCTCGTCACCAAGTACGGTGTTGTGAAGCTGGTCGTGCGCTTGTCACCAAGCACGGTGTTGTAAGAGACTGCAAGCTCTCATTTATCTCATGCCATAGTAGATTAACATCGAGCAAGAGTACTCGAGACTGGATTAGTCCTCTCAGAGGGATACCAGTATACATCGCTGTGTCACTAAGTTTGATCTTTCTATCTCTTGTTGAATTTATTTACTGTCTCTTATTTTCTGCCATAGTTAATTTTTTAAATTGGTGATTATTTTTCTGCTGCACACACACATTCTATTCATCCTTCCCTCTAGAGGTGCTCAACGGTCCTACAATTGTAGGGTGATGTTGCTGACCATGGGTGCGGCAGAGGTGAGCGACGAGGTGGACGGATGGTGGTTGTGTCCTCAGCGGTGCGCTGGAGATGGTGGTGGCAGTAGGGTTGTTGACGGTGGTGGGCATGGGATGGCGACGGAGAAGAGGTTGTGGTCGGGTTTGTCTTGGCTGGAGAACGTGGTGGTCTGGTCTGTTATGGCGGATTGGTGATTGGCAGCTGCGGCCAGGGATGGCCGCGACGGAGGCTATGGAGGGTTTGGCTGGGATGAGGGAAGAAGACGGGCGGTGCTGTTTGCCATGAAATATAAAAGAACAAAACAATTATCGGAGGACTGGACCTTTACTTCACAATACAAATCGCTTGTACAAAGAAAGCCTAGGGACGAAAACCTAGGTACAGCAATCTAAGCACAATTTTTTATTTTAGATTCTGGGGGTGACGATAGAGCCTCGGGAAAGCGACGCCAGCTCTGCCTTACTCCTTGGACGATCGGATGCAGCCTTGACTCCGGGGAAGATCTGCTTGGCATGGAAGAAATACTCTCTTTGCTCACTGTATATTCTCTCTCTGACTCTCTCTATCTCCGTCTCCTTTTTCGCAAGGGAATGATACCCTGCAATTTATAAGAATGGGGGGCATCATTAGGGTTTACAATGATTGCCCATTCTCAAAAGTCGGCGGCTAAGGATCAATGAATCTGGGCCGCTTATCTTGAATATAATAGATCTGGACAATTAATACGATTGCATCAAATCTTTGTGGATAATTAATGATGATTGACATAAATCCTCATGATTTGTTATGCCAATCTCGGATTTCCTGCCACGTGTCATTGATTTGCTTGATTGCAAATGATCTGATTTGATCCCAATATTTTATTAGGATTTGTTGATAGATTTTAATCGATTTGATGCCACATGTCCCATTATCATGCCACGCGAGCCACTTAGGAAATCAGAGCCGCATGAGGATTGCTCCCCATTGAGCCGCATAAGACTGGCCACGTGTCAAGGCTGCTTGGGAATGGCCCCTGAACACTTGAACCGCATGGTGATGATCTGAGCCGTATAAGCGTAGGTGACCGCATGATAGATACCCTCTTCGTGAGCCGCATGGAGATAGTCCTCGTGAGCCGCATGGGGTAGCCTCTGCTTGAGCCGCATAGGGTAGTTCTCGTGAGCCGCATGGGATAGCTTCGGCCTGAGCCGCATGGGATGGCCTCTGTCTGAGCCGCATACGACTGTCCACGTGTCAGGGCCGCATGAAGGTTTCTGGATTTCGACGGATTGTGTCAGAGATTTCCTTCGTTTCCCTAGGGGTCTGCCATTATGACGGAGTCATTATTGTATCTTTGTGTCAGAGCTGTCATTTGTCAGAGCTGTCAGTCGTCAAGGCATTTAATGCAGTAAAAGATAAAGGGATGAGCTGTTGCAGGCCACGTGGCTCCCCTCTGCACCGCATGGAACTATTCTAGCCGCATAGACGCTTGAGCCGCATGGATCCCTGAGCCGCATGCGCTCTCTGAGCCGTATAGGGATCCTTGGCCGCATGGATCTTTTTTATTCTTTTCCATGCTTCTACAAGACCCCCTTCAAAGTTTTCAATTTGCAAAATTGAAATACTTTGAATAAGAAGCATGGCTATGTATAACTCCTCTGGCCGTATATGATGTTCTGGTGGCATGGATGTCCCAGCCGCATGGCCTCCTCAGCCACATTGGCCATCCAGCCGCATGGACTTTCTGGCCGCATAGGCTGTCTGGCCGCATGAGCTCCTTGCCACGTCTTTCTGCCGTGTGTGCAGATCTTTTGCATTAATTGCCGTTGTTTTGCTGTCAGATTTTGAAGCCGCTTTTCGGGGCGGGATCCCAAGAGTTTGCCCTTTATTTTAGTCGGCTCGTCTCGATAACTGAAGAGTCAGTTTTCAGGCTGAACGTGGATCGAGGCACTCGCCTATAAATATAAACGTATTCAGTCGGAGAGACTTCTTTACTCTCTTCTTCGTCTTTAGCCCTAATTTTCATCCTTTGTCTTCCTTCTCCGACCGTAGGACGATAATGGCCCCCAAGTCTTCCAAGGCGGCCTCTGCTGCTGCTAAGGGCAAGAAAGTAGCTGCCTCTGCTACTGCGAAGGGCAAGAAAGCAGCTTCCTCGTTGGCCACTACGCCTGAAGTGCACCCTGACGTCCACCCTGATCTTGAGGGTAAGGATTGGATTAAATGCTTTCGACCCCTAAAAACCATGGCTCTGTTGCATGATTTATGCACAAGCCTTCATCCTTCATCTTTGAACTACCCAAGTTTAACCGCATATGTTACATAGGCCGCATGACTCTTTCATATTCAAGCCGTATGGGGCATGTCCTGTGTTTGAGCCACATGAGAAGGACTTGAGCCGTATGAGCACTTCTGGATTTGATCCGCATGAAGCCTTATTTGAACGGGGCCGATTGTACTCCTGATGAACTGGACCGTATAAAGCTTCGCTAAGTCGTGCTGCATAAGCTCTTCTGCTAAATAGAACCGTATAAGTTCAACCGAACCGCATAAGCTCTATCGAATCAGTGCCGCATAAAAAACACAACTGAATCGGGCCGCATAAGGCTGTGTCGACCCGAGCCTCATAGACTCTATCGAAGCCGTGTCGCATAAAACCCAACTGAATTAGGCCTCATAAGGCTTCGTTGATCCGAGCCGCATAAGCTCATAGGAGCTTCTTTTTTGAGAATCTTTAAGTGGTTTCGTTTTAACCATCTTTTAATCCTGTTTCTTTTGTCTCTCGTTAGTGAATCTGCCGGTCAATCCAGCAGGGGAGCTTTTGGTGGGTTCAGCCCAATATGCTATGGGTGTGCAGCTCGACGACTTGGTTCAACGTGTGTCAAATCAGCTTCCCACCGATGAACCTAGGGAGAGGTTGAGCGTCATCAATAACCAGCCTTTCTACTTTCTTTGTACTATGATGAACTCGGGAAGGCTAGAAGGAGAGTATCTGAAACCAGCCTTTCTCTTCGGGGATGCTCTATCTATAAAGAACCCCCGAGTGCTGGACATTTCTGAGAGCTGGAATTTTACCGTAGACGGGGTGGAGATCCATATTCCCGAAATGGAACGTCATTTTCCTCTCTCGTTGTTCAATATGGTACCGCTGAGCAGGCAGATGGTGGGCTCCCTAACTCCAACCCAACCCAATCGGGGATGTTCGTGGACAACATCCACTGTAACAGGAATATTAAGTCGGCACATGCGAGCAGGGACTTGGTCAGTCGGAGCGAGATGGGACTGATTCCGGGTACCTTCATAAACGTATCTGGCCCCAACTTCACTTTTACTCTAGCCGATACCTTCCTAAATCAGCTCGCTCGTAAAGGGTCTTATCCTGTTGGCAGGTTGTCACTTCTGAACTGGATAAACCCCATCCCTACGTGGGCCAACCTTACTTCATGGATTCTGAGGAAATACGAGGAATTCCTTCGGGAGATCGACCTATATTATGCCATCCGGGGCACCTGTTACGGGTTACCCATTAACAAGCCATTGTTCATGGCTCTTTTGGAGATGTATAACCAGTGTACGGGAATTTTCTTTGCGTCCGGAGGGGAATTGGGACTTGCTCTTCATGAAATGCATGCTGTTTCTAAGCTGCCGTGAGGGGGCAAGGCCTTTGAAGTATACACCTCAACAAACGAAGAATTCGACGATCTGCATCGACGATTCCCAGGTTTCATTGCCGTGTACCGGGAACTGCTGTGCCACTATAGTATTTGTCACCAAACGGCTATCAAGAAGAACAATAGCTCAGAAGGGAATGCCCCCCATACCACGTCCTGGGTCGCGTATCTCTTCAAATTAAGTCCCTCTGGCTAGGTTTCTTCCCGAGTTCCGCAAACCCCGGAGGAGATAAAGAACTTGATGTCGATTGCCAAGAGGTCGAGGTCCACCGGTGACAAATTTGGGAGTCGTACTGACTCCTTCAGCTATTTCTGCCATGGTAACCGACAGATGTCTGAGAAAGCACTCTTGGCCGGATTCTTAATGGTGTGGCTACGGAATTACGAAGTCTCGGGAGGGGCAGGTTCTATTGAAAGGATCAGCCGCCACTTCATCCTCCCGACCGTGAAGCTGGTCTTCAAAGTCAGGCTGGCCCTCCTTCCGGCTATGGTGTATAGTATACACCACGGTCTACGCATATTTTCGTCTAAAGTCATTGTTCGCGAGACGACACTAGACTTTGAGCGGATAGAGCTACCCTACCATTACTTGATGGGGTGGCTATTGATGCATTATCGGTCGTTGATGAGGCACGGACCAGAAGATGGCGTTACCGCTGATGACGCCTTCCTTTTTCGATACCGTCATCAGCCGTAGGAATACGACACCATGCCAGCCTGTCGGAGGGCGTTGGCGAGAGTCGACGGGCATGACTTCTTTGTGTCTCTTCCTCAATTTACCGCTAGAGAAGTGAGGGGTGTACATGTTGACGGCATTGAACCTCCCCTCCTCTTGTCTGAGAAACTGCTTCTTTGGCTGCACAATATTCGTCCAGCGCACCTAGTATATCGTTACCACAACAACGTATACCTGGAGCCCTATTTGCCCAGCAGGTTCTCCCGCCAATTCGGGTATAGCCAGCTGTTCCTTGATTGTCCCAGTGCTTGCCTGGGCTTTGAGGGCAGTGTTCTTGATGGTATCAGGGCTTGGCATTATTACAATGCGGTTCATACCCGAGATAGCTTCTCGGTCCCTGATGCTAATATGTCAGGAAAGATTTTGTATATGGCGGCCCTCTATCATGTTGCGGCGAGCAAGCCTCCCGTCCATTTTGACATGAGTACCAGCTTTATTGTCGGTACTGGCTTGGCAGAGAAGCCTGAGGGGTCCTAGAAGAGGAAGAAAAAGGCGAATATGGTTCCTGTGTCGGACTCGGATTCCACTACGGCGGGTGAAGAGGATGATGAGCGGGATGCCGATGATTCGTCTCATCCCTCGGACGAGGAGGTGGGAGATCAGCCACCTAGTGTGCCGGATGAAGTGGTGGAGGATAAACCACCTGCAGTGCCCGGTCCTTCGCGTAAACGAAGCAGGCGTATGTTTACTGAGGATGGCATAACATACTCTACGAAGCGAGCTCCGGTAAGACGCCGCAGGCTGTTTATTGATGATGTTGACGCTGCTTCTGAGGTGATTTGAATTTCAACTACCTTCTCCTTCTTTTTCTAAACTATGGCCTAATCACTTTCTTTTGCTTTTTGTAGGCGTCAGAGGAGTCTGTTTCTCGGGACCCGACTGCCGAGGCCGATCCGGCCCTGACCACTTTGGTCAATGATATGTGCACCGCTATTATTTCTGCTGGGATTCTTTCGGAGGCAGCCGAGGAGTCTCGCCTCCTGAGGCTTCAACCCACGAGGACGGGGGCTCTACTGCACCTGTCCCTGAGACAACTGAATTTCAACGGGATGATACTGACCTGGCTGGCTCTCTTTCAGGGGTGGCTGGGGCAGAGAAACCAGTTGAATTCAACTTGGAAGCCGCGGGTGAGGAGACTACGTCAGCTGCGGGCGAGCTGCAGCCTCCATGCTCTTTCCCTGGTAAGATAAGCCGAATCTTAGCTTGTGAGGAGGCCTATCTGCTCTATCATCATGTCCTTCGGGTTACGTCGATTGATGGTTTCTTTGGACGTACAGGTCCCATCCCTTTATTGTCGGTGACGGACATTGTCGGGGCGGACTCTACCGGAGGGGATCTGATGGAAGCACGTGTGCCTCCTTCTTTTCCAACCTATATTGAAGGGCTTCCAGCTGGGTCGAGTTCGGGGGCCCAAGTGGCAGTACAGCTGGGGCAAGGGACAATGCTTCCTACGTCCTCCTCTACGAATATGGTTTCGGGGGTTAACCTTTCCGCCTTGCCAAGTATCCAAGCTCTTCGGGCGGCGGAAGAGGAGCTAGCCGCTATTCATGCATCTTTTCGCACAGAATTTGTTTCCTTAGTGGCAGGGATGGCAAGTTCTGATGCTACTCCTTCGGCACTGCCGGCCACACTCCCTTTGACGCCGTCCTCTACAGAAGTTTTGGATGAAGTGTCCCAGGATGTGGTTGACAGCTTTCACCGCCACCTGAAGAGAGGGATTGAGGCAGCTGTGGAGAGGGGGACTCCCTTTGCTATGGCCCGTCAGTGTGCCGGTGACCAAATCAATATCCTTAGAACAATCCCCGGTGGGGCGGGGCTGGCTGCGCTTCTGGAGCCCAAGCTGCTAGAGGCTGATCGTCTTGTGGCCCAGTTTCACGTGCTGCGGCAAGCTGATCTGTCCGTGGCCATAGACCAAGAGCGCACTTTCCTTACAACTACGGTGGAGAAGGTGAGGCTTGCTCGGGAATCGATCAAGCCAACTATACTAAAGGCCGCCGAGATCTGACTCAGTTATACGATCAATGGAGCCGTAGAAATGAAGATTGCACGGCTCGGGAAGCGACCGCCTCCCGCGGGGTAATCGACACCAGGGAGCAGATCCTCGAGCTCCAGAGGAAGCTGGCCTTCCTGGAGTTCGAGCTCGAAGCCGCCCGCACTGAGAAGGGGCTCGCTATCCAGGAGGCTGACAGGCTTAGTCAAGCTTCTGCCAATCTGGAACTCGCCCTGAAGAAGATAGAGGATGACTGGCAGGCATATATGTACTTGGATGATGCGGAGCAGTTGTCCCAGGAGGCTGAGCGCCGAGCTAGACAGCGGCTTGAGCGGGGGACCACCTTGGTGAGAAACTGCCTCCTGGAATTATGTAATGTCGAACCATGATCGGCCTTTTTCTCCTTCTTTTGTTTCTTTTCTCCTTTTCTTTTCTTTTTGAGAGGGACGTGGTCCCGAAACATGTAGCACTTTCGCCTTCCAAATAAAAGAGTATGCTTTATTCTATCCTTTATTTGTACTGCTTGTTGTGCTTGTGGTGTTATGGTTATGTTTGCCCCGCATGGGAGACTTGTTTGTGGACCTGTCACCCTTGGCATACCTTGGTTTTAGGTACGGATAACAAGTTTGATTGGGGATACCTAGAACGGTTCCATGGTAAAGTGGCCATGGACGTTCCTGGTAGCGGGAGAAAGAATGCCGTAGAGCAGCTGGGCTCCCGGGGCATGATGAGAGATGATGGACATGTACTAAGAAACTTAGCAAAGGATATTTGTGTGCCTATTATCCTTGGCGTACCCTGGGTTAGGATACGGATAATAGGATGAAAGAGTACCAACATACTTACTCGAAGGTAATGAGGACATGGCAAGTATGAGGGGTTTTTTTTGTTTCATCGCAGAATCTTCCTACTCAGAGGTAATGAGGACATGGCAGGAGTGGACTCAACGGAGGATATTTGTGGACCTATTATCCTTGGCGTACTCCGGTTGTGGGTACAGATAATAAGTCGAAAGGGGATCAATCATACTTACTCAGAGGTAATGAGGACATGGCAAGCATGAAGGTTTCTTCGACGGAGCCTTCCTACTCAGAGGTAATGAGGACATGGCAGGAGTGGGCTCAATGAAGGGGGGTACATAGAACGACTCAGAGGTAATAAGGACATGGAAGTTCTGTATAGAGGGGTGATTTATTTTTGGCGGAATTGAGACGACTCAGAGGTAACATCGACATGGTCATTTTAGAAATTTATGGATCTGTTACCCTTTTTTGTGCACCGGGAGTGCAGGTAGTGGATCATGAGGAATGAGCTCTTTCGGGAAGAAAGTTCAAAGGTACGGTTATACATGACCTTCTCCACAAAAGAGTGACCGGGATATAAGTTCAGGGGTACCAGCGGGTACATAACTCGACAATCCATGAATTTTGGAATCAAAGTGTAAGTTCAGAGGTACCAGCGGGTACATGACTCGGTAATCTAGAATTTGGAGAATGTGAGTTCAGCGGTACCAGCGGGTACATGACTCGGCAATCTGGAATTTTGTGGAAATGAGTTCAGCGATACCAGCGGGTACATGACTCAATAATCTAGAATTTAAAATATGAGTTCAGCGGTACCAGCGGGTCCATGACTCGATGATCTGGAATTTCGTGAATGTGAATTCAGCGGTACCAGCGGGTACATGACTCAATAATCTGGAATTTTTGAAGATGAGTTCAGAGGTACCGGCGGGTACATGACTCGATATTCTGGATTTATAAATGTGAGTTCAGAGGTACCGGCGGGTACATGACTCGATATTCTGGAATTGGGAGAATGTCGTTTAGACATAATATTTCTTCAGGAATTTGCCGTTGACGGGAAGCATGGGCAAGTCTCCATTTTGTTTTGCGAGGCGGTAAGCACCGTTGGAGAATACGGCCTCAATAATAAATGGGCCTTCCCACTTGGGCTGGAATTTGTCGGCTGTTTTGTGAGTCATGACCATCAGCCTCCGGACTACCAGAACGAGATCGTCCACTTGGAATGTTCTGATTTTAACCTTCTTGTTGAAGGCTCCAGAGATGCGTGCTTGGTATAGCTCGATTCGTTGCTGAGCCAAGAGGCGCTTTTCATCTAAGGACTCCAACTCTTGTAGCCGGCGACGGTAGTTATCGTTCGTCGTCAATTGGTAAGTAAGGGCGACGCGGAGTGAGGGTATTTGAGTCTCCAATGGGAGGACTGCATCACTCCCGTACACCAGGAAAACGGTGTGTTTCCAGTGGTTGTTCGGACCGTAGTACGGTACGCCCATAAGCATTCACCAAGCTTCTTGTTCCAATCGCGCTTGTTGGAAGACACAAACTTCTTGAGAAGTTTGATGATTGTTTTGTTGAATGCTTCTGCTAACCCATTCGCTGCTGGATTATATGGCGTTGAAGCAATATTCTGGATGCGATGCTTGTCGCAGAAGCGATAGAAGGCATGGCTTGCGAACTGCGGACCATTATCGTGGATGATCCTTCGGGGCAGCCCAAAGCGATAGATGACGTGATGCTTTAGGAAGCTGATCACGTTTGAAGTCTTTACTTCTGCGAGCGGAATAGCTTCCGTCCACTTGGAGAAGTAATCCGTGATTGCGAGTATGAAGCGATGTCCACGGGAGGAAGGTGGAGTAATCGGACCGATGATGTCCATGCCCCATACTTCGAATGGCCAGGACGCCACCGTCGGATGTAGAAACTCGGAGGGTTGGTGGATGAAGTCCGCGTGGATTTGGCAGGCTTTACATTTTCTTGCATAATCTATCGCATCCGCTACCATCGTGGGCCAGTAGTAGCCCATTCGGCGAAGACGGTCTTGCAATTTAGGGCCAGGCTGATAGGCCCCACAGACACCGTCATGAGCTTCGCGTACGGCTTCTTTGGCTTCTGCGTTTGACAGACACCGAAGCAATAATCCATCGTAGGATCGCCGATACAGCATTTTCGTCTCTGTATCGTAGAAAAATCTGAGAGAACGCCTTTTGATGGAGGTGGCTTCCTTCGGATTCTCTGGCAGGATGTCGTAGACTACGAAGTCTATGAATGGTTGTCTCCAGTCTGGCACTTCGTCGATCGTCTGAGCGAAATAACTTGCCACGACTTGAATGTTGTTTTTGGGACAGACCAGTTCGTGGCCTATCACGTCAACCGAATGACGAGTATGGTTTGGCACTGCTAGGGAAGCGGCAAGGCCTGCGAGGGCATCGGCTTCGATGTTTTGGAGTCTGGGGACATGTTCGATGAAGAATCCCTCGAATAACAAAATAATGTTGATCGTAATTTGGTGATAGGGGATCATGTCTTCATGGCAGACTTCGTATGAACCCCGGATCTGATTGACGATTAACTGCGAATTGTCATATGCTTCAAGATATTCTACCCCCAGCTCTCTTGCCAGTTGGAGGCTAATGACCAAAGTGTTGTACTCGACCATAATGTTAGAACAGGGTTCCGTGAGGGAGTAAGCACGACTGATCACTAGTCCGAAAGGAGAAATCAACACCACCCCGACTCCAACGACGATGTTGTCCTTGGGTCCAGTTCTCGAAGCACCGTCGAAGAATATTTGCCATATATCATCGTGGAAGGCTGTATGTGAGTCGGCGACCCCATCTGGGATTCCTTCATATACTCTGGACGACTCTGAGCCTGGGTGGGCTGCTAAAAAGTCTGCCAGAGCTTGACCTTTGACAGCCTTTTGCTGAACGAAGACCATATGATAAGGAGACAGCAATTTGCCCATGTGGCGAGGCGGAAACTGAGTGCCCCTGGTTTAGTCATGAGGCCCCTGAGATGGTCGACTCGTGAGATCACATGTATGGTTTGTCCAGTGACATAGTGCCGCGTCTTTTGAATGGCGAACACCAGGGCGAGGCATTCATTATCCACGGCGGTGTATCGGTGCTCTGGCCCAATCATCATTCGGCTGAGGTAATATATAGCTTGTTCATGGCCTGCATCGTTATTTTGTGCCAGCAGAGCGCCGAGGGAATGTTCTATCGCTCGTACGTAGAGCAAAAATGGTTTTCCAGGAATCGGGGCTACCAGGACTGGAGGGTTCGTCAGATATTCTTTGATGTTGTCGAAGGCGCGCTGGCATTCTTCATCCCATACGAACGAGATGCCTTTCTTCATGAGATGGGTGAATGGCCGACATCGCTCGGAGAGGTTAGAAATGAACCTCCTGATGTAAGCTAGCCTCCCTTGGTGCCCTCTGAGTTCGCGAAGATTTCTCGGGGGACCCATTTCCATAATTGCCTTCGTCTTCTCTGGATCTACATGAATTCCCTGGGCAGTAATGATGAAACCCAAGAATTTTCTGCTGAAGATGCCCAAGAAGGACTTTGTGGGATTCATCTTTAGGTTATGCGCTCGCATCAGGTCGAATACCGTCCTTAGATCCTGCAGGTGATCTCCCTTATAGCGACTCTTGACGGCGATGTCATCAACATAGTACTCCACAGTCTTGCGCAAGTGGTCTCTGAAGATGATACTCATGGCTCTTTGATAGGTGGCGCCAGCATTCTTTAAACCGAAAGACATGACTGTGTAGCAGTATGTGCCAATCTGTGTTCGGAATGATGTATGCTTTTCGTCGTCAGGAGACATCTTGATTTGGTTGTACCCCGAGAAGCCATCCATGAATGACATGAGTTCGAAGCTGCATGTGTTGTCGATCATGATGTCTGTGATAGGGAGGGGAAATTCATCTTTGGGACATGCCTCATGCAGATTGCGGAAGTCGATACAGATTCGAATCTTCCCATTTTTCTTGAGGACTGGTACTATGTTGGCGACCCAGTCCGGATATTGTTTCTCACGAATGAAGCTGCTGGCTATCAGTTTATTGACTTCGGCTTCAATCGCATCCATGTTGCCCGGGCGGAAGCGTCGATGTTGTTGTTTGACCGGCTTTGCATCTGGCCGAATATTGAGCTTGTGAAGGGCAACTTCGGGGTTTAGTCCTGGCATGTCTTCGTAGCTCCAGGCGAACACATCAATATATTCTCTGACAAGTTCCAGTAGCGATTCTCGCTCTTCGTTTGTTAGGCTTTTACTGACGAAGATTAGTTTTGGAGAAGATTCGCTGCCGAGGTCAACCTGTATAACCTCATCTTCAGTAGGAGGTTCTCTCTGTTCGAACCGCTTTTCCCATTGTGCATCCAGCTGTTGGGCCCACAGCTCTAACTCAAGGATTTCAGGGATGTCTTCATCTTCTTCGTAAGCGTCGGCGAATGCCATATTGACTGACAGGATTTGTCTGAATACGTCTCCGATGCTGGTATCCGAATCAGAAGTTGGTGACCCAGTTGAATGTGAATGCCAATCGCATTCCTCATCTGAACTTTCAAGGGTCGTTGCAGGCGTAACATACCCTAATCCATATCGGGTTTTGCTGTAGTAGTCCCGTGGTTTGCCAGCCGGGGCTGGCGGCTTCAAAGGTAATCATCGACCAGTACTGTAGTTCAAGCCTGGCGTAGTCTCTAGATCGTACCCCTGATTTTGCATGAGATATTTGGATTGGGGGCTATAAAGATACAGAGGCAATCTCCCAACATCTGATTCGGGATCGACCTTCTCTATGGTGAAGGGCTGTGGATCGTTCTTCCGGCCGAAGATGATTGGATGGTCCCCTCCCTCAATTATGCGGTAAGCGTCTTCCACTGGAGTAAGCTGGTTTGCGGTGTAAACATTTGTCACCTGTGTGTGTAGGTGAGTGCCTATACCGTGTTCCATGGCATACATGGTACAAAGCTTATTAAGCTCGAGGTAGTTCAAAGATAGCCCTTTATTGATGAAGTAAGGTATCTTTTCTAGCAGAATTATATCATCTGCGGAGGGAACATCAGTATGGGCAGCCACATACTTGGCCAGTTCCGGTTCTTCTTCGGCCACCCCCTGTATAAATGAAGATTGAGAGGATGACCTGGGCAGCTTGATCATCAAAAGTTCTGTTGGTGGGGCCGAACGCGGAGTTGTTGGCAAACTAGCGACCCCCAGTTTGGTACTTGATGCTGGGCGGGGAGTTGTTGGCTTGCTAGAAGCCCCAGACTTTGCATCGGGGTGACGATTCTTCTTGGGAAGACATATCGTCATTGGCTTGTCAGAGGGATTGAGCTTCTCTGCTTCTGGCTGGCCGACTCTTGGTAGCCTGATTGTTAGTGGCTCCGTTGTGGGTCTCGGCGCTTGGCCGGACCTTGGCAACCGAATTATCATTTGCCCTTCTCGTGCCGAGAGGCTGATCGCATCCCTACGCAGAGCGGCCGTAAGGGGTGCGGATTTGCCAGGTTTGCGAGCTTGGAGGTGGATCGTCAGAGGTTCTTCTGATCCGGTTGTTGCTTCAGTTTGAGCTTTAGTGTCTTCTTTGACAAGGTGCCTCTTTGACTTCTCGTACAAGCAGGAATCCGAGTAGTAAGACTCGACCCCCTTGAAAGGATCGATGTCGGCGAATTCTGTTCTCACAAACCCGTGCTTGTCGACATACTTGAAGTACTGGTGCAGGGTAGAAGGTACGATCATGTAATCGTGTATCCAGGGGCACCCAAGAAGAATATTGTAGGAAGTGTGCATCTATGACGTAACAAGTCACTTCTGATTGCAGGTCGCCGATTTGGCACTTCAGGCAAATTTTCCCGATTGGGTAGCTCCTGCCCGAACTAAAACCGCTGATGGCGGTGCTTGTTGGCGTCAGACGATGCATAGGGATGCAGAGGTGATGTAACAGACCCTTTGGGATGATGCTTATGGAAGACCCAGGATCAATGTGCATCCGGTCCACTTTTACGTCCCCGATGTATCCAGTATAGTATAACGGGCGATCGTGCAGATTGGTTTTGATGAGCATATCCTGCGGAGTGAAGACAATGTTGGGCATCGCTCCTGTGTAAGCACTGTCTTGGAGATCTGCAGGCCGGCCCCCTCCCGTGAGGTTGACCTGAGCCAGATAGGCGTCGGCATTCTGGAGTGTAACGCTCAAAGCCGCACGAACATCCTTTGAGAGTCTCAGAAGCTCGTATAATGACAACTTGGCCGGTGTGTTGCCCAATTGCGCCAAGATGTCGAAGTTGTATGGCTTTTCCAGCCCCTGAGGTACCTCTTTTCCGAGGGATTTGTCAAAGCGAGTCTCCTTCGGCTTAGGCTTGTCGGTCGTCGGAGGCTGAGACGGTCCTGAAGCATCAGCAGCAGCTGGCTGATGATCTTCAGTCGAGTTATCGGCTACAGGTCGGGATTGTGCCCCAGACCGGGTAACGACAACCGTGACTTCTTCGACATCTTCCGAGATTGTGCGGCAGGATCTGACTTTTCTACTTTTCTTCTTGTGAATGGAAGGCGGTGTGGACTGAGTCACCTCAAGTACCAGGTCAGGATAGACCCACATGACCTCTCCCCGTGGGGTGGTGAGGGGCACTAGACCAGCAGCCTGATCCCGAGGAGGTGGAAGATTAGCAATCTCCATCGTTGCTAGAGGGACGGGTAGCACGCCGTCTTGAGTCTCCGTTGGAGGAAAGCTGCCGAATTGTATGGACACCATGTTGGCCGCCACGGTTACATCCTCGAAATCGATGGCCAGAGCGTTCGAATCGATGAGATGTTGGATATATCATTTCAGTTGGTAGCAGTCGTACGTAGCATGGTGGACGTAGCGATGGTAATGGCAGTACATTGGGCTCTCCATTTCTGCCGGCCGAGGTTCCCATTTTGGTGGAGGGAGCAGGATTCTGTTTCCTTGTATCAGCATGTCCAAGATGGGCTTGACATGGCCGTCTTCGAAGGAGTAAGTCATTTGCGACCATTGTTTATCTGCCGGTTTTGACTCAGGCTTCTGGGCTGTGTCGGCCACCAAAGCCTGCTTGCCCTTGCTGTCCCGATTGTTGGAGGGGCTCTCCCTATTGTCGTTGTTGGTATTAGGATGCTTGCCCTTGTTTTCTCCCTCTGAGATGTGCAATCCTAGTTGGCGAGCCTTCTTCAACCGTTCTTTGGCGCTTGTGGCACTGATGATAAACGTCTTCCAGTCCTTAAATTGACTTTCGCCCATCCACAGACTGATTGTTGGGAGAAATCTCTTTTGGCAAATTTCAATTAAGGAGGAATCTGGGTTAGCAGACGGCAACTTCATTGCGGTTTGGCGAAACCGCTCAATATAGTTCCTTGTCAGCCCCTTCTTCCCTTGGATGACGTCCATGAGGGTGGACATTGTGACGTCATGTCCTACTTCGTAGAATCTCTCCAAGAACATACGCTTGAAACTGGCGAAGGAGTGGATGCAGTTGTCTGGCAGGTTGCGGTACCAGTCGAAGGCGACTCCTTTCAATACCCCAATGATTAATCGTGTAAGGATTGCATCGTCAACGGGCAGATGGTCGATGGTGACCTCGAAGTAAGTGATGTACCGACTTGCGGAGGTCTTGCCATCATAGGGATTGATGTTGAACGGTTTATATTTTGGTAGGAAAGGGACATCCCTCCATGCATCAGGGTATAGTTGCCGTATTCTGAGGTCTTGAGAGATTTCTCGAGCGTGAAACATGGCTCGGAGCTCCTGGACCTCTCTTCTTGCTTCTCTGACCTCTTCCGCAGCGGTGGGAGTCATTATTTCAGGAGGATTGTTGCCCGAGTTCGGTGCCGCTGAATTTGAGTCCGCATTGACTGCGGGACCCGCGCTTGTTTGGCCAGACGTCCCTCCCTGCAGAGCTGGAAGAGCCGCTTTGATTTCGTCTACAGACATGACCAAGGCATGCAGTATGGCCTCCAGAGTGTTGATGCGTTGGCGATCACTGGAACCCCCTTGGTTGCTATCCGTCATGAACACCGTCCTTACATGAGGAGAGATGGAAGAAACGGTGGAGGACGTGCCTTCTGAGTCATACCCATGTACCGAGAAGTCATCGGGGTATATGGGAATGTTCTCCTCTGGTTCGGACTCAGAAGGAATAGTACCCTCAACTTCAGAGCTTGCTTCATCTTGAGAGTCGTGGACGTCCTCAGGGACGTCGGCATCTGCTGTATCTGATGGGAGAGATATTTCCTCGGGCTCGTCTCCTTGGAACATCGGATTGTCGTGGATGTTTGGAGGAGTGCTACCCCCAGTTCCAACGACCCCCAGTGGTGTGGATGATGAATCTCCCACTGCAGCAGATTTCGTCTTCAAACGGGTGCCTTGGAAAACTCCGGCGGTGGACAACCGTTTAGATGATTGTTTCTTAGTTGCAGTGGTTGAAATCTTCGGGCTGGAAACGCTTTTTTTCTTCCCTCTCCCATCGGTAGAGATTTTCGAAGTAGAATTGTAGGAGACTATAGGGGGCGCCTCGTCCTCTGAGCTCTGGTGTTGTAGTCTTCGCAAGATGGACTGCCGGTCTTCTTTTACTGTCGCGTTGTTGCAACAGCAATTGACGATAATTTGGGTGCAGTGACGTCCATGTGAGGACTCTTTGCATACCATGGCCTCTTCTCTTTTCTTGCATTTGTGGAGGATAACCTCACGCAAGTCGGATGGATCTGGAACGACCATGTTTGCTTTCTGGGTTTTGGGAGACTTTTGGGAACCACTCTGTCCGTTTGCCGCCGGGGGCTGGACTCGAGTGGTTCTGTACAACTTCCCATCAGAGGCCCGCATAATAGTATGTGGATTGTTCGGATGGTTAGAGGTCGGGACAGCGGACTGAGCTTGCCAAGCTCGCGCTGCCTTGGACTTCTTCACTCTAGTGCGTGAGGGCACATAATAGGAAGAGTCTAGGTGGTGCTGGAGAGAGTCAGACCTGTCTTCTCGAGAGTAAGAGAGATCAGGACCATGGGAGAGGCGATCGAAGACTGAGCCACGTGGAGCAGGCGGCATGCGGCTGGAGTCAACAGTCTTCATGCGGCAGGCAGTGGTAGCCGCATAGGCTTTCTTCATACGGCTGGAAGTTCTGGCCGCATGGATATTCTTTATGCGGCTGGCGGTTTCAGCCGCATGAGCATCATGCATGCGGCTGGCAGTCTTGGCCGCAGGAGGATCATGTATGCGGCAGGCAATTTTGGCCGCATGTGAGTTCGGCTTCTTCCTGGAGCACATAGAATCACTCTTTGTCCCTGCAATTCCAGCATCATAGTATTTTTCTCTGCCGGACTTGGGGACAACAGAATCCTCTATGGCTTGAAGTGGGGCCGCATCAGAGTCACCTTCGTCGTCTTGAGCAGCAGAGAGTACTCCGTCCAGAGCTTGGGGAGGAGCAAATGACTTTGGCCTCCACTCCCTGCGAGCCTTCTTCGTGCGGGTTTGCTTCTGGACCGGGCCAGCGCTTCCTTCGGAGAGCATTTCTTCGAACGCCTGCTGGTCGAAGCGGACGACCATCTTTTGTTGTGTGGAGCAATGTTTGGCTGCATCCGATTGCGTCACCAACTCCTCAGCCATAGAGAAGTTTGTCCCCAGCAGAGTCGCCATCGTGTTTGCCATGAAATATAAAAGAACAGAACAATTATCGGAGGACTGGACTTTTACTTCACAATATAAACTCGCTTGTACAAAGAAAGCCTAGGGACGAAAATCTAGGTACAGCAATCTAAGTACAATTGTTTACTTTAGATTCTGGGGGGTGACGATAGAGGCTCGGGAAAGCGACGGCAGCTCTGCCTTACTCCTTGGACGATCGAATGCAGCCTTGACTCCGGAGAAGATCTACTTGGCGTGGAAGAAATGCTCTCTTTGCTCTCTGTATATTCTCTCTCTGACTCTCTCTATCTCCGTCTCATTTTTCGCAAGGGAATGGCAACCTGGTATTTATAAGAATGGGGGGCATCATTAGGGTTTGCAATGATTGCCTATTCTCAAAAGTTGGCGGCTAAGGATCAATGAATCTGGGCCGCTTATCTTGAATATAATAGATCTGGACAATTAATACGATTGCATCAAATCTTTGTGGATAATTAATGATGATTGACATAAATCCTCATGATTTGTTATGCCAATCTCGGATTTCCTGCCACGTGTCATTGATTTGCTTGATTGCAAATGATCTGATTTGATCCCAATATTTTGTTGGGATTTGTTGATGGATTTCGATCGATTTGATGCCACATGTCCCATTATCATGCCACGCGAGCCACTTAGGAAATCTGAGCCGCATGAGGATTGCTCCCTATTGAGCCGCATAAGACTGGCCACGTGTCAAGGCTGCTTGGGAATGGACCCTGAACACTTGAACCGCATGGTGATGATCTGAGCCGTATGAGCGTAGGTGACCGCATGATAGATACCCTCTTCGTGAGCCGCATGGAGATAGTCATCGTGAGACGCATGGGGTAGCCTCTACTTGAGCCGCATAGGGTAGTTCTCGTGAGCCGCATGGGATAGCTTCGGCCTGAGCCGCATGGGATGGCCTCTGTCTGAGCCGCATACGATTGTCCACGAGTCAGGGCCGCATGAAGGTTTCTGGATTTCGACGGATTGTATCAGAGATTTCCTTCATTTTTCTAGGGGTCTGCTATTATGACGGAGTCAATATTGTATCTTTGTTTCAGAGCTGTCATTTGTCAGAGCTGTCAGCCGTCAAGGCATTTAATGCAGTAAAAGACAAATGAAAGAGCTGTTGCAGGCCACGTGGCTCCCCTCTGTACCGCATGGAACTATTCGAGCCGCATAGACGCTTGAGCCGCATGGATCCCTGAGCCGCATGTGCTCTCTGAGCCGCATAGGGATCTTTGGCCGCATGGATCTTTCTTTATTCTTTTCCATGCTCCTACAGGTGCTAGGTTGTACCTGGTGGTGGTGTCGGGTGATGTAGATGGGCGACAGTGATGGTGGTTGTTGGGTTGGAGGGTCAGGGTCGGTCGAACAAGGTTGGAGGTAATAGAGAGGACAGGGAGGAGAGCGGCCAGAGAAGAACGGCACTGGCGGCTAGTTTAGGGTGTCGTGTTAGGGAAGGGTTGTATCGTGTCGGGAGTGTCCGACACGATAAGGATGGATGTCCAGAATTGAAGGACACTGATGGAGAAATATTGTATATGTAGAAGAAAATAATATAGTGGATGGGAAGGGGGACACAGACACGATGCACAAATTTGGGGTTGTGGAATAATTTTGTGGAAGAATTTGTGGATGATAAAAATTTATGGAGGAGTACCTGCCTATTTATAGGATGTTGGAATTTCCAATTGGATAAGGATTAGGAGTAGTTTAAACCCAAAAATAGATAATTCGCAACTTAATTTAAAATCAGTCAAATCCAAATCCAAATACAAATCCAATTAAATCTAATTAAATACCGTCTTTTAGTTTAAAATCAAACAAGATAAATCATATTTCAATTATAGATATTAATTTAACTATTTAAACATATCCATAAATCAAATCAAGATTTAAATTGCCACAATAATTTCAAAATATGTTTTCCAAAAATACTATAATAATAATTTCGAAAATATATTATTATTTAAAAATAAACTTAATAAAATATTTATGAAATATATATGTACGCACAAATAATGTATACATGATTATGCTTTTCCTAGTATACAATAAAATATTATTTATGATTAATAAGTGCTAAAAATAAAAGATTTTTTATAGCAAGAATAATAATTATATATAATATTTTGAAAGTGTATAATAAAATAAAAAAATGTTTTTCTAAAATATGTACGCTCGCACATATTCGCACTCGACGAGCAAGAAAAACGAAATCTTGTGCGCGACGTACAATACGTTATTGAGACGTATAAATACAAGAAAAAGAAACCAATTTATAAAAAAAATATTTAGTAGGAATTTAGGAGTTTTACAATATGCCAGGATTGGATCCTCAGATCGCTACCCACAGACTCCATATTCTACCTAATACAAGGCCAGTCAAACAACAACAACGTCGATTCAAACCTAACATGATGGATGCCACAGAGACTGAAGTTAGAAAACTGATCGCTTGCAGTTTTGTTAGAGAAGAACAACATCCTGACTGGGTCGCCAATGTTATCCCAGTTATGAAGAAAAATGGGAAAGTCTGAGTCTGTATTGACTTTAGAGACCTCAACGATGCTTTTCCTAAGGATGAGTTCCCTCTTCCGATCACTGATGTCATGATCGACAACACTTGCGGATTCGAAATGATGTCTTTCATGGATTGGTTTTCAGGCTATAAACAAATCCGAATGCACCCTGAAGATGAAAGACATACATCTTTCCATACACCCTTAGGAATCTATTGTTACACTGTCATGCCAATTGGTCTTAAGATCGCTGGTGCCACCTATCAACGGGCTAAGAGTACCATCTTTCGTGATCATTTACGGAAGACTGTTGAATGCTATGTCGACGATATTGCTGTCAAAAGTCGTCTAAAGGAAGACCATATTAAGACTTAAGAACTATCTTCGATCTAATGCGCCAGCATCAACTCAAGATAAATTCCACCAAGTCATTTCTGGGTGTCCAATTCCCGAAACGTCTAAAATCTATGACGAGATTCCTGACGAAACTTTAGAATCTAACATGATTTCAGAAGAAATTCTTGCCTCGCGTCTATTCTTTGATGGAGCATCCAGAATCGGACCAAAAGGAGCCATTGTCGCAGGAATTGGAATTGTCCTCATATCACCAGAGGGATTAGCTATTCAAAGTGCTTATTTTTTGGATGAATCATGCTCCAACAATGTGGCCGAATACAATGCTCTGCTCATTGGTCTCCAATTAGCTAAACAATTGGATATTAAATATCTCGAGGTGTATAGAGACTTTAAACTGATTCTCAATCAGGTCAAAGGAACATATGAGGTTCGACATCAAGATCTTGTCCCATATCATGAGGCAACAGTCAGAATGGCTTCATCGTTCAAAGGATTCTTCATTGAACAAGTACGTCGAACATGTAATATTGAAGCTGATGCATTGGCCAATCTTACAGTAGTATAGGCAATTCCAGTCAGAAGACAGCAAATGATTATTATTACTAATAGAGAGTTATTTTTTATCGAGAATAATTCAAACATTGAGTTCAGTAATTCAGCTAAAATCAACGTCATCAGCGAAGATTGGAGAGTTCCTTTCATTGACTTCGTGGTACATGACATCTTACCCGAAGATCCAAAAGAAGCTACAACCATTCGTCGGCGATCACTCCGATTCTATTATAATCATACCACCAAGACCCTTTATCGACGAACATTTGACGGTCTACTTCTATGGTGTCTTGCGGGAGATGAAGCAAAACAAATGCTATGAGAGGCTCACGTTGGTGAATGTGGTGCACATCAGCCAGGTCCTAAACTGCAGGATCGAATTCGACATATGGGTTACTACTTGTCCACTATGGTATCAGATGCCATCGAGTATGCAAGGAAGTACCGAGCTTGTCAAATCCATGCAGACTTCATCCACCAATCATCAAAATTTCTTTATCCGACTACCTCATCATGGCCCTTTGAAGCTTGGGGCATGGATGTCATTGGTTCTATCAATCCACCATCGTCTAGAGGACTTCACTTTATACTAACTATAACCGATTACTTTTCATAGTAGGCCGAAGCTATACCTTTGATCGAAGTTAAGACCAGTAATGTCATCAACTTCGTTGAACATCATGTGATATACAGATTTGGCATTCCTCGGTGAATCATTCATGATAATGGAGCACAATTCATCAGTCAGAAGTTTACTCGGTTCTGCAATGACAACAGAATCGACAATGTCACTTCCACTGCCTATAATCCTCCAACTAATGGTTTGGCTGAAGCATTCAACAAGACTATCTTCAAACTCCTCAAAAAGTTTGTTTCTACTAACAAACACAATTGGAGTAAAAAGCTTGGAGAATGACTATGAGCTTATCGTACTACTGTAAGCACCTACTGGTTGTACACCTTTCTCTTTGGTGTATAGGTGTGAAGCTGTTCTACCATTGAAAATTCAAATTCTCTTCCCGAGGATTGCAATTGCCAATGAACTCACAACAGAAAAGAATAATCGTCTTCAACTTCAAGAACTGGAAGCACTTGACGAGAAAAGACTACTAGCTCAACAACATATCGAGCTATACCAGGCCCGTATCTCAAAAGCTTTCAATCGTAAAGTCAAAGTACGAGAATTTCAGAAAGGCGAACTAGTTCTTACTGTCAGACGTCATATGACTATGACACACAAGAGCCATGGCAAGTTCGAAGCGCAGTGGGAAGGTCCATAGGTTGTAAGCAAGGTTTTCTCGAACGAAGCTTATCAATTAACCGGGATGGATGGCCGAGTCGCTATGACGCCTATTAATGACAAATTTCTAAAGAAATACTATGTTTGAAGGATGTATAAGATATCTTCTCAATGTTGTATATAAAAAAGGAGAAAAAGCATTGAGTTATTGTCTCTTATTCACTTTTCTGATAAACTTTTAAATCCTCAGCAGAATATATACACATCGTATCACTTGATCATAAACCCTATCTTTGAAATCCTAGTTGATTCGAAGATAATCAGAATAAATATTTGAATTCATGTTCATATTATCTCTAAATTCTACTATCTACGTCAGCAAACTATCACGTCCATGTTACCTCTGATAAGGTCATCTATTGAAATGATAATATTTAAAGCATTATATTCTGTCACGTCCACATTATCTCTGTACAGATATAACAAATATTGTTATTTTCTAAGGAGATATGTCACGTCCGTCACCTCTGAACATATTTCCTGCTTTTGATCTATTACTTATGTCTATCACAGGTATGCAATAAGTAATGGAACCACAAAAAAGATCATTAACTTTTATTTCAATGATGTTCAAAATGTCAAAAAGTACATCATGTGAAAAACAACAAAAATACAAAAGCTTCTATAGATTGCTTCACTGGGAAGGCTGAGTACTGAGATCGACGATCAGTCTCTTCAGATTCTCAGCTCTCTCTATTCTGGAGTCGAATACCCTCTGCCTATCTAGAGCTCTCCCAGACTCTGGATCAAATGGTTGCAACAAGTCAGTTCGGTGTTCCAGTTCTGCACCTTCAGTTTAGATAAGTGCATCACATTGCCTTCTCAGGTCATATAATTGGCTCGCAGCAATTTGATGCATTTCCAATACCTCCTCTTCACATCGTCGAGCCGCTTTGATTGCTTCTTGGAGCCGGGCCATTTCAATTTCTAAATTCTGGAGGTGAGCTTGGTATTCAGTAGCTTCTTTCTCTTTCTCTGCAGCTTCAGTCATATGACGCTCAACAAAAAAGTTGTCTCGACAATGCGAGATTCCAACTCTACAGAGTGCCGTGAGAAAGCTACCACAGAAGCTTCGAAGTCAGCCTTTCGTGTTGTAGCCTAACGAGCCATCGCTTCGCATTCAGCATCTACGAGCTTCTGGATATTTCCTCTTGTTAGATCTCTATAAGACTTGATGGATTCTTCAAGCTTATTCAGGATATGATCTAAATAGTTGACTCTGTCCAGATCACCGATCTTGCAGATAGCTCCAATGATGAAGGAGGAAGGGCCCCTTACGGACTCATAAGGTTGGTCCTTTTTTAAGACTATCTGAACTAGAGAAGCTCGGGAAGAAGAAGATAAGAGAGTGAAGAGAAAATAACTTTTTTGTGAAAGTGCATTTTTCTCTTTCCTTACAAATATTTATAGCCCAAATTAATTTCTTGACTGTTGCGCAACTTGCGCTCAGAAATCGGAGTCGGTTATACTGTTGACAGGTGCAACTCGTGTCGATCATTTCTAATTCAAAGTATTTCAGATTTTGAAATCTTTCAAACTTTGAAAACTTTGAAAGAGATCTTATAGAAGCTCAAAAATGAATGGACGCTACTCACAAGAAGGCGCTAGCATCAAGTGGCGCCTAGACGCTGACTTGCGTGAGATTTAAGTTGTGCCCACATCAATGTGCATGGGTACCACGTGGCAAGCTTCCTCGAGAAGTTGTAATTCCATCATTACTGACACCACAAAACTCGAAGAATATCTCTTCAAATCCCGAGCAACGCGACGCTCGAGAAGATTTTGTCAATGTTAAATGCTGACAGCTAGCTCGTGCAAGCTATCGAAGGGCACAAAAATTTCCACAGCACAGAAGACTGAGTAAGATGTACCAGTTATCAAGTTGTGCCAACGCAACCTGGCTAGTTGGCACCAGTTGATCAAATTTTATGTCTAGAAGTAGGATGACGTAGCACGCATGCCACTAATCTCGAAGAACGTATCCACTAAACTGTCCAAGACCACGCGCATCTCACTCAAACAATGCCACGCGTTTCCAGCAGTTGAAGTAACCGCTCGTGCAACTGGACAAGAGGCGCGCAACCTGAAGTGCGCGCCACTCAGAATAACTACTTAACAGTTATTTCAAGAACTCTATAAATAGAGTTTCAAATCAGTCCCAAAGGATCACTAATGATCATAATCTCCTGAAAAAGTGTTGTTGCATTCTCCAGAGGCTTATGTCTTCGATATCACATCTTCCAAAGGATAAAGTGATCATCTTCAGATTAGACTCCTACAGTTGTACTTCCCAGAATTTATTGTACTCTTGTACTATTCTTTCAAAGTTTGTAATAAAAAAAACTTTTATTTTTTGCAAACAAGGATCAATATCTTGGCTAAACTAGATTTTCTAGTCCATACTAGTCAATACCTTACTACTATCGAAGTTATATCAGCTATAACTATCAATACTAGCTAATATTAACTAATACTAGCTAATATCCATACTATATATCATAATATATATAGACTCTAATATAATCCTAACTCATATTATCTTAGTCTATATACTCATTACCTAGCTATTATCTCAGTATTATCTCATTACCTTAACCAATATCTTAATATATTATCCCGTTTCCTAGTTTCTAGACTTATACCTTAGCGAATACCATTACCTTGAACAATACCCAATACCTTAACTCATACCTTGATACCTAACCATTACCCAAGCTAGATACTACCCTTACCATGGTATCTTAATCCAATATCCAATATCATAACCTTACCTTAGTATCCTAGTATTACCTCATAGTACTTCTAAGATTTTGGTATCTTGGTATTCTAAATAGATTGATACACCCTAGAATACCACACTCTAATTTATCCCACACATATCCCACTTGTTTGCAAATGGTACCATGGTATCACTTTAAGTATCATATGATACCAACCACCAAGATACTAATCCATGACCATAATCTACAGTTACCTTATATCCAAGATGCTCAAGCTACTCTTAGCACATGACATCTTGATATTATCCAATACCTAGTTTTAATACCCAATATCTTAGTATCATGACCAATAGCTTATCCTCTTAGATACTTACCCAACAAACTCTAATATAAATACTTCATACCAAATTGGATATCTTACTCAAGCCCCAATACACACTTACCCTTACTCATGATACGTGAGTGTCATGATACCAATATCCTCATGGTATCCAAGTATCACACTAGTATCTTGTCCCAAACTCTAATACCTTGACATACAACTCATCTATACTTGCCTCACTTTATAACCACTTGTATCAATACTAACACACACTAATCCCAAACTCTAATACCTTGACACACAACTTATCTATACTTGCCTCACTTTATAACCACGTGTATCTATACTAACACACACTAACTAACACATATTACCTAACAATAACACACACACACACAGATATATATATATATATATATATATATATATATATATATATATATATATATATATATATATATTTGGAAACCTACGACACCCAACACATATTACTAATACATATTACCATGAACTTGACAACCTACGATACCTACACTCCCTTGATATATTCATTGATTGTTGGTGGAAGAAGAAATTCTTCTATTTATAGAGAACCGAGCACATATGCGATGTGTATTAGGGTTCCTGAGATATGAAAGAATCTGCCGTCATTACACGGTACGGGCTTCTGCGGCGCTGACATGTGGCAGATATCGAGATTTTCCTCAAACGAGATATCTGGTGGTTATAAACATAACCGAAGGAGGTGACAAGTAGTGCGTGCCGATTTGCTTGCTCGGATACAGCCGAGTAAATCTTGGGATTTTATCCTAAATTTGGAGTTTAACTGATCCTCGTCTAAGATTTAAATCCATTTGATATGATATCAATCATGATTTCATCCTAATCTTCTCCACAAGAGACAATTTAAACAAACCAATTGGGGTAGACCCATGCTTCCTGTGCCTCTGGTGAGGACTAAGTGCTACTGTGCTTCTGGGGCGAACAGTAGACCGTGCTTCTGGAGACGACGGAATCTCTGTGCTTTCAAGCGAGGAGTGGACTTGGCTTCGAATGACGACAAGACTTCTGTGCATATAGAGAAACTTATGAAGCTGTGTTTCGGGATATCGGAGTCACTGTGCTATAGGCGACAAGTAGGCTTGTGCTTCAGGTTGGCGAGGTTACTATGCTTTTGGAGCGACAGGTTGACTTGCATTGGTTGCGATGGAAGTTCCCAAGTCTCTTATTAGGAAGTGACTTAAGCTTCTGATCCAGAGCGGACGACTGTACCATGGGAATGGAGATGGTGTGAGCATATAACCATCCTGCGCCTCATGTGGACGCAGATAAGTAGTTATGCCTTTGAACAGAGAAGGCGTTGGCTGTAAAGGGAAGGGTATGACACCCTTGTACGTCTGAGATTGGCGCAGGCAGGTAGCTGTGCCTCTGGAGTGAAGACACTGGCTTCTGAAAAAAAAAATAAAGGGAGGAGGGCCTACCACCATCTTGTTTCAGAGGTTGGCGCAGGCCGGTAGCTGCACCTCTGGCTTGAAGGCTCTGGCTTCTTCAAAGTGCTGAGTTACTGATATGCTTCTGAGAGGCTGTGCCCACAAGAAAATCAGAACATGCTTCTGTGGAGGTCAATCCTCCAGCGTGTGTATCAAGAAGAAGGAAGGCTGCGCTTCGATGAAGACTGCATCCCTTGTAGATCGCTCTAGGCTTCTGTCGAATCTGTACTAGATCCTTTATAGAAGAACATAATTAGTCCCTTATGTATAGTCCTGATGTGTCTGTACTAGACTTTGGTAGACATAGCAATAAAGGGACTTCTCGCCATATCTTATGTTTTGTATTTTTAGTACTGAGCCTGAGTCTTTTGCATCTTCTGTGCTTTGGCGAAGGGATGTCTTCAGCTGAGATTTTTTATGCTTCTACAAGACCCCCTTCAAAGTGTCCCGAACTTAAGTCAAGCTCGATATACTTTAAACAAAAGCGTAAACACGTATCAGAACTGTACGAGCTGGGTGATGGCTGGTGTCACGCCTAGCTCTTAGCATTAATTGTCCTGAGTCATCATTTCAGAGCATAGGCTCCTGATGGTTTCTTGATATTGGAGCCTCTTACATCATTGTAGGAATCGCAAATCTCTTTAACAGAGGAGGTTCAGAGTCACGTTCCTTTGGTCACTCGCAGTACTTTCATCTGCCATAGAATGGAGCTTTAGCTCAACTTGTAAGCTTTCTTCTGACCCATGTCTGGCTCTTGCTTGGACCACGTGAACACCTATATAAAGGACTGTCTCCCTTCAAGAGAAGACTCAGCTGCTTCAATAATGGCCTTGCTTGTCCAATGCTCGGCTCCTAACGACCATGGAGTTTGCTTGAGGCGGCCGTCGGTGGCAAATCTTTTCATCCAAAGAAGCTATAGTAGAACTACTACTGGATCTCGAGACGTCCCTCGTCCTGGATGTCGTGGGCGTCAATGGTGTCTCGAGCCCTGGCTTCCTGACTTTGCATTGGTTGCCATACTGACGAGGAATGGCAATGTCTGCTGCTGTGGTTGCTCTCTCCAGCCGCTGGGGAGATATGGGAGTCTTGTGCTGGTCTTCATCCCCGGCTCGGCCCAGTAGCAGCTTCGGCCGGTGGCTTCCTTTTGACCAGAAAGTGATTGGCTCTGTCACCGCCTCGTCCGTGCTATTGAGAGCTTGTACCGTAATTTCAGCTTTTTTTTTTTGGCTTCTGTGTATGTAACTACGAAGTGTCTGTAATAGGTTTTTGTAGCCACATAATTTTATATGTAGAAGCTTTCTTGTTCCCTTTGTTTGTCTTTAGAATAAAGAAGGAATCTTCATAATAGATCTGCCTGACCAGAGGTAATATGGATGTGGTAGGCTTGATCTTCGCCGGGGTATAGAACAACAATCCAGAGGTAATATGGACGTGAACTATTTTCTAGACCGCTGGAATAATCATAGAGCTGATGCGAGAAGACCGACTACTCAGAGGTAATATTGACATGGTAGTCGCGTCTTCCAGGCGTAGAGGAGCAATCTAGAGGTAATATGGACGTGAAGTACTTCATCTACTTGAGAGAATATACATGAGGGAGAGCAAGAGATCCCCTTACCAGAACTCATGGACACCCTTTTCAGGGGATGTGGGTGCCTACGCTGGTCCCGTCTTCAGACATAATACTTCTTTAGGAACTTGCCGTTGATGGACATCATTAGAAAGTCCCTATTAGGCTTAGCTAGCCTATAAGCACCATTGGTCTCGAACTTCCCAGCCGTCTTGTGGGTCATCACCATCGGTCTTCGTACTGCCAAGACGAGGTTGCCCACCTGGTAGGATCTTTCGTGGACCTTTTTGTTGAAGGCCCTAGAGATGCGAGCTTGGTAAAGCTCAATCCTTTGCTGCGCAAGCAAGCACTTTTCATCTAACACTTCTAGCTCTTGTAACCGCCTGTGCTGATTGTCTTCGACGGTTAACTGATTAGTGATTATGTTAGCAGACAACATCTTCTTAAAGACTTGACCCATGTTGGTATCGGAGTCCCAAGTTGAGGAGTCAGAAGAGTGTGATTGCCTCATGACTTCTTATTCTGAACCTTCGGAGGTGGCCGTAGGTATAACATACCCCAGACCTCGACGAGTACGTTGGTAGTAGTTTTTAGCGTTTCCCTTTGGAGTGCGAATCTGTAAGGGAAGACATCGGCCTTTGCCTTAATTGAGCCCTTTATTGCTATTCAGGTCGTAGCCCATCTTTTGGATAAGGTTTTTGGCCTGCGCCGTGTAGCGGTAGAACTGCATTTTGCCACTGTCGAGGTCTGGGTCTTAAAAGGTTATTCGCTGCGGATGCTCCAATCAACCGAACATGATGGGTTCCTCTTATTTTTTTCTGGCAGGAACTATGAAGTAGGCACCTCGGGCAGGGACAACTCGGCTCACATGGTTGGCAGTTGTCACTTGCGTCTGTAGTTTACACAAAGAATTGTCCAGAAAATATTTGGTGTTCCAGCATGCACGAGAGTAGTTAGATTACAACTTTCTGTTGATGAAGTAGGATATCTTGTCCCGAGGGATTACGTCGTCGAAAGAGTGGGCCTTTGTGTGGGCGCAGACGTAATCTTCTAGCTCTTCATCATTGAAGACTAGAGCTGCCGCCAGAGGAGAAGGAGGATGCCTCCCTTTCAGCTTGACCATCAAGGGAATGGTGGTCAGATGCTTCTGCGCCTTCATGGTCGGCCTTGGGGACTTCCGAGGTAACCTCATTGATATAGGCTCCTGACCATCTTCCATCGTCATTGGAGGTGAAGGTGGAGCTTTGCCCTGAAGCTTAACAACAAGAGGCGCTGACACCTTGGGAGGCCTCCCTTTCAGTCGAACCTTTAAAGGTTCTTCGGCCACTGCTATGCTTTCTGAAGCTGTCTCTGCCTCGTCGTCAGCATCATTGTTATCATTATCCCAGGGTACTGACTTGTACAGATCAGCATCCATACAGTAGGCTTCAAGTCCCCGAAACGGGTCGATATCAGCGAACTCCATTTTGATAGTCCCGTCGCTGCCTACATATTTCATACACTGATGTAGGGTAGAAGGGACAACCATGTACTCATGGATCCATGGTCGCCCCAGCAGTATGTTGTGTCTGTATCAATGACATAGCAAGTCACTTCAGTATGAAGGTCGCCGATCTGACATTTCAGGCAAATTTTGCCCAAGGGCTCACTCTTTCTCGCGTTGAAGCTACTGATGGTTGTGTTCGAGGCTGTCAACCGATGCATCGAAATCCCTAAAGTTTGAAGCAGACTTCTTGGGATAATGCTCAAAGAGGAACCTGGGTCGATGTGGATGCGATCGACCATAATGGCACCGACATACCCCGTATAGTATATGGGGCGGTTGTGTTGGTTATTTTTTAGCAGCATGTCTTGCTGGGTGAAAGTGATACTGGAATCACTTCGACCACGCTGTAGAAATGTGGGCAAGCTGTAGGATCCACTTTCGGTGGTCGAACCTGGGTGAGGAATGACTTGGTGTTCTGTAAAGCTTCACTGAGCGCATCTCGGGTCTCCTTAGAGAGACGGAGGAGCTCAAAAGTGATAATCTAGCCGGAGTATTAGCCAGCTGTGCTAGAATATCAAAGTTATAGGGCTTGATAGGCCCGATTCTCGGATCCTTTCTGAGAGGTCTATCGAAACGAACCTCCTTCTGTTTCTGCTTGTCCACGGTAAGGGCCCGGGATGGACCCGCCTCTGGTGCCTCTAGGATCTGAGGTGGACCTGCTACTGATATATCTGGAATAGGGGCAGTATTTGTGGAGACTCCTCCTGGTCTAGATCCTGGATCTCTTCTTGCCTCTGCGTCGGACGGGTGGTCACCAAAGCATCGTTGGTCGACGTCGAGACCATGCGACATGCCTCGCTTTTCTCTCCTTTGGCAGAAAGGGTCGTAGATGTCATGATGTTGGGAACCAAGTCAGGATGTATCCACATGACTTTGCCTTGAGTTATGGAGAACGGGACGAGCCCTTGAGCGTTGTCCCGTGCTGGTGGAAGGTTGACTACTTCCATCATCGCCTTTGGAATAGGGATGACGCCATCTTGTACCTATGTGGCTAGAAAACTCCTGAACTAGAGAGTAACCATATTGGCCGTGACGATCTTCTCCTCGTAATCCAACGATATGACGTTGGTGTTAATGAGGTGCCGAATTTGCCCCTTCAACAGATAGCAGTCCTGTGTTGTGTGATGGACGTACTGGTGATAATGGCAGTACTTTGGATGGTCCACCCTTTCCACTTCATCAGGACGCCTGGGTGCCGAGATGGATAGTTTTCCACTCTTCGTAAGCATCTCGAAGAGCTCCAGCGTATCCTCGTCATTGAAGGAGTAAGTCTCCCTCGGCCTCTGCGCTTCTGCAGACTTGGGGTTCGCAGTTGCTGAACCTTTCGAGATGTTGACGGTCATGGCTTGCTTGCCTTTTCCATCTTTAGGGTTGTTGCTGGACGAGTGTCTCCCCTTATCTTCGGGCGCAGGAAAGTGGAGCCCCAGGAGCTGTGCGTCTTGGGCTTTCCTTTGTGCAGCATCCGCCTCTGTAATGAAAGGCGTCCACTTCGTGCAGGGAGCACTGTGCCATAATTTTATAGCGGACATCATGTTCTTGCTGCAGGAGTCCATAAGCATGGGCTCGGGCATGCCGGGTGGTAATTTGAGGGCTGCCTGTCGGAAGCGCTCGATGTATGCACGGACATGCTCTTTCTTCCTCTGGACAATTTCTATGAGGGTCGATATGTTCATGTCCATGCCTCCTTCGTACAGTCGGTCCACGAACCGAGTCTTCAGGTCTTCAAATAACGAGATGCAGTCATCCAGAAGACTGCAAAACCTCCTTCATGACGAGCATACAGCTCCTTGATGGCCTGCTGTATCTCGATCGGCCTTGCGGAGCCTATAATCGATGGAGTAGACGAGGATGGTCCTGCCTGATTAGCAGTAGGCAACCTGCTGGATTTGTCATTGGTTGGCAGATCATGCTCAGGTGTAGAGGCAGCGGGGGCCATGCTACTCTTGAGGTCGATTATGACCGAGGACATGGTCTTCATGGTGTCCGTCAACGTATCTAACTTCGTCTCGAGGTCTTCGATACGTCTGAGAGCTTAGTTGTTGTCTTCCTCGTTGCCATCGGCCATAAACACAGACCGAGTGTGAGGGTGATTCGAAGGAGCCGTAAATCCTTCACATTTTGGCTCAGATGCCTGAATCTCACTGTCTTGAGGATATACCGTAAGATTATGATCTTCTTCGAACTCAATATGGTTACTACCCCCGGTCTGGTGACTGGCTTTGCCAATGGAGACATCCGTATCGTATTGTGCCTCGTCAGATTGGAACACAAGGTTGTCTTGCATAGTAAAAGGTTGGCTACCCCTAGTTTTTGACAATGCACCCAACATAGTTTAGGAACGAGTGCCTTGGAACATACCTGCATCGGGTACCTTAGATTTACTGTTCTCTGACCCCCTCTTCGATTTAGCAACCTATATGGATGGATTCTGGGAGGGCTTATTGAAAGCTCCGGAACCCTGAGCCGCGTAGTATATGGCGATGCGGGGCTCGTCTTCTCTACGGTTCACCGACCCCCTGTTAAGCCTCTAGTGTGGGGTCGGCGTGGAGTAGAGTCTCTGGAAGACAGAACGCCTGCTCGGCGATGGCGCAGCCGTCTGCTGACAACGACAGTTGATGGTAATCTGGGTACAAGAGTGCCTTGATTTAGGCACGTCTTGTGCCACAGATTCTTCTTCCGCTTAGGAGAGGGTTGGATCTTCTGTCGTAGCACTCCCATTGTATATACAAGGAAGCTGCACGTAAGCACGGTCAGAGCGGGCCTGGCGAGGAAGCCTCCTGTCGCTCCTGCAAGAACGCTACTCGCGTGGCTCCCTCTTTGTAGGACGTACTCCCTAGCTTTCCTTACGCACAGGAGTACCCCAGTGGAAGGGCGATTCGACTAGTTGAGGCATCAGAGCGCGAGAGCTAGTCTTGTATAGCTTTCCGTCGGCTGCGCTTATTACTGTCAACAAGGGCCTCATGTCTGCCGTTGGTGTCGCACGCTTGTTGCACGAAGCACAAGCCACTTGGGATATCTTCCTACTATCCCCAACGGGCGAGTAGTATTCAGAGTCCACCGAAGGTTTACCTGAGGGAAAAGCGATCCTGTCGAAGACAGATCTTCTTACTGGTACTACTCCTATCGTAAGGGGTTGGACCGGTGTGTGCTTCATTTGGCATCATATCTTCATCAAATCAACCATGAAACCACCATCTTCCTCGCCATGCTTTCTTGGGGCAGGAATCGGGCGAGGGGATAAGGCTGTAGCAGCCGAGATCTTCTCTGTGGCCATGACGATGAGGGGTCCTGAGATGCAGTTCCCGCCATCGTGCTGCTGGCTGCAGCCGCCTTAGGCCTCCAGACACGTCGAGTTTTCTTCAGTTGTACGAACTGCTTCGAAGTTTTCAACTTTTTATCAGAGAGGAGATCTTCAAAAGTCTGCTAGTCGAAGCGTACGACCAGCATGTCTTGAGAAGCTCCCAGCAAGTTGTCATCAGATTGCGTCACCACCTTCTTGTTGGAGGAGAAGGTAGTCCCCAACAGAGTCTCTATTTTGTTCGACGTAACAAAAGGTTGAACGAACTTTTTTGCTTTATTGAACATATAAGGTATCTGTGTACAAAGAAGGATGTCCTAAACAGGATATTCTAAGTACAGGTAGAAAAGGTTTCTGGGAAAGTGTGACGGTGGAGATCGAACGCTGCAGTGGCTCCTTTACTCCGTTGACGATCTGACGACGAATCAACCTTACTATGGCTTTCTGGCACCTTTAATAGGACTCTGGGGTCATCGATCAAGAGGCTGTCTGGATGAGAAGATCCCTTTAAGATGGTTGGTTGGTTGGTCCTTTGGTTGATAGGGGGATAAGGGTGGTCGACTCTTCGTAGATATAGATTGGTGATCCTTTGAAGGTTGTTGATTGTTAATCTTTCTTCTCTCTTTTCATTGATTGCTGGTGGAAGAAGAACTCCTTCTATTTAAAGAGAACCGAGCACATATGCGATGTGCATTAGGGTTCCTGAGATATAAAAGAATCTGCCGTCATTGTACGGTGTGGGCTTCTGCAGCGCTGACACGTGGAGGACATCGAGATTCCCCTCAAACAAGATCTCTGGTGGTTATAAACATAACCAAAGAAGGTGACACGTGGTGCGTGCCGATTTACTTGCTCAGATACAGCCGAGTAAATCTTGGGATTTCATCCTAGATTTGGAGTCTAACTGATCCTCGTCTAAGATTTAAATCAATCTAATATGATATCAATCATGATTTCATCCTAATCTTCTCTGCAAGAGGTGGTTTAAACAAACCAATTGGGGTAGACCCATGCTTTATACGCCTCTGGTGAGGACTAAGTGCTGCTGTGCTTCTGGGGCGACGAGTAGACCGTGCTTCTGGAGACGACGAAACCTCTATGCTTTGAGGCGACGAGTAGACTTGGCTTCGAATGACGATGAGACTTCTGTGCATATAGAGAACCTTATGAAGCTGTGTTTCAGGCTACCGGAGTCACTGTGCTGTAGGCGATAAGTAGGCTTGTGCATCAGGTTGACGAGGTTACTGTGCTTTTGGAGTAACAGGTTGACTTGCATTGGTTGCGATGGAAGTTCCCAAGTCTCTTGTAGAGAAGTAACGACTGCCTCGTGGGAATGGAGATGGTTTGAGCATATCACCATCCTGTGCCTCATACGGACGCAGGTAAGTAGCTGCGCCTCTAAACAGTGAAGGCGTTGGCTACGAAGGGAAGGGTATGACGCCGTTGCGCGTCTGAGATTGGCACAGGCAGGTAGCTGCGTCTCTGGAGTGAAGACACTGGCTTCTGAAATAAAAGAAGGGGAGGAGGGCCTACCACCATCTTGTTTCGGAGGTTGGCGCAGGCAGGTAGCTGCGCCTCTGGCTTAAAGGCTCTGGCTTCTTCAAAGTACTGAGTTACTGATATGCTTCTGAGAGGTTGTGCCTACAAAAAAATCAGAACATGCTTCTGTGGAGGTCAATCCTCAAGCGTGTGTATTAAGAAGAAGGAAGGTTGCGCTTCGATGAAGACTGCATCCCTTGTAGATCCCTCTAGGCTTCTGTCGAATCTGTACTAGATCCTTTGTAGAAGAACAAAATTAGTCCCTTAGGTATAGTCCTGATGTGTCTATACTAGACTTTGGTAGACATTACAATAAAGGGACTTCTCTCCATATCTTTTGTCTTATCTTTTTAGTACTGAGCCTGAGTCTTTTGCATCTTCTGCGCTTTGGCGAAGGGATGTCTTCAGCTGAAATTTTTCATGCTTCTACACTCATCGTCCAAAAGTGCAGTGACGTCGAAGCCTCACATAAGCGCAGCTCGCATAGATGCTCAGTCCAATGAGGTGGCATTGTCCCACGGGGCCAGTCCGGCATCTATACCTTTTCAAGATATTGTCCAACCGGTTTGTTTAAACCACCACTCCAAAGATAAGATCGAAGTTTAGTTCTGTTGATAGGAGCAATATCCAATCGGTTTTGTTTAAACCACCGCTCCGAAGATAAGTATAAATTTGGTTCTATTGATGAGGGCAATTTCCAATCGGTTTGTTTATACCGTTGTCCCAAAGATAGAGACAAAATCTGACTCTTTGGATAGGAGCCAAACCCGGTCGGCTTTATCTAAACAAAAAGTCTCGAGCAATAGATGCACGCCATGTGTTATTTATTCGGTTATGCTAATAACCACCCGAGATCTTGATGGAAGGGAATCTCAACGTCTGCCATGTGTCAGCTCAACAGCAGCCCTCACCGTACAATGATAGCAGATTCTCTCATATCTCAACGTGCAGCGCCCTGCACATCCAGCAAGTCTAATGCACATTGCACATGTGCTCTCCTATAAATAGAAGGATTTTTCCTTCGATCAAAAGATCTTCGGCAAGGTCGACCATTTCCTGATTGGCAACCTAGAGTTCCATTCACAAGCCCCAGAAAGCCAGAGCAAGTTCAACTCGTCGTAAGATTGTCAACGGAGTAAAGGAGCTGCTGTAGTGCTCGATCTCCATCGTCACACTTTTTCAAAGATTCTTGTACTTAGATCTCTTGTTTAGGAATCGATTGTACTCTTTTTATACGTTTGAATACAAAAGTCCGTTCAACTCTTTGTCATGGCAAACACTCCCGAGTCAACCCCCTCAGAGTTCTCATGACTAAGCCAGAGGCACTAAACTCGCGGTTAAGGGTGTTCGTCCCTTAACATGGTCTTCCTCCCACATGGGCAATCCTTTTGACGCCTTATGACATGGTGTTCGTCCCACAAAAGGTGCTTAATGGTCACACATTGGCCGACATCTTGGGGGCACATCCTGTACCGGAGACGTCAAAACTCTACGACGGTATCCCTGACAAGGTCCTGGAGTCTAATACACAGGCCATCTTATATGGCGAATGTTCATTGACGGTGCTTCGATAAGAGGACCCAAAGGCAAAATCATCATAGGGGTCAGTGTAGTCCTCGTCACTCCTGACGGTATAGTCATCCACCGTACGTATTCCCTGGAGTCTGTAGAAGCATGAAAAAAGCACAGACTGTAACCTCCGTTAACCGATTTCTTGGATTTTTTGAAATTTTTATTTTTTAAAACTCTGAATTTTCTGAATCTCGAAAAACGTGATATTCTAATTTTGAGAAATAATTTTCGACCATGATTGCTATCGGTCCTTATCAGTCTTTGGTTTTGTAAAAACTATATTTTTGTGAGAAGTTACTTAATAAAATTATTTGTCCACTCCAGAAAAAATATATAAGTTATAAACAATTACATTTATATATAAAAAAATATTAATGAGATTTTATTAGAAATATAAATATTTTATTATAAATGATTTTGGTTAAAGATTTTGATATGGCAGGATGTTCGTTCGCCTCAGGAATGGGCTAAGACCGTATTGGTCCTAACCCTATCCTACCAAGCCTAAGCTCGAATTACAGGCTACGGATGATTAGATGGTAGCTAAATTGTAATTAGCTCATTTATTAATTAGTAGTAATTTCTATTATAATTAGCTAATAAATTACTGATTCTTTTATATATAAATAGCCAGTAATTAACTTATAAATTATTACTAAGTAAATTATTGACTAGCTAAATGAATTGAGGGTTAGCAGTTAGTGTAGTGTTAGCGGTTAGTAACTAAATTAATGTTACTGTTAGTTTTTTTTACTAATTTTCCTAATTACTATTACATATACATTTTTAGGGTTTTTCTCACACTCCCTTATAAATAGGCACACATCCCCAAAACCTAGACACAAAATTTCCTAAATCTAGGACTACTACCAGCTGCCACAGCCACCCTCACCCTCATTCCCGAGCTCCCTAAATCTCCTCAGCCGCCGACCCCCTTAATGCAACTGCCATCTCCCAAGTCTATTGAACAGCCTGACCACCATTATCGGCTGGCCGCTCGCCATCACCGCCATTGCAGAGCCGTTCTATCCATCACAACTACCTCTGCAATCACCACCCTCACAATAACCACCGTCGGCCCCCAACCCAAATGTCGTGCCACCATCATTACCATCCCCGACTCCACAGCCTCCGCCCCCTGCAACCAACCACCACCACTGCTACCATCACCAAAATCATCTCCACTGTCCACCCCATCAATCACCGTCTTACCATCGTAGAACCCAGCGCCGCCATCAATGGCACCATCACCAAGTAATACCGACCACCACCGCCAGAAATCAACATCAACCTCCCACCAAATCGACCACAGAGAGAAGATAGAGAGAAAGAGGGAACCTGTCAATCCGACCGAACCCTTGCCTCCTTGTCGCCTGGGCATCATGGCCACTCGATCATTCGACCATGGCTGGCCGTCTCCATGCAGATCCCGGCCGCCGAGCAAACTACTCCGATCCGCCGCCCTGACGCTTGCGTCGACGACCTATGTACCGCATTCGCCTTCCGCCTCGTTGGATCTGCGAGTGGCCGAACACCGGCCAACACCCAGCTTGCCCACTGTCGAACTGCCTCCACGCTGCAGCCGACCAATGTGAGCCCCTCTCATTCATCACTTTCCTTCATTGTGAATTAGGTTTAATTTGAGGGAACCCCCCTTTTCTTTTTATTATAAATGAATGGGAGTTGACCCCTCCTTTACTTCGAACTAGTTGAGCCTCTTTTATTAGGGATTTTATTTGGGTTGCTGAACAAAGCTTAGCTTTGACCCCTCTTCGAATTGCTCCTTGAAGTTGAGTGAAATTTTTAGAGACCAGCAGTCTCTCTCAATGAAGAGAAGAGACTTAAGAATCTATGGGTTATTGGGTCGGGCCCTGGATACAGTATGGGTATATTAGTATATTTTTAAAGTATACATTTATATATGAGCGTATTTATTGTTTATTAAGTCAAAGATAGTAATTAATTTCCAAAGAACTTATTTGTGACAAAATTTTATTTAGGCTTCAGCCTTATCGAATTTAAATTATTTGGGGAAGGACGAGATTGTGATTATAGTATTTTATCTATTTTAGAATATTTTCACCTAAAAATAGTATTTGCCAAAATTAAGGATTTAGCTTAATAAATATTTTCTAACATTATTTCAAATAAATATTATCAAAACTTAGTTTCTAAATGTTTTTCGAATAGTTATGTGTATTCAATGAGACTGTCCCTTTAAATCTTAATCGCGACTATTATAGTCGTTTTCATTTCTTAATTCGTGTATCGTGCCGAACGCTGATTTTGGAGTCCAATATATCAACTAGGCTATTTGGACTATTCTGGACCCGGTAGAACTATTTTCGTCATCGTTTTGGACCATCTTGTGGGGCACCGTACCGTACCTATCTCGTGTCGACACGTTCGTATCGCGCACGTCGACTACAAAAAATCAAGGCGAGTACATTCTCTGTTAGTTTTCATTCATGATAGTATCAATATTGCATGCTTTAGACTACCTTACTTGATGCTGACACGTTGTTCACACGGATTAGTACTATATGGATCTTTTCATGAGATGTTATCTCCTCATCGGGTGCATCGCATATTTTATGTTCATGTGTTCTTCATGTACATCATCTACTCCTTGTACTTGTATTATTCATGTACATATATGTGCTCTCATGTACTTTCATGTGCTCGCATGCGCTCCATGTTAAACTAACAATCATGTACGTAAAGTAACTTGAACGGATCCTTGTGTATTGATTGGGATGAAGGAGTAGAAGTGGTTATGTGATTAAATCCTATAGTGTAATCAAGTGCATGTCGATTATCCTTTCACGTATAATTGAGTTACCGTAGAATAATCAAGTGCAACCTAAACCAATCACATAACCATTTTGTGCTCTAAATCACTTATAGTTCTTACAGTTCAGAGTTTCTCTATCTTATTTATGTACTCAGATTTCTTGTCCATTTCCTGTATTTCCTGTACCTCTTTTACAACATGTTATGTATTTATTCTAATGTTAGCTCTATATTTTCTACCATGTATTGGAACTGCTTTCAGAGTTATATATTCGCTCCAATCCTGACTGGATACGTTGACAAGTTTTAAGAATTGTTATGCCCCACATTATTGTACTACAGGATCATGCTAGCTGAGACGGACCTCAATATTCTTTCGCCGTGAGTTGTCTCCTGGGAGTTCTTGGCCCTTGTAGTTTGATTTTTGTTTCTTTATTGTATTTGCCTCCGATACATTCTGGTCTTGTATACTCATTGTAGACTTTGGTTGTTTCAGATTTATTTGATATTATTTCTATTTCATATCTTCCTTAGTCATTTGTAGTGTGATTTGAGTACATTTGTTATCATGGATCATCTAGATGTTGTAGATATTTATTGGGTACTTGACAGCGTTCTACCGCCGATACTACGGCGTAGGTTGGGCGTGGCCTATGTACTCGTACCCGAATATCTGGGTGCGGGTCATGACACGTTTTTGTGGTGGCCTATGCAGGTCAGTCTTTGCTATTAATGCGAAGTCGTGGTAGTACTTGATCTTATCTGTATTACTATGAGCCTGTCCTAGGATTTGGATTTGAGTCATGGAATATTTTGGAGTTTAGTAGTCAATAACATATTAGGAACTCTTGATAGATTCTAGGGATGACCCCTGGGAGTCTTATTTTGAAACTCTTTCGAGTCTATTCCTACTTGCTTTTATTCAACCTGCTTTCGAAACATCTATCCACTATCGAACCCTATTCTTGCATTAGGATGAGTTTATGGACCCCGGAGAGAACTAAAAGGTAGAAGTTGAACTTATATACCATTTAGGTTGAGAAGAGAATGGTTAGCCAATCTTGTATAAAAAGGTTGAGATCTGTTTTAGAATATATTCAAGAAATTTTGAATTTTGACCCAGATAGTATCTTTGGGACGACCCCTGAGAAACTCCCTCTAAACCCTACCTCGGAATCTGTTCTCGCTAGTTTCCATTTACTTTTCCTTGATTCGTTGTTGAATTTTGAATCTTGATATTCGTCGTTGAATTTGATTTTGAATCTAGATAAATATTTTTTTAATTGAATTAAGATATATTCTGATAACATATTTGATGAGGACAGTAAGAAGGGTAAATGTCTGTTTTATTTATGGAGTTTAGAATTTATCACAATCATACTAGCTAGCATGACAAGGACATAGAGCCTGATTTTGGATATACTTATACTTGTTATGGAATTTAGAATTTCTTGTAGCCATACTGGTTGGCGTAGTGAGAATTCTAGATAACATGATTATAGCGTGTATACATTAGTTATGGACTCTATCGTTTATTGCATCTATGCTTACTGGCGCGACAAAAATTCTGGCAACAGGATTTCAGGAAGATGTGTATGGTTATCAGATCATACCTTAAATTGGTTCACTTCGTTACGACCAGTTGAGCAGGAACAATTTTATCATTTTTCTTTGTTTTATAATTATTTCCTTGTTTTTCCATTATTCCTTCATCCTAATTAACTCTGTCCACTTACATGAATCACCTATCTCGTATCTACTATTGTCAGCTCTACTTGAAATTCCTGAATCCTCGTATCTCCTTACTTGGGAAAGGCCGAGAAAGTATCATAATCATCTAGCTCAGAAAAGAATATAATTGTCATCAATGGTGATCTTAGTAGGAATAGAAAATATTGGACATTTAGATAAAATTGTGAAAAAAGATATGACTGAAATTAGAAATAAGAAGAGATCACTAGTATTAGCTTAGAAACGATTACACTAGAGAATTATTTTGAGTATGAATTACTTTGGAAAGAACGTAGGAGAGTTTCGACTAAGAACGATAGTAGAGTATATATTAATGGTTAGGACGGTAATAATTTATATATGTATTTCAGAATTAATGAAGATATTCGAGGTTGACTTAGTTTTTGAGAACTTGGATAATATTAGGTTATTGATTCTTGAGATATTTCACTTTAAGGCTATGATGCTAAATTTAGGAATTTAGTAATGAAGTGATTTTAATGGTATACGATGATGATATGCATTTGAACAAGATATTGGAAAGAGGATGACTAGGAACAGAGAAAACACAAGGATTTTGAGTTATAGGAAAATTTAGAGATTTTGTGCAAATTTTAAATTTTAAAAAAATATATGAAGGTCTATTAAAGAAACTATGAAAGTTGATTTTATAATGGAGAATAAGTTTCTGTATGACATAGTGGTATTAGATTTGAGTAATACGAGGAGCGTGATTTGAACAAGTTCAAAGATTTCATAAACTTTCATTTAAAGGTTTCGAATCCAATTTAGGACAAGGTAGAGGAAATTGGGATTTAAAGATGGTTAAGTGGATAGTATTGAGCTTTAACAAAGAATATACTTCCTGGGTTGGTAACCTTGGAATAAAGGTTAAGCCTATAGTATTATGACGAGGTCCAATCTTCATGACTGAAGGTTATAATTTTTGGTAGTAGTCAAATAAGGGTTGATTTTCATATTTGGACTTGTGAGATAAAGGTATGATTGACAAATGATGATCATATAAACTTGGTAGTAGAAGAGTGAGATGGTTAACTTGACTTCCCTATGAAATCTTCCCTTTCGATTTCCCTATCATAGTAAAAGGAATTCGAATTATTCCATATCCTTGAATCATCCTTGAAGATTTTAATATCACTGAATTCTAATTTCCTTGATCGCGACCAATCGACTTTGGTCATCTCCTTTATCGTACCAATATCCTTGATCGTACTAGATTGATTTAAATTCAGTCGTGACCTGAATCTCTATCAATATGTTGCTCGTGCTCAAAACTTTGATTTCGTTCTTATGAAACCTAAATTCCATTTTAATCCAGAATTGATTAGCCCTATTCCTTATCGTGTCAATAGTTTAATTTTGATCGTAATCAACTTCGATACAAATATCACTCGTGCGTAAAACTCTGATTTATTCTTGAAAATGACTAAGTTATGTTCCAATCACGATTAAACTTCATGATACCCTTGATCAAACCAAAATTTTATGTTTGGTCATGCCTAGTTTACTATCATACTCTTCATCATATCGAAATACTGTTTGACAAAGGTTAGATTGACCTTATCTATGATCATGTCGAATTTTGATTTTTATCATGTTTGGATTTTTTACACTCGTGCCTAAAATCTTTTCTGACTACGATTTTATTCCCTGATCTTATCTGAAATTCTCATGATTTGTCGTGCCTAGATGACTTGTTATGACTATACGACTCTGATTTCACAATTATGTTCTAATAATCATGACTGTAGGTGTTGACCTCAACCCACCTAAATCGTGCCTAAAACTCTTGATCTCTAATCATGAATATGTCGTAATAAATTTCCTATTGTACCTAAATCATGATTCTCTAGTCACTCGTGCTCAGGTTTCATTCCTGATCATGACTAAGTCTTTTTGTCGCTCTATCCTTAATCGTTCCCAAGTGATTGCAGTCATTCCAGAATTCTTAATCCTTGATTTTGCTCGTGATCAAGTAGTTTTGGTCCTTGGTCATTGATCGTGCCCAACGTTTTATTATTCCTAGCAATGACCAATCACGTCATTTTTCGTATATGATCATTCCTTTATAACCTTAAATCTAACTTCATCAAGCCTAGATCCTATTAATCAATATTTGGCCTGATTCTGACTTGATCGTAACTGAACGATTTTGATCTTTCCTAGTCGCAACTTCGCACTTTAATAACTTGAATTCATTTCTTTTTTTGCCTAAAATTTTATCCTAATCATGCCAAATCATGTTTTGGTCATGGTTAACTTTTTACCTTGATCGGACCTGTGCGACTTTGAGACTAATTTTCATCAAACCTAAGCGCTACAGATCACCCCGTACTCGAACTTCATTTATATCTTCGATTCTTCTAGTCGTCACTATAAACGTGCCCCAATGTCTTAAGTTATTTCTAAATCTTGCATATATAGTTTTGTTCATATCACGATTCCATCGTGCCAAAATCACTAGTCGTGTCTAAATATTTTGAATTGATTATCTTGATCGTGCCAAAGTCGTTCTCTGATCGTGCCTAAGGCACTGACTAACTCTCTATCATGTTTTGAACCCACCATCAATCTTAATTTCGAGGACGAAATTTCTTTAAGGAGGGTAGATTTGTAACCTCCGTTAACTGATATCTTGGGTTTTTTGAAATTTTATATTTTCAAAACTCCGAATTTTCTGAATCTCGAAAAACGTGAAATTCTAATTTTGAGAAATATTTTTCGACCATGATTGCTATCGGTCCTTGTCGGTCTGTGGTTTTGTAAAAACTATATTTTTGTGAGAAGTTACATAATCAAATTATCTGTCCACTTCAGAAAAATATATAAATTATAAACAATTATTTTTATATAAAAAATATATATTAATGAGATTTTGTTTTGGAAATATAAATATTTTATTACTAAGGATTTGGTTTAAAGATTTTGATATGGCAGGATGTTCGTTCGCCTCAGGAACGGGCTAAACCGTTTTGGTCCTAACCCTACCCTACTATCACTCTCGTTTCCCGTTATACGTATTTTCGTATGCGTATACGAGATTTCTGGTATTTATCAGGTGGACCGTAGTTAGACTTGTCTTGCTTAGCCTAGTCTTGGTTTGATCTTGACTTGGTTTATTTGATTGGTTTTGTTCAATTTGACTTGGTTTGACTTGGCTTGGCTTGGTTTAAGATGGAAAGGGTTGATATATAACCCAACTACTTTTCTCTCTCTCCTCATTCACTTCTTCATTTACTTCTTCATCTTCTTCATTTACTCCTCCCACCTACCAAGGCCTAGGCAAGTGCAACTTGCTTCATGGAGGAACTCCATTTATGTTGTTCCATTGTCTTCCTCACGAGATTCTAAGACACTTTAGTACTTGGCATTTTTAATTTTCATGGTTTATTTATTGTAGATCTATGTTGGTTGTATTTTCGGTTTTCTTGGGTTTTGATCTACCAAACTTTATTATTTTCAAGTTTTGATTGTTCTATGTTGTAGAGAGTTTAATTTTACCCAAAATTGACATTGAAAAGTTAGATTTTGACTTGTTTTGAGGAAGTTATGGCCAAAATAAGATTTGAGCATTTTCTAGTTCATTTGTGCTAAATTTGGCATGAATGAATAGTACCGCATGAATAGTGTCGTAGCCGCATAGATGAATAGTGCCGCATGAATAGTACCGTAGTCGCAGAAATAAATAGTGCCGCATGAATAGTGCCGCAGCCGCAGGAATGAATAGTGCCGCATGAATAATGTCGCAGCCGCAGGAATAAATAGTGCCGCATGGATGCATAGTGCCTCATGGCTTGCATAGTGCCGTATAGTGGCACAGAAGGCTGCATAATATCGCATAGTGCCGCCGAAGGCTGCATAATGCCGCAGAATGCCGCATAGGGCCTATTTTGGCTGTTTTTGGCTGTTTTAAGTCCTATTTGGCTGAATTGTGGCAGAATTTCTTCCAACTCCCAACATGAAAGTTGTAGATCTTTTCCTTAGCTTCAAGAATATGTTACTAGCTATTTTATGTAAGTTTCTTTCATCCATGATATTACATGATAGTGGCCCGTCGTGGCGCACTCTTGACAAGCAACCTTGGCATGATAATACATGATAGTGGCCCGTCGTGGTGCACTCTTGATAAGTAAACCCAACATGATAATATCGATATGCTGTTGTGATGGCTATCTTGACTTGCTAAGTAACTTTTGTCTTGACACCGTGGGTGTTTGTGCTTGTACAAGCTACATGTCTCGTCTTGCATCATGTCTAGGACATGAATTCCTGGTTACCACGGTCAGGGATTCATACTGAATCTGACTAGGATAAAGACTAGTTTGATCATGTAGTTCATGAAGAGATTTCCCAGCTACAGGCAGTCCCGTTATATGGGCGCTCTAATTGGACTTGTAGCTTGCCGTCGAGTAGGGCACATTTACAGCACACTGTCATATGTTGCACCCCCAAGTCACCTAATCCAACTCTCTTAACTTGTGACTGGATAACCTGGATTAAGTTTGCAGGGCTTGTGGCTGTTGGAATATCTCATTGCATCTTGTTAGTAATTAGGCTTGTGATAACCCTAGTTTGTTAAAGTATCAAGCCGTACTCATTGCTTGGCCGTGGTTGATGGATGGAGTCCAGTCTAGTCTTGCCTAGGCAAGACCACTACATGGTTATTTCAGCACATTACTATTATACTTTACCTTTTCGATAATTGGTTAGAGATTAAGTTCTGTTCAGGTGAAGGGTTACAACCCCGGTCCTTGTTTGGTTTACGGATTGTAACTTGGCTACCAGAATAGTCCCTTAGTTGTCTTATCGTTTATCACCTTGTTTTCTCTAACTCATGTCTTTTATTATACTTTAAGTCTCATGTGCTAATATGTTGGTTTTAGTTCTTAAGTGAAGCCTCCCTTGTGGCACTTGCTCTTTTTGAGTCTGACCCAGCTGGTTTTGTATGGCCAGATTTTGGAGTAGCACATGAGGATCTTCCAGCCTTCCAGCGAGACAACGAGTGGGTTTTATTTTGCTCTTCCACTCTATTGTAAATTATTCTTTTGAGGCGTTTAGCTGCCGAGCAAGTGTTATCTCGTGTTAAATTTATATTTCTGTCTGCCTAAGGGCTGTAACATGATTGACAAATCCTAGGGTTGATCATGTATGACTTAAACTCTTGCTAGTCTTCACATTTTGTATGACTAGCTTCATGATCATCTGAATATGTAATGTTTGGGATGCCTTACTTTGTATGTCTGATGATCTACCATCTTGTTACATTTACTTGTTTACTTGAGATTGAGACACTAGGCTTGTTCTTGACCCTAAGAGACTAATGGCTTGTAGTAAACCCTTATGCATCTAGACAGCCGTGACCGTATTGCGAGGTGGGATTCACTTCAATATACGTAGCTGGCTGTGTCTGTCCCCTGCTTTCCAGTATTCTGGTTCTGGGGCATGACACGGTTTAAGTGGTGGCCCATGCAGGTCTTGTAAATCAAGATGTGTGAGGGTTTCACTGAATAGATTATGTATTTCTTTGAGCAATGTATTTCTCATTTTATTGAGTCTAGGAATACGTTGTACACCGACTCGTACTGGCAAATAGGCTATTCCAAAATGATTTCAAAATATTTTTAAAATGTCCTTAGTTTTTGAAAAAAAATTCATATTAACAAAAGCTTCAAAAAGGTTTTCAAAAAGGTTTTCAAAAATTTCCAAAAACTATTTTTAAAAACCTAACCTAACCCTGACAGAACTCGGCCAGAATTCGGACCAAATTCGGCCCGAGTTCGGTTAGGGTATCAGGTTATATAACCAGAACCCGAGAGCCTTTCTTCTTCATTGCTTCTAAACTCCACCATCACAGCACAGCAGCCGCGCGAAAAGCTCTAAAACCCTAGTTCTTCACCACTCCTCTTCTTCCAATCTACGTGGTAAAATCCATCCAAACTTCGGATTCGTGCGGAGATCGTTGTCCTCTACAACATACTCAAATCTCGGGAGGTATAACTCCGTATTTCCCCTCCTTTCAATTTCGTGCATATTTACTTTTATTGCACAAATGGCACTTAAAGGATTCAACCCCTTCAAGAGAAAGAAGACGACCAATCCTAGTGAGGAAGGATCATCTTCGAATCCACCCACAGATTCCCTCTTTTCGCCAGTCCAATCGAGCGATGGTGCATTCGACGGGTTTTTATTTTCAAACCCTAGATCAAGCCCTTCTGTGGTATGGAGACTTTTCCATGAGATCCATATGCACAGGCGCTCCTATCAAGTGGACTGTGTTTCCAAAACACCGCCCTTACTTTGAGGCATTAGGGTTACAATATTTTGTTAAACTTTGTTTCCCAGTAGCAACTAATGCCATTAGACGTTTCTACTGCAATATCATATTAAACACGTTTGACGTAAGTACTCGTGTTGGCGGACTAGATATCAATTTCAATGATGTCCTCTTAGCGGAAATCCTTGGTATTCCTAACGAAGGTGAACCGCTTGTTGATATCACTGAATTTGATTTCCCCGACGGCACGACACTTGCTAGTTTCAAAGCTGAACTCTGTGCACCTGATCGAGTTCGCTCTGGAAAGTTCAAGGCAAACAACTTGAACTTGTTTAATTATGAATTGCACCGCATCATCTACTTCACTCTCCTTTCGAAGTCTACTTCAAAGGATGATGTCACATCTCTTGAATTATCTGCTATGTATCACATTCTTAAGGGGGATTCCATTTTCTGCCCCTAAGACCATTATCCAAATGATGGGACGTTGTCGTGCAAGAGATAGAAATCTCTCTTATGCGATGATTCTCCCACGCATCTTCTAGCGGTTTGATATTGATTTGTCAACTTGTACTCAAGACCCTGAGCCCAAGTTTCTTAAACTATCTCATCATAGTATGACTGCTGCTGCTCCTCCTACTGCCCCTACTACTGCTCCACCTCCTCCACCTCCTCAGCAGTATGCCATGACTTTTGAGGGCATACACCAGCATCTTTCGGATTTGCACGTCTCGATGACATATATGGCTCGCGAACGTGAGTTCTGCGACGTCACTCGTTATCAGGCGATTGTAAATTCTCTAGCTGATCTTCGATTTGCTCAGACTGGACATTCTGCCGGTTCTATTCCTAGAGATCCAGCCTTCTCTGGTTACCGCTGTGAGGATGAGGCTGTTCATGCCTACTTTCAGCCTGGTAACGTATATGATTGGTACCGTTCTGACCGTGCTCCTCCTCGAGACTATGTTGGTGAGTTTTACACTGGCGCCCCTCCTCACCCTTCTGGTGCTGGTACTTCTGCAGCTGGTCCTTCTGGACATGCCGGTCATGCTGATGATGATGATGAGGATATGTGATATGTTAGCTGATTTATGATACTTAGATATTATCTACTGTATACTTGGAAATGCTCCGACATTCCAAGTTTCTAGACTTTATTATCAATATTTCTTTTGAGGACTTGTACTGGATTTATTTATTGATGTCTTCTGAACAACTTTTTATCTTTATGGGATTCGTAGTTTATGTTTCACATCAATTTATTTACTTATTTCTAGCATCTTTATCTGCTTCTTTATTATAAACTGCCTGAGACAAATACATGCCTATAATGTCATTATATTTTTTTCCATTTCTACCATCTGTTATTATTATTTTTTATGTGTTTCTTCACTGTTTGTTATTTATGCATTGATTGCGGGGGAGTTTTTCTCTTTTGCAATTATTTTGCTAAGTGACAATGGGGGAGAAAAAATAAAGATCTAACATTCTTTTGAGGAAATGCAGGACATGAACAATTATACTATTTTTGATTTCATTCCAAGCTTAAATGTTATATCATTCATAGTTTGTCAATTATCAAAATGGGGAAGATTATTGGCCCATTGGTCATATGGTCAAACTGATTTTAATAATTGATCAAACTCTGTCTCGATATATGAAGCTAGTCAGGATATCTCAAACTCTTGGACATGATCAAGAACAGCTATCTACACAGTTCAAGACCGAAGCGATGTTTGCCTGTTCGAGTCTGTATTTCTTTGAGCAATGTATTTTTCATTTATTGCGTCTAGGAATACGTTGTACACCGAGTCGTACTGGCAAATAGGCTATTCCAAAATGATTTCAAAATGTTTTTAAAATGTCCTTAGTTTTTGAAAAACATTCGTATTAACAAAAGCTTCAAAAAGGTTTTCAAAAAGGTTTTCAAAAATCCCCAAAAACTATTTTTAAAAACCTAACCTAACCCTGACAGAACTCGGCCAGAGTTCGGCCAGAGTTCGGTTAGTGGCCGTTTTAATTTTTGAATTCTTCTGAACTTGGTCCTTCTGCAGTTGCGAATTTGACCAAGATTTTCTCATCGAGTTCTGCCCGAATTCTGCCAGAATTCTGCCAGAATTCTGTCTTTGGAACTCCTATAAATAGAGAAGGATTTCGATCATTTTAACTCACTCATTCACTTTCAATCTTCTCTCTTCAAAAAAGCTTTCAGTCTTCCCAAGAGTTTTCTCGAGCTTTAAATTTCATATCCCAAGCCAGTTACAATCCTCTAGTCGATTTGCCAATGCGGTACGGTCTAGAAGTTTCTGAGTGATTGTAATCAGAATGCTTGATAGAATAATACCTCTTCACAATTGAAGTTGGACGAGTTCTTTGTATCAAAGCTCGCGTTGTAGAAGTTGCAAGGACTTCGTAAGAAAACTTGCGGTTTTGCCAATAGTGGATTCAACTGGTAGCAAGAGTTCTACCGACTGGACTAGTCCTCAACAGAGGGAAACCAATATACATCGCCGTCTTTGCGTTTGTTTTCTTATCTCTGTCTTTACATTATTTAGTTGTGATTATTATTCTGTGATCTTGCTGCTAACATTTTTAATTAGCATTTTTCCGCTGCCAACTCTATTCACCCCCCTCTAGAGTATTGCGCTTTACGATTTCGTTCCAACATAGTTCTCTCAATCAGCACTCGCCCTTGATCTCTACTTGTTTCTTCTAATCTTTCTAAAATCTTGACCGGATCACATGTTTATATCCTCGATCTATCATGGTCCTTCCTTATTGTTTCCCATGTCGTTTCTTCAGCGGCATTTTTCCTAGTCCTACCGATCAGCAAGGCGGAGCACCTCCAGTGAACCAGCAGCAACCTGGAGACCATGCCCAGCATTCAGGAGTAGCCTCCAGAGTCGTGCCTACCGGGGGTCAAGAGCCACCAGTTCAGCCCGTCCAGCCTCCAGAGCCCGACAATGGAACCCTGGTGGGTCTCATCAGGGAATTACTTGTATCTCAAAATCGTCAGGGTGATGCCCTGCACCAGACAGTACAAGATGCCATGGGCTGAGTTGGTTACCAAGGGAATAATGCGGCCAACAGCTTTAAGCGTCTGAACCCTCCTTTCTTTGACGGTACTGAAGATGCTATTGCTGCTGATGTATGGCTTCAGGACACAGAGGTTATCCTGGAAGCAGTTAGGATTCCTGAGGATGAAAAGGTGGTCGTTGTGCGCCTGCAGTTATTGGACTTAGCCCGAAGCTGGTGGACGATGCTAGCAGTTGGATTACCAACGTTTGTCTTATGGGCGGTGTTCAGCAACAAGTTCCAGAACAAGTACTTCGACGCAGTTGCTCGGTATGATCTGCAGACGAGATTTACTAATCTTAAGCAGATGGGAAGGACGATCGATGGATATGCGGCCGAGTTTTCTAGACTCAGTCGGTTTGCTCCTACCTTGGTGGCAACCGAGTTGGATCGAGCCCAGCGATTCTAGCAGGAGCTCCACCTAGAGATCATTATATCAATGGAGCAGTTTGAGCACCAGATGTTTGATGTCGTCTTGCGAGCAGCGAAGAGGCATGAGTATACTTCGCAGAAGATTATAGATAGAAGCGGAGGACGGAAGAGGTCTCATGGGCAGATATCCCAGTCATCAGCACCAGCCCCGGCAGCTAGGGCTTTGACTATTAGAGCTCCTAGGCGGGCGACCACAGTTTCGTCGGTTCAGCACTCGACACCGACGTATCCTCAGCAACAGAAGCAGAAGCAGTCTTCCATAATGGGCTGCACTCATTATGGAAAGCCAGGACACGTAGTATCAGAGTGTCGCAGAGCACAGGGATTGTGCTTGGCTTGTGTGGCACCGGATCACAAGATAGGGTCCTGTCCGAATAGAGCCAGTTCGTCATCATTAAACCTAACCAGTCCATCAGCTAGAGGTCCAGTACCAGTACAGCAGCAGTACCAGCCTCCAAGGCCATTGCCGCCTCAGGCTCAACAGTATGTCCAAGCTCAGATTCAGAACAGGCAGAGAGGTCACCAACAGAGGGGACCAGTACCAAGAAGGCAAGGTCAGGCTATGGCTCTGACCGTGCAAGAAGAGTTAGCTTCAGGTGAGGCGGTGGCAGTTACCATTTTCGTCAACTCTTTTCCAGCATCAGTATTATTTGATTCGGGTGCATCGTATTCATTTATCTCTGCATGATTCGCCACACGGATAGGACTGGAGCCCGAGTCGTTATCAGTAAGGCTCAATATACTTACTGGTAACAGTCTTATAGGAGTAGATAGAGTGTTTTCCTCGTGTCAAATCGTAGTTAGCGGTAGAGAATTTTTCGCTAGGTTGATAGAATTTTCGATGGCCGATTATGATGTGGTCTTAGGAATGGATTGGTTGAAGGAGCAATATGCAAGAATAGACTGCCATATTAGCAGGATTATTTTTGGTATTCCCGGTGAGGCAGAGTTTTCATTTTCCAGAGGCGAAGTAGAACCTTCTCTACCAGTATTGCGGATGGCAGTAGCAATGGCAGTTCAGTTTCCTGGAGTTGTTGACAAGTTTCCTAATGTATTTCCCGAAGAGCTTCCAGGCATGCCCCCAGAGAGAGAGATAGAGTTCACCATTAATTTGCTTCCAGGGACGGCACCAGTGTCAGGGGGAGTCTACAGGATGGCACCTTCAGTGTTAGATATTTTGTACAAGATGATTGAAGAACTCAGAACCAAGGGATTCATTCGTGCTAGTGGGTTACCTTGGGGATCTCCGATATTTCTTGTGAAAAAGAATAATGGTACATCAAGATTATGTGTTGATTTCGTACCTTGAACTCTGTAACAGTCAAGAACATATATCCTCTACCAAGGATAGATAATTTATTTGATCAACTCAGAGGAGCGGCAGTATTCTCGAAGATTGACTTGCGGTCAGGATATCATCAGATCAGAGTTAGTGCGCAAGACATCCCAAAGACAACATTCAGATCCAGATATGGGCATTGGGAGTTCCTTGTTATGCCATTTGGAGCGACCAATGCGCCAGCCGTATTCATGGACCTCATGAATCGTATCTTCATGCCCTATTTGGACCAGTTCGTGATAGTATTTATAGACGACATCTTAGTCTATAGCAAGAATGAGGCAGATCATGAGCAGCATCTTCGTGTAGTTCTTCAGATTCTCAGAGAGCACCAGTTGTACGCGAAGTTTAGTAAGTGCGAGTTTTCGCTCGATCGTATCTCGTACTTAGGTCACATTATCACCAGGGGTGGAGTGGAAGTGGACCCCCAGAAGATAGTGACTATAGAGTCATGGCATGTTCCCAGTACCGTCGCAGAAGTTCGGAGTTTCCTAGGATTGGCTGGCTATTACCCGTGGTTTGTCTCAGACTTCGCTCAAATTTTAGCACAACTGACGCAGTTGACCCGCAAGGATGTGCAGTTTGCTTGGACAGCAGAGTGTCAGAGTTTATTTGAGAAGTTGAAGCAGAGATTGATGACGGCTCCCATTCTCACGCTTCCAGATGGGACTGGAGGATTTTTAGTCTATTGTGACGCTTCCGGCAGAGGATTGGGATGTGTCTTGATGCAGCATGGTAAGGTAGTAGCTTATGTGTCACGTCAGCTTCGTGATCATGAGAGGAATTATCCAACCCATGACACTTGGAGTTAGCAGCAGTGGTTTTTGCACTTAAGTTATGGAGGCACTATTTGTATGGAGATCGGGTGGAGATTTTCATCGACCACAAGAGTCGAAGTATGTGTTTACCGAGAAGGATCTTAATATGCGTCAGAAAAGATGGCTAGAGCTACTTGTGGATTATGACATCAACTTGCAGTATCATCCTGGAAAGGCCAACGTAGTAGCAGATGCATTGAGCAGAAGAGCTGGAGTTTATTTCCTAACAGCACATCCAGAATTGTTAGCCGATCTTCAGAAGATGGGTATTGAAGTTATTCTTCCTACCAATGTGGCATTGATGGCCAGCATACAAGTTCAGTCTAACATAGTTGAGAGGATTAAGATGGCGCAATCAGCAGATTCTAAGCTTCAGCGGCTTAGGGCAGAATATGTAGCAAGACGGAGACCAGAGTTATGTGTTCACGAAGAAGGTACTCTCCGACATGGGAGACGTCTTTGTGTACCCAGTGGTGATATCAGACAGGAGATCATGGCAGAGACTCACAGTTTCAGTATTCAATTCATCCCGGTGGCACGAAGATGTACCGAGACATCCGTCAACATTTCTGGTGGAATGGCATGAAGAGGGAGATAGCTCGGTTTGTCTCTCGTTGTTTAGTATGCCAACAAGTTAAGGCTGAACATTAGAGACCAGCTGGACTTCTTCAACCTTTACCGATCCCAGAATGGAAATGGACGCACATTACCATGGATTTTGTAACTGGGTTACCTAAATCCCCAGCTGGAAGAGATGCTATCTGGGTTATAGTTGATCGACTCACGAAGGTAGCTCATTTTCTTTCCTTCAGAATTGATCAGTCGACAGATCAGCTAGCAGAGATGTACCTCAGGTAGATTGTCAGATTGCATGGAGTGCCAGTTAGTATTATATCAGACAGGGATTCAAGATTCACATCGCACTTTTGGCGGAGTCTTCAAGAGAGCTTAGGGACTCGTCTCAAGTTCAGTTCAGCTTATCATCCGCGGACAGATGGTCAGTCAGAACGCACGATCTAGACTCTTGAAGATATATTGCGGTCATGTACACTCGACTTTGGTGGTTCGTGGGAAGATCACCTGCATCTCGTGGAGTTCTCCTATAACAACAGTTTTCAGGCCAGTATCCAGATGACACCCTTTGAAGCACTGTATGGCAGGAAATGCAGATCACCTTTAGCTTGGGATGATGTCGGCGAGAGACAGATACTTGGTCTAGAGATGATTACACAGACAATCAAGGTGGTCAGATAAGTCAGAGATCATCTTCGAGTTGCCCAAGATCGCCAGTGCCATTGGAACGATTCTCATCGGCGTCCCCTTGAGTTTTCAGTCGACGACCACGTGTTCCTTGGGATCTCGCCTACCCGTGGCATCATTCGATTCGGCGCATGGGGAAAGCTCAGTCCTAGGTACATAGGGCCGTTCGATATCCTTGAGCGAGTAGGTGATGTGTCATATCGTCTCGCTCTTCCGCCGTCATTACGTGAGGTACATGACGTATTCCATGTATCCCAATTATGACGGTACATCCCGGATCCGAGCTATGTCCTTGATCATTCGAAATTGGTTGTTGGTACCAACCCTTCGTATGAGGAAAGACCCGTGTCCATTTTGGACCGAAGAGAGAAGGTGCTCAAGAAAAAGACTATTAGTTTAGCCCGTATTGCTTGGGGTCACCACTTTTTGGGTGAGTCGACGTGGGAGCGAGAGGATGATATCCGCTCGTGATATCCACACCTGTTTGACTCATAAGGTATAATGTCTTCCTTATGCCTTATGCTGTTAATCCTATGCTTGCATGAATGATTGCTTGATTAACTGCTAGTCGTAGCTTGCTTATGATTAATATTGCTTGCCCCGACATCTCTAGTCTCTTGATTAAATTCCGACGACGGAATTCTTTTAAGGTGGGTAGAGTTGTCACTCATGTTCCCGTTATACGTATTTTCGTATACGTATACGAGATTTCTGTTATTTATCAGGTGGACCGTAGTTAGACTTGTCTTGCTTAGCCTAGTCTTGGTTTGATCTTGACTTGGTTTATTTGATTGGTTTCATTCAATTTGACTTGGTTTGACTTGGCTTGGCTTGGTTTGAGATGGAGAGGGTTGATATATAACCCAACTACTTTTCTCCCTCTCCTCATTTACTTCTTCATCTTCTTCATTTACTCCTCAATCTACCAAGTCCTAGACAAATGCAACTTGCTTCATGGAGGAACTTCATTTTTGTTGTTCCATTATCTTCCTCACGAGATTCTAAGACACTTTAGTACTTGGTATTTTTAATTTCCATGGTTTATTTCTTGTAGATCTAAGTTAGTTGTATTTTTGGTTTTCTTGGGTTTCGATCTGCCAAACTTCATTATTTTTAAGTTTTGATTGTTCTATGTTGTAGAGAATTCAATTTTACCAAAAATAGACATTTGAAAAGTTAGATTTTGACTTATTTTGAGGAAGTTATGGCCAAAATAAGATTTGAACATTTTCTAGTTCATCTGTGCTGAATTTGGCAGGAATGAATAGTGCCGCATGAATAGTGTCGCAGCCGCAGGAATGAATAGTGCCGCATGGATGAATAGTGCCATATGGCTTGTATAGTGCCACAGAAGGCTGCATAGTGCCGCAGAATGCCGTATAGGGCATATTTTGGCTGTTTTTGGCTGTTTTAAGTCGTATTTGGCTGAATTGTGGCCAGAATTTCTCCCAACTCCCAACATAAAAGTTGTAGATCTTTTCCTTAGCTTCAAGAATATGTTACTAGCTATTTTATGCAAGTTTCTTTCATCCATGATATTACATGATAGTGGACCATCGTGGCGCACTCTTGACAAGCAACCTTGGCATGATAATACATGATAGTGGCCCGTCTTGGCGCACTTTTGATAAGTAAACCCAACATGATAAAATCGATATGCTGTTGTGACGGCTATCTTGACTTGCTAAGTAACTTTTGTCTTGATACCGTGGGTGTTTGTGCTTGTATAAGCTACATGTCTCGTCTTGCATCATGTCTAGGACATGAATTCCTGGTTACCACGGTCAGGGATTCATACTGAATCTGACTAGGATAAAGACTAGTTTGATCATGTAGTTCATGAAGAGATTTCCCAGCTACAGGTAGTCCCGTTATCTGGGTGCTCTAATTGGACCTGTAGCCTGCCGTCGAGTAGGGCACATTTCCAGCACACTGTCATGTGGTGCACCCCCAAGTCACCTAATCCAACTCTCTTAACTTGTGACCGGATAACCTGGATTAAGTCTGCAGGGCTTGTGGCTGTTGGAACATCTTATTGCATCTTGTTAGTAATTAGGCTTGTGAAACCCTAGTTAGTTAAAATATCAAGTCGTACTGATTGCTTGGCCGTGATTGATGGATGGAGTCCAGTCTAGTCTTGCCTAGGCAAGACCACTACATGGTTATTTCAGCACATTACTGTTATACTTTACCTTCTCGATAATTGGTTATAGACTAAGTTCTGTTCAGGTAAAGGGTTACAACCCCGGTCCTTGTTTGGTTTACGGGTTGTAACTTGGCTACCAGAATAGTCCCTTAGTTGTCTTATCGTTTATCACCTTGTTTTCTCTAACTCATGTCTTTTATTATACTTTATGTCTCATGTGCTAATATGCTGGTTTTAGTTCTTAAGTGAAGCATCCCTTGTGGCACTTGCTCTTTCTGGGGTCTGACCCAGCTGGTTTTATATGGCCAGATTTCGGAGTAGCACCCGAGGATCTTCTAGCCTTCCAGCCAGATGGAGCACACTTGACGCAACCCTAGCAACGAGTGGATTTTATTTTGCTCTCCCACTCTATTGTAAATTATTCTTTTGAGGCGTTTAGCCGCCGAGCAAGTGTTAGCTCGTGTTAAATTTATATTTCTGTCTGCCTAAGGGCTGTAACATGATTGACAAATTCTAGGGTTGATCATGTATGACTTAAACTCTTGCTAGTCTTCGCATTTTGTATATCTAGCTTCATGATCATCTGAATATGTAATATTTGGGACGCCTTACTTTGTATGTCTGATGATCTACCATCTTGTTACATTTACTTGCTTACTTGAGATTGAGACACTAGGCTTGTTCTTGACCCTAAAAGACTAATGGCTTCTAGTAAACCCTCATGCATCTAGACAGCCGTGACCGTATTGCGAGGTTGGATTCACTTCAATGTACGTAGCTGGCTGTGTCTGTCCTCCGCTCTCCAGTATTCTGGTTCTGGGGTGTGACACCTACCAAGCCTAAGATCGGATTACAGGCTACGGTTGATTAGATGGTTGCTAAATTGTAATTAGCTCATTTACTAATTAGTAGTAATTTCTATTATAATTAGTTAAGAAATAACTTATTCTTTTATATATAAATAGCCAGTAATTAAGTAACAAATAATTACTAAGTAAATTATTGACTAGCTAAATGAATTAAGGGTTAGCAGCTAGTGTAGTTTTAGTGGTTAGTAACTAAGTTAATGTTAGTGTTAGTTTTTCCACTAATTTTCCTAATTATTATTACATATACATTTTTAGGGTTTTTTTCGTACTCCTTTATAAATAGGCACACATCCCCAAAACCTAGACTCACAAAATTTCCTAAACCTATGACTCATAGCAGTCGCCACAGCCACCCTCACCCTCATTCCCGACCTCCCCAAATCTCCTCAGCCGCCAACCCCCTTAATGCAACTGCCATCTCCCAAGTCTAGCCAACAGCCCGACCACCATTATCGGCCGACCGCTCGCCGTCACCGCCATTGTCGAGTCGTTCTAGCCATCACCACCACCACCACTGCAATCACCACCCCCACAATATCCACCGTCGGCCCCCATTGTAACGCCCCAGTCCTAAAATACTTAGGACTAAGTACGCAAACATGCCAGCTGCATGCATATAAAGAATATTCCAATATATGTAATCCTCGTATATATACATAAGCTGTAATAATATAAAATTGCAGGCTAGAACATAATCAAACTATATCTCATCCACAGCACAACATAGAAGATAGAAGAAGTCCACTAGAATGGATAAATGAGTCAAGATATAGTCGGGTGGACATACCCACACCAAATAGCTATGAAAGTAATCGTAAGTAAAATGGAGTCCGATCTCCTCACACAGACATAAAGATAAATAATAGATGTCCACTAAGAGTCACAAGAAATAGAAATAAAGCTAGAAATTTGCAGGTGATGCCTCGTTATCAAAATAGGAAGGATCCAGTGCTGCACCGTATTTCTGGGGGAAATCGTCTAAGCCTGGGGAGATCACCAGGTCCTCAGAGGGACGTAACAAGATACAAGAAAACAACATGCCATATATATAGTATAAATAAAGAAAAAAATATGTGTGCAAGGGGGTTCTAACCATTCTACTGTGTTCATGTTTGTTAAGAACAAGCCTTTGATGCATGGGCACTCCTGGCTAATAATAGGATCCGGTATAGTCCCCTCTCGGGCACCAGTGACCAAGCGCATAACGTTCAAGAACGTCAGTGGCCAACCTGAGTGACAAGCTTACCCGTATCTCCAACGGAGCTTCCGGGTTACAAAAAAATTGTAATAGTAGCCCATACGTTAAGGTATTATTCTCCCCACCCAATGCCTAGTAGGATCATCTCCATGACTCATATGAACCTCTAGTAACTGCCAAGTCAACAAGCATGCAATTCTATTAGCAGTTTCTCCTACCGTCGCACGTCTCAAACGTATCGGTGGCTAGCCGACTACGCGAGTATGTATCCTACATGTGACTCACAACATGTGGTAAAGCATGTGTCAAGGCCATATGAGATATACCAATACCTCATCAACAATGGGTGGTCACTAGAACTAAGCCAATGCAGTAAAATAAAGTAAAACAATAAAACGACTGATATGGTCTCTTGCACCCAAGTGTGAGTTCGACGCACTGTGAGATAAAATATGCAGCCTATAAATAAAACTGAATGTAAATAACTGAAATAAAGTAAAAGTAAAGATAGAGTATAATGGCAAGGTATCTTGCCTGAGGGTGGTACGAAAAGTAGCAATCCAATAGTCAAATCGTCAGCAAATAAAAGTCACAATCCACAAACAGCTCCAGATGCTAAAACAAACATCACAAATATTTTTGGTGTAAAAGATATGTCATGAAACGCTGACCTAAAAGTCAAATTCTGGACACAAGGGCAAAATCGTAATTTTGGGTCAAAACGATGTCCGTCGTTGGACCCATTTTGTACCGAAATGCGTGCAAGTACCTATGGTCTCTAAAGTCGACAAATTACTTGTCTACGGGTCTGATTTGATAAGACGAACCCAACCGTATATCCAAAGTTGGATTCTGGAGGGCCGTGCACAATTTCGCCCGTTGGACCGGGTCACGTGCCCGCCAAAAAGACATTTCGGTCGACCTTCTCAGAATCGGACCAAACATGGCATACAGGACCAAAAAAATGATACAATCCTATTGGCGCAAGTTTTCGTCTCGATACGACGAACATGCACAAAGTTATGGCCTAGTTTGTAAAGTGGCCGATACGGGATATCTTGACATATACACATCGATTTCGTCGCACACGCACAACGAAATTGAGTTTCGTCAGTTTTCACACGTCGACAACATCCACACGCGCCTTTCGATGCCTATGGGTTGCGACCACATCGCCCGGTTTGTCGGGGCGCACGTCGTATCGAAAAAGTCCTCTAAAATTTTTAGTTTTAAAAGCAGTTTTTCTCGGATTTTTAACATCAGTTAACTTTGTGTATACTTAATGGAATCGGGTTCTACAAATTAGGTTTTGCTCTCGTATATGTTGTATTAGACTGTTTCAAATTATATTTCTAAAACTTCCATTAGGTCGGCCATGGTTGGCCTTCCAAGTTGGGGGTTTGGGCTGCCCTACTACTCTGTTCTTGAACAGATTTTTACTCGACTTAGCGTCGAGTTCTCGGTCGATCTAACGGGTTGTGATGAATTCCCATTGAAGGGTTTCGAAGAGGTATATATGAGCTTCTAGTAGGAGTTCGTCGATTGAAAAATGATCAAACAGGACGGAAGTTGCAGGGGTAGAAAGTGAGTACCTGGAGGGGTTCGAAAACAGAGTAACTCTATTTTGGCTTTCGGTACAAGGGTGCGCTGGCGATTACGATGGCCGGAGACGGCGTGCAGGCTGCTGGAGTTGGGCACGGGGAATCGGGGTTCGTGGGACTTGGTGGTTTGGGTTGGGGCGCGATGGTGAAGAGTTTGTTTTGGGAAAACCCCCTTACGGCTGCTCCTTTTATCTACTCGGGTTCTTCTTGAATCCGAGTGATATTCCTATTCATTTAGGGTAGATTTTGGGTCAGGTTAGGTTTAGATTATACCAGAATTCGTGGAGTACCTAATCAGGATTAACCTAGAGTTTATTTGGTGGAGATTGAGTTAAATCAGATTTGATTCTCTTGTCCGAGTTTTGAAAACACGTGTTAATGAGGAAGAAACAAAAGTTTTCCTTGATTGGGCCAGCGGGAGATTTTGGAGTCTTTGACTCGTGAGATATTGAAATCTCGTGAGTTAACTATATCTCATCTATTAACTTACTTATATATATTTTTTTATTAACTTATATATATATATATATATATATATATATATATATATATATATATATATATATATATATATTTTTTTTTTTTTTATATATATATATAATTGTATAAAATATATATATAAACACACACATATATAAGCAAGTATTTATGTATATACATATATATAGACACTCCAAATAATGAATCTCAAAAATTCAAGTACTAGATAATTACTTATAATGATTCTATTGAGAAGATATTGTGTCAAATTACTATGGAATACCCTTTGCTTGCTATATTTCATAATTGGAAATTATTTTACTAACTATTTAATAAGTGAGAGTAAACTAACTTTTCTAACATATATAAATATTTCTTAAACGTTTAATAAGTGACTAGTATAAAGTTAACCCCTTACAGGAAAATTTTGCGTTATTAGATTCATCAACAATTTAAAACTATGTTTAAATTTTCAAGCTTCATTTAAATAACTATAAAAGTTGTAATATATTTCAAATAAACTAGTAAAAATTCTCAAAAATTTTGGGGGTTTACACCCAACCCAACAGCCGCATCACCATCATCACTATCCCCGACTCCACAGCCTCCGCCCCTGCAACCAACCGCCACCACTGCAACCACTACCAGAATCATCTCCACCGTCACCCCTATCAACCACCGTCGTACCACCGTAGAACCCAACCCCGCCATCAATGGCGCCACCAACAAGTAACAACGAGCACCACCGCCAGAAATCATCATCAACCTTCCACCAAACCGACCACAGAGAGAGGATAGAGAGTAAGAGGGAACCTGGCAATCCGACCGAACCCTTGCCTTCTTGTCGCCTCGGCATCGTGGCCACTCTGCCATTCGACCATGGCTGGCCGTCTCCGTGCAGATCTCGGCCGCTGAGCAAACTGCTCCAATCCGCCGCCCTGACGCTCGCGTCGACGACCTCTGTGCCACATCCGCCTTCCGCCTCGCTGGATCTGCGAGTGGCCGAACACCGGCCAACACCCAGCTCGCCCGCTGTCGAACTGCCTCCACGCCGCAGCCGACCAATGTGAGCCCCTCTCATTCATTACTTCCCTTCATTGTGAATTAGGTTTAATTTGAGGGAAATCCCCCTTTTCTTTTCATTATAAATGAATTGGAGTTGACCCCTCCTTTACTTCGAACCAGCTGAGCCTCTTTTATTAGGGATTTTATTTGGGTTGCTGAACACAGCTTAGCTTTGACCCCCTCTTCGAATTGCTCCTTGAAGTTGAGTAAAATTTTCAGAGACCAGCGGTCTCTCTCAATGAAGAGAAGAGACATAAGAATCTATGGATTATTGGGCCGGGCCCTGGATACAGTATGGGTATATTAGTATATTTTTAAAGTATACATTTATAGATGAGAGTATTCATTGTTTATATTGTTTATTAAGTCAAAGATAGTAATTAATTTCCTAAGAACTTATTAGTGACAAAATATTATTTAGGCTTGAGCCTTATCGAATTTAAATTATTTAGGGAAGGACTAGATTGTGATTATAGCATTTTATCTATTTTAGAATATTTTCACCTATAAATAGTATTTGCCAAAATTAAGGATTTAGCTTAATAAATATTTTCTAACAATATTTCAAATAATTATTAACAAAACTTAGTTTCTAAATGTTTTTCGAATAGTTATGTGTATTTAATGAGACTGTCCCTTCAAATCTTAATCGTGACTATTATAGTCGTTTTCATTTCTTAATTTGAGTATCGTGCCGAACTCTAATTTTGGACTCCAATATATCAACTAGGCTATTTGGACTATTTTGGACCCGATGGAAATGTTTTTGTCATCGTTTGGGACCATCTTGTGGAGCATAGCATCGTACCTAGCTCGTGTCGCGTACGTCGACTACAACAAAAATCAAGGCGAGTACATTCTCGGTTAGTTTTCATTCATGATAGTATCTATATTGCCTGCTTTAGACTACCTTACTTGATGCTGACACGTTGATCACACGAATTAGTACTATATGGATCTTTTTATAAGATATTATCCCCTCATCGGGTGCATCGGGTATTTCATGTTCATGTGTTCTTCATGTACATCATGTACTCCTTGTACTCGTATTATTTATGTACACACATGTGCTCTCATGTACTCTCATGTGCTTTCATGTGCTCCATGTTAAACTAACAATCATGTACATAACGTAACTTGAACGGATCCTTGTGTATTGATTGGGACGGGGGACTAGAAGTGGTTTTGTTATTAAATCCCATAGTGTAGTGAAGTGCATGTCGATTATGCTTTCACGTATTGTAACGCCCACTTTTCAGAAATGAGGATAATTTTAAAATTTTATAACTATAATCATTTAATAATGATATTTAAATCATATTATAATTTTTGGTAATTTTTAATCAATTTAAAACTATTTAAAATAGTGCATTGTGATTTTGATGGTTAACTAGTTAAACCCTAGTTTTGCTAAGCCTAGAGACTAACCATGACCAAGGGAGCCTAGTCATGTGATTAGGATGACTAATTGTAACTTTTAGCAAAAGGATATTTTGGTCATTTTGACAATTTTATGAAATTGTAATTTATATTAATTAAATATTGTGCTAATCCTTTAGTTAGGCCTTAACCTAGAAGTTTAACCTAATCTAGATTAGTCTTGAGATTAGAATCATGGTTAGAACATTCCTACTAAGTGCCAAGGTTTGTAATATCTAGATATTATTGTAGTAGGATATTTCCCTTAGGATATTTGTGAAAAAGAAAGCCTTAGGACTAATTGAACCAATAGGAGGACTTGAAATTGGGTGGAGAAGTCCTAGCCACTCATCTACATCTAAACCTAACCCTAATTCACTTTTGTGGCAGCCACAAATAGTAAATCCCCCTCCTATAAAGTATCATCTAGTAGCCCTTGCCTCTTTTTGATACCTAGAAAGAACCCTAATTTGTTCTTCCCTAAACTTCTCCCATTTAATCCAAATTGAGTCAAAATTGAGTCAAATCAATTGCATCATCATCCCCAACAGTAGAGGAGACTTGTGGAGGCTTGCTAGCAAGGTTTGAGGACATTTGAACCATAGCAAATCGAGGAAGACATCAACTCTAGGCTCTTTATATTGAGTTTGAACTCTCAATAGGTAAAACGCTACAAACCCTAATGAATTCCTAATTTCTTTACATAGATGCATCCATTTAGGGTTCCCCTAGGTGTAGCCCAAGTTTGGTAGGATTCGTGTCCATTTTGTGTTCGTATCGGACACGTATCGGTGTTTTTGAATAGGTGTTTGATGAAATGCTCGATAGGAATTAATATTGTTAATTTCGAATTCTATTTGAAGGGATTTGTAGCCCTATATGTGAGAACACAAAACCCTAACTCTGAGCTCATATTGAGCTGTGTCCGTGTCCAAAATGGACACGAACTCATTGCACGAAGACTCGGTCGAGTGTCCTGCTACCCGTGTCCATTTTCTCTCTGGACGCAACACGGTTAGACACAAAATTTTATGGGGAGGTGCGGGCAAACAATGACACAATGCACACAAAATTGGAGGAGAAACCATCAAGGGGTTTGCGAGAAATCGCGTGTGCACTGGTTCGTACTGTGCACGCACAGTCGATTTTTTGCGTCTGATACGCACTCACACACGCATTCTGACACGACTTGGATACAAGACCGACACTTGGACACGAATACCTATGCCTGGGCTACCTCTAGACACAGATACAAGACACGTGGTGCAGTGTGTCTTGTCCTAGGACACCCGATACACTAGCACGAGCCCCTGTTTCCTGTGCACTATACTGTGTCTATCTGTTTATTGTTTGGACATGAATTAGCTAGGGATTTAGACACGTTGGTTCACTTTTTCACTCACCTTGCACTTGTGACACTCCACTTCACTCGAACAAATGTACATATTGCTATACTCTCATGTACACATACTTCACTGTGGTCACATTGATTCCTTGCCTGTTACCTGTGACAGACCCACCCCCTGTCCAGGTTTGGTTGAATGTAATGGGGGTATCACAAGGTATCAGTTGGGGAGTGAGTTATGTGAGTGATTTATTGAGTTAGGACTAATTTTGGGGTTCACATTAGGAGGAACAAATGAATGCCTATGTCATAGATTGGTGTCATGTGTTTAGTGAGGTTAGAATGAGTGGTAGGATACTTGTTAGATATGTGTTAGCTAGTGAATGGAGTAAATGAGTGGTTGTGCTCATGTATATGAAATAGATAGGGGTGATATGCCTATATACATAGTGTCTTAATGTTTCTTGTTTTTTTTGTATTAATTGATTAGTATCAGTATTGTTGGCCTATTGGTCATGGTCAAACCTGATTTTAATAATTGATCAAATTCTGTCTCGATATACGGAACAATTCAGATGTTTACTAAAGATGTTTTGGACACTCGCCAAGATTGGATATCTACTCAGTTCAAGACCAAAGCTATGTTTGCCACTCAAGACTGTATTTCCTTACGCAATATAATTTTCATTTTTATTGAGTCTAGGAATACATTGTACACCAAGTCGTACTGGCAAATAGGCTATCCGAAATCGTTTTTCAAAACTGACCTATCGTTTTTAAAATGATCTATATTTTTGAAAAACATCTGCTATTTACAAAAAGCTTCTGAAGCATTTTCAAAAAGCCAAAAACATTTTTCATAAAATTAACCTGACCAACCCTGACAGAACTCGGCCAGAGTTCGGCCAAGGTAAACGTTATGTGAACGTTGGATTTTGAACTTGGTCTCCCTTCAGTTGCGGTTTGTTACAAAAAGTTTTGTCCGAATTCTGCCCGAATTTTGTCAGAGTTTTATCTTTGGAAAAACTATAAATAGAGAGGAATTCTGATCATTTAAAATCACTCATTCACTTTCATCTTCTCTCTTCTAAAATCTTACGTTTCTTCCAAAGAGTTCTAAAAAGCTTTCATTTTCAAATCCCAAGCCAGTTACAATTCTCTAGTCAATTTGTCGGTACGGTACGGTCTAGAAGATTTCAGAGAAATTGTAATCAGAGGCTTGATTGAAGAAAGACTCTTCAAAACTAAAGTTGGTCGAGTTCTTCATATCAAAGCTCGCGTCTGTAGAAGTTGCAAGGACTTCGTATAAAAACTTGCAAGATTTTCCAATAGTAGATTCAACTGGAAGCTAGAGTTCTTCCGACTAGACTCGTCCTCACAAGAGGGAAACCAGTATAAATCTCTATGTTTGCGTTTACCTTCTGATCACTCTTTTCTTTACATTTATTACTTTGTGATTATTATTATTTCTGTGATCTAACTGCTAACAAGTTTTAATTAGCAATATTTCGCTGCCTACTCTATTCACCCCCTCTAGAGTATTCTGCTTTACGACTTCGTTCCTACAATTGGTATCAGAGCAGGTTATATAGGTAAAGCTAGGTAAAACTGCAGTTATTTTTAATTATTTTATAGATCACAGTATTACACATGGCAACTGTAAAATTCATAAGTTAAGGCCAAGCCACAAACAGACCTTCACTGTTTGACGGCACAAACTACACTTACTGGAAAACACGGATGAGTTTCTTCTTAAAATCTCTTGATTTTGACTTATGGTCTATAGTTATTGATGGCTACAAAAAGCCTCCTCGTATTACTGTTGATGGAGTTTTAGTTGATAAACTCCATGATAAATATACTGAGGATGAAAAGAAAAAGGCCAGTCTTGACGCACGTGCTATTAACGCTTTATTTTTTGCTTTAGACAGAACTGAATTCAACAGGGTGTCGACTTGCACAACATCAAATAAAGTGCAGAAACTTCTCGAAGTAACCCATGAAGGAACAACACAAGTCAAGGAGTCAAAGATCAGCAGACTTACTCAAGAGTACGAAGCGTTCAAAATAAAGCCAAATGAATCTGTCACTCAGATATTTACAAGATTCTTGGATATTGTAAATCCTTTGTCTTCATTAGGCAAGGAATACAGTAACCTTGAGAAGATTCACAAATTTCTACGAGCTCTCACAAAGAACTGGATTCCAAAGGCTACAACAATCATTGAAGGAAACGACCTCTCAACAATGTCTCTGGAAACACTCATGGGTAAGCTACTTACTCACGAGTTAGAACATCAAGACTTTGAAGATGCTACACCAAAGGAGAAGTCAGAAAAGTCGAACGGTCTCAAGGCTCAACATAGAAGAACTGTCGAAGATGATTCTGACGACAACGACTCTGACACTGAAGATCAAGCTCTTCTGGTAAGAAAATTCAAGAAGTTCATGAGATTCAACAGAAGAACAAAAGATAGCAACAACAACAACAACGAGGAAGATCCTATTTGCTACGGATGTAAGAAAAAAGGACATATGAAGAAAGATTGTCCAACAGCATCATCATCAACAAGAAAAAGCAGCAAATATGACAAAGGCTACCTAAAGAGATCTACATCAAAGAAGTATGCCAATACAAGCATATGGCATGAAAGCAAAGCCAGCAATTCAGAAGACGAACAATCAGATGACGCTGCAAATGTATGCTTGATGGCTGGCGATCAGGTAATTACTAATCCTCTATTTGATCCTTTATGATGATTTCACCTTTGAGCAATTAGGAGAGGCTTTCAGTTATCTGTTAAATGACTACATGAAACTGCATAGTAAATATAAAACCTCTAAGAAGGTACTTAAGGAGTACAAAGGTGAGATAGGAAGACTTACCGACCAATTAGCTGATGTTAGAAATAATGACTCTTCTATTGAGTCTGGTGATCTTTCATCTATTAAGCTGTTGTTACACGAGACTATCAAGTTATCCGAAAAAAAAGACCAAACTATCATCCAGCTAAAGGAAGACTTATCTAAGGAGAGAAAGAGTCTCCAGTGTGCACAAGTCAGAATGGAAACACTTACATCTGACTACACTAGATTATATGACACCTCCAAAAAGTTAGAAATTAGTTTAGGAAAATGGCCTAAAGTTGTTGTTTCCTATTCTAACATGTGTCAATTACCGAATCATCGGAACACACCCAAACGAAACACTGTCAGACCAAACCATACCAAACCTATGCTCAAGAAAACTAATAGGCATGCATTTTTCTATACTAGAAAGCCAAAACCTACCAATCATGCACCTCACACAACTTTCAACACTCAACATGCAAAATGTCATTATTGTGACCTCATTGGTCATATATCCTCTGAATGTAGAATCAGAAAGTTAGTAGATTTAAATGTTTATGCATGGATACCAAAAACTAACCTGTCAGGACCCTACAAGAAATGGGTACCAAGAGTTTCATCTGTAAATTGTTTTGTAGGTGGAACGTCCTTCACATGCTAGAAGCAAATGGATCCTCGACAGCGGTTGCTCACGGCATATGACCGATGATGCTTCATTATTCGCAACACTATCGAAGAAGAATAAAGAAGGATACGTCTCCTTCGGTAATAATTTAAGAGGGTACATAATCGGAATCGGTGACATTGGTAAGGCTCCCTATCCTGTGATTAAAGATGTATGTCTAGTTACCGAGTTAAAACATAATCTGCTCAGCATAAGCCATTTAGCTGATCACGGTTATGGTATTAACTTCGTCAAAAATAAATGTACTATAGTTGATAGTTCAACTGGTAGTACTATCTTTGAAGGTATCAGGGAAGACAACATATATGTTTTCTATCTGTTAGAAGATGAAAACAAAGCAGGTAGATGCTTGATGGCCAAGAGCATTGAGAGTCAACTATGGCATATGAGACTTGGTCATGCAAACATGGACACAATTTCAAAACTATCCATAAAGAAGTTGGTACGCGGCTTACCAGACATATCTTTCAAGAAGGATACGGTATGTAGCGAATGTAAAAAGAACAAAGCTACCCGATCCGCCTTTAAATCCAAGAACGTTGTAAGTACTACTAGACCTCTACAATTGTTGCATATGAACTTATTTGGACCAAGTAGAATTGCTAGTCTAGGTGGTAAGTTATATGCATTTGTCATTGTAGATGATTTCTCTAGATACACATGGGTATATTTTCTTGCACGCAAGAACGATGCTTTGTCAGAATTTGTCACCTTTTGCAAGAAAGTACAGAATGAAAAAGATTTCATGATTACTCGCTGTCACGCCCCAGAACTAGAATACTGGAGAGCGGGGGAATGACTCAGCCAGCTACGTATTACGGGTAGATGAATACCGTATAATACGATCAATGCTGTCTAAAAGACAAGGGGGTACATACTACATGAAAGTCTCGCTGTGGTCACTTCACATCTATTGTCTCAATCATTCGAACAAGGAAACAGAAATAGAGAACATGTAAGATAAAGCAGTAAGGCATCCCAAATGCTCAGTCAAAATGTTCTCGAGATCTGGCTTTACAAAACATAGCCAGATGATATAGCAAGTATACACAATTGTTATCAGCTGCAGTCTGACTTAATTACAATTATGTAAAAGTAAGTACAAGATAATCCGACTAACATGTCGGTGCCAAACGGCTAAGTATAAAGTAAATAACAAAACGAGTGGTGAAGTTAGGGAACCCACTCGAGTCCTCCTGCGATCATTCCTCTAGTATTGACCATCTTGGAGGTAGAAGTAAGCTGAGTCCTCGGGAACCGGCTCTAAATCTGGCCATGCAAAACCAGAGAGGTTAGACCTCTAATAGCAAGTACCGCAAGGAAGCACGATATGAGACATTAAACCAGTAAATAAGAGAATATAATAATAGACCTCTGCTTGCTACTGGGATTCACATAACATCACGACACTTCGAACCAACCTCCCAACCAAACAAGGACAGAAGTTGGCCCGTCATGTCCTGATGTTTTGATCATCTCAGTTAGGCAACAGAGTAGGTACAGTACACAAACAAATCAACTTAAACGGCCATCCAACTCCTACGGCTTACTACTGTGAGTCCCAAGTTATCCTGGAATTATGCAATAAAGATTTCTCAGTTCTTACTATGGACAAGCAAGGCTAGTCGATCCAATCAATCAATTGCGCCAATCATGAATTAGACGAGTCCCAGCAGGACGCCCGTCATCAATATACAATATACAATAAATAGTATAACCAGATACCGCTCCATGCCCGTGTGGCAGGTTTGCAGTATCTGTGGGGACCAGCCGGCCTGTCGGGCACTACTAGTCCCAAGAGGGCTGCCATGTAAGAACTCGGGAATCCATTCTCTCCATGCAATCATTATTTTTATTTAACTTAATAGTCTCTACGTTGAGTGAAATCCCATGCCGTGGATCATGGTCATTCGGAATGAGTACTTTCGTACGGGGTACGATATGCACAACTCTACAACGATGCCCGTGCGGTTAGGTTGTAGGTCTTACATAGCGTAATGCAACAATCCAAACTAACCACGGAACAATCATGCCTTGACCATAAAGTACACATGCTTCTTTTATAGTAAAATAAATAAATTAATAAATTGAAGTCTGCATGTGTGCCTGTATGTCAATATTCGGGAATCGGCCAATCGATTATAGTAGTTCATACTTAGTATGAACGTGTCTTATTCCATTTAATTCAATAAGACGACTAGCCAGTCTCTTAGTTCCATCTAGGAACGCATGATCAATAATAAATCAAGATAACAATCAATATTAATTAATGCCACATTCGGGAAATAAAATTGGGGAATAAATAATGATTGGGAAATAAATAATCTCATGCGCTGTGGGAAACGATTGAGAAATAAATAATATCATGTGCTGTGGGAAAGGTTGGGAAATAAATAATATCATGCGCCTGAGGGAAATGATTGGGAAATAAATAATGGTTGGAAAATAAATAATCTCATGCGCCTGAGGAATGAGATTGGAAAATAAATAATCCATGCGCTGAGGAATGAGATTGGAAAATAAATAATCCATGCGCTGAGGAATGAGATTGGGAAATAAATAATCTCATGCGCCTGAGGAATGAGATTGGGAAATAAATAATCCATGCGCTGAGGAATGAGATTGGGAAATAAATAATCTCATGCGCCTGAGGAATGAGATTGGGAAATACATAATCTCATGCGCCTGAGGAATGATTGAAAAATAAATAAACTCATGCGCCTGAGGAATGAGATTGGGAAACAAATAATCTCATGCACCTGAGGAATGAGATTGGGAAATAAATAATCTCATGCGCCTGAGGAATGATTGGGAAATAAATAAACTCATGCGCCTGAGGAATGAGATTGGGAAATAAATAATCGCATGCGCCTGAGGAATGAGATTGGAAAATAAATAATCTCATGCGCCTGAGGAATGAAGATTTGATGCGCCGTGGGAATAAAGATTTCCATTCGCCTGAGGAATGAAGATTTGATACGCCGTGGGAATAAAGATTTCCATGCGCTGAGGAATGAAGATTTGATGCGCCGTGGGAATAAAGATTTCCATGCGCTGAGGAATGAAGATTTGATGCGCCGTGGGAATAAAGATTTCTATGCGCCTGAGGACTGTTCTTCTTCTCCGAATTTTCTGAGAACAGAACCATGGGAACCATGGATGCCATTGCTTCCAAGCTTCATAAATCCTTCATCCCAAGTCCAAATATGGACTTCCATAGGTCAAAATTGGGTAGAACGAAATTCTCTACAACATGGAACCATCGAAACTTGAAGATAACAAAGTTTACTAGATCAAAACCTAAGAAATCCGAAAATGTAACAAACTTAGATCTACAACAAATAAGCCATGGAAATTAAAAATGCTAAGTACTAAAGAGGCTTAGAATCAAGTAAGAAGGATGATGGAACAATAATAATGGGGATCCATCAAGAAGCAAGTTGGCACTTGCCTTGCTCTCTTAGGTTGGTGGGAGAGTTATGAGGAAGAAGAAGAGTAATGAAGAGAGAGAAAGGATTTGGGGCTTTAAATGAAGGAGTGGTGGTAGGTGGGGGTTTATTACGGTTCATGATGAACCAACATAATTAAACCAATCTGAGCCGAACCCATAGCAAAGCTAAAGCAGAGTATAAAAGCAGAAAGTAAAGTGCAGAAATAAAATTGCAGGAAATTAATTAACAAAAATTAAAGGAATTTAAATACAGAACAATACATGATAAATATTAAATGAATACTTTTCAGCAGTACATGTATTTAGAATACGTATTCTGGGAACTGGAAGTGACATCTCTACCCTCCTTAGAAAAAATTTCGTCCTCGGAATTTTAGATCCAAGCATGATAGAAATATCGAAGCTAAACTAATCTAAGTATAAACAATTGAGTAAGCAATCATTCTACAATGATAATAACAAGTAACATATCTATGTTGAACATTCTACGATAGCAAGCAATTCTACTTATAAGGTGACAAGCATGAGGAGTTAAGACAATCAAGGTATACAGAAGGAAATATACCTTGTGAGTCAAACAGGTACGGATACCGTGATCGGATATCATCCTCACGTTCCCACGTTGACTCTCCTAAAGAGTGATGACCCCAAGCAACCCGGACAAGGTTAATTGTTCGGTTCTTGAGTACCTTCTCTCTTCGGTCCAAAATAGACACAGGCTGTTCCTCGTAAGACAGGTTGGTACCAACAACCAGCTCAGAATGATCAAGGATATGGCTTGGGTCCGATACATACCTTCGCAACTGAGATACATGAAATACGTCATGCACCACTCGTAACGAAGGTGGAAGGGATAAACGATAAGCAACATCGCCTATCCTATCAAGAATAACAAATGGGCCCACGTACCGCGGACTCAACTTCCCGCGAACGCCAAACCTAATGACCCCACGGGTAGGTGAGATCCGCAAGAACACGTGGTCCCCAACAGAAAACTCTAGCGGCCTACGATGCTAGTCCGCCCAATGACGATACCGATCCTGTGCAACTCGAAGTCGCTCTCTAATTCCTTTAATCACTTCCATTGTCTGAACAATCATTTTCGGGCCTAACATCTTCCTCTCCCCGATATCATCCCATGTTAGTGGCGACCTACACTTCTTACCATATAGTGCTTCAAATGGCGCCATCTGGATACTGGCTTGATAACTGTTGTTATAAGAAAACTCAACTAAGTGCAGGTAGCTCTCCCAAGATCTCCCAAAATCTAGGGTGCAAGCTCGCAACATATCTTCCAAAGTCTGAATCGTTCTTTCTGATTGTCCATCCGTCTGCGGATGGTAAGCCGTGCTAAATCTTAACTTGGTGCCCATACTATGATGTAAGCTCTTCCAGAAATGTGATGTAAAACGGGTATCTCGGTCTGACACAATGCTGACAGGGACTCCATGCTGCCTGACTATCTGTTGCATGTACAACTCTGCCAACTTTTCTGTAGATTGCCCTACTCTGAAAGGAAGAAAGTGTGCCACCTTTGTAAGCCGATCTACTATCACCCAAATAGCATTTTTACCACTTGGTGATCTCGGTAAACCAGTCACAAAGTCCATTGTGATGTGTTCCCACTTCCATTCTGGGATAGGAAGCGGTTGCAATAACCCAGCTGGCCTCTGCTGTTCTGCCTTCACTTGCTGACATACCAAGCAACGGGAAACGAATCTAGCTATCTCCCTCTTCATCCCGTTCCACCAGAAGTGCTGCTTGATATCTTGGTACATCTTGGTCCCTCCAGGGTGAATAGAATACTGAGAACTGTGAGCTTCTGCCATAACCTCCTGTCTGATATCTCCACTAGGCACACATAGACGTGACCCAAACCTAAGTGTACCATCTTCATGAATTCTTATCTCCTTCCTGAGTCCTGACTCACATTCTGCCCTTAGCTTCTGAATCCTTGGGTCCTATGCCTGAGCTGCCTTGATCCTGTCTACTAAGTCGGATTGAACTTGCACACTTGTTGGAACTCCTACATCACTAGGAAGTATAAATTCGATGCCCATCTCCTGAAGGTCTTCTAAGATATGCCTCTGTGTTGTTAACATAAATGCGTCGCCTCTCCTGCTGAGAGCATCTGCTACCACATTAGCCTTGCCTGGTTGATACTGAAGCTCAACGTCGTAATCCTTGATCAGCTCTAACCATCTTCTCTGCCTCATGTTCAGCTCCTTCTGAGTAAAGATGTACTTCAGACTTTTGTGGTCCGTGTACATGTCCACTCGATCACCATATAAGTAATGCCTCCATAGCTTCAAAGCAAATACTACTGCTGCCAACTCCAAGTCATGAGTTGCATAATTCTTCTCGTGGTCCCGAAGCTGCCTAGATGCATATGCTATCACCTTCCCATGTTGCATGAGGACACATCCAAGTCCTTTACCTGACGCATCACAATAAACGGTAAAACCTCCGGGTCCAACTGGCAATGTAAGAATAGGCGCTGATATCAACTTCTGCTTCAGATTCTCAAATGATGCCTGGCATTCTGCCGACCAGACGAATGGTACATCCTTCCGTGTCAAGCGGGTCATGGGTGTTGAAAGCCTTGCAAAGTCTGACACGAACCTTCTGTAATATCCTGCCAATCCCAAGAAACTCCGTACATCTGCTACGGTCTTGGGTACTGGCCAACTCTCTACTGCTTCTACCTTCTTGGGATCTACTGCTACTCCAGCTCCTGATATGATATGACCCAAAAATGAAATGTGATTCGTCCAGAACTCACACTTGCTGAGCTTGGCATACAACTGGTTCTCTCTCAGAACCTGTAACACTTTCCTGAGGTGGTCTTCATGCTCCTCTTTACTGGCAGAATATACAAGAATGTCGTCGAGAAACACAACGACAAATTGATCTAAGTATGGCATAAAGATGCGGTTCATCAAATCCATAAATATTGCTGGAGCATTGGTCAAACCAAACGGCATTACTAAGAATTCATAATGCCCATACTTCGACCTGAATGCTGTCTTGGGAATGTCCTCCTTCCGAACCCTCACTTGATGATACCCTGAACGAAGATCTATCTTGGAGAAAACTCTAGCTTTGCTCAACTGATCAAATAAGTCATCGATCCTGGGTAGTGGGTACTTGTTCTTCACTGTTGCTGCGTTAAGCTTCCTGTAATCAATGTACAATCTGGATGACCCATCCTTCTTCTCCACAAGTACCACTGGTGCTGCCCATGGTGACACGCTAGCTTGGATGAACTTCTTCTCCTTCAGTTCCTCTATGTGTTGATATACCTTGGCTTGCTCTGAATCCGCCATTCTGTAAACTCGATCTGATATCGGTTTAGTTCCAGGTGCCAATTCTATGCTGAACTCAATATCTCTAACTGGTGGCAGACCTGGAAGTTCTTCAGGAAATACGTCTAGGAACTCTTCAACTACCTTCGGGACTTGAACTTCTTCCATTGCCGTTATTACTCCCTGCTCTTGCTGAGTTGCCTCTGATCTGACTAAGGTGAATCTCTTCACGCCTGGAATATCAAAAGATACACTCCCTCTACGATAATCTATCGTCGCATGACTGTCTTTCAGCCAGTCCATGTCTAAGATAACGTCGAAATTTCCAACAGGAAATTCTATCAACCGGGCGGGTAAGGAATGCCCGCAAACTACAACGCTACATGCTAGAATAACTCGACTAACTCCTACGAGCCCATTACCAGTGAGTATATTCAACCTCCCTGGCAATGCCTCGAACTCCATTCCTAGTTGTGTCGCAAATCGTACAGATATAAATGAATGGGATGCTCCCGAATCAAATAATGCTACTGCGGGATATGAGGCGACGAGAATGTTACCTGCCACAACATCTCCCGATGCCAATGCCTCTTCCAAGGACAAAGTGAATGCTTGCCCTCGGCCTCCTTGCCGATTTCCATGCTGCGGCCTAGCCTGATGCTGTTGCTGGCCCCTTCCTTGATGATGCTGGGGTGGTCTATGCTGGTGTTGCTGCATCGGCGGTCCCTGCTGCCGAAACATCTGAGCCTGCAGTACTAATGGACGCTGCGCCAACGGCCTTACTGCCACTGCTGGTCCTCGATACTGGCCTGCCCCTGGTGCTGGCAGAGCAAGAAACTGCTGCCCTGGTCCTCCTGCCCTCGAATTTATGGGACATGTGGTAACCCGATGATCTGGATTTCCACATATCAGACACAGTCCATTCAATGTCCGACATACCTCTCTAGTGTGTCCCATCTTCCCACAATAAGTGCAGCCCGCCGGGGGTTGCTGGTTCTTCCTCTGTTGCTGTTGCTGTTGCCTGGGTGGTGGTGCTGGTCCTCGTATCGCCTCGTATCGCCACATCGTGGATACGAATGCCAGTGGATGGTGCTGTTGTTCGGGGCGCCGCTCCCCCTCCTCCTTCAATCTGACTATGGGATCTCTTCTGACCCCCAGTCCTCACCGCAAGCCTCTGAATAGTGATCTCATGCCTTCGAGTTGCCGTTAATACTTCGTCAAAAGTCTGGTAATTGTGCCCCTCTATCAATTGCAAGAGTTCAAGGTGAAACCCTTGCTGAAACCTCATGGCCCTCTGGCGCTCTGTTGCTACCATCTCTGGGGCGAACCTACTCAATCTGCAGAACTCCGCTGTATAAGCATCTACAGTCTTGCCGACCTGCCTGAGGTTGATAAACTTCTGTTGTAGCTCAAACTGCGCCACAACCCCATAGTACTTGGTCTTGAATCTTGCTGTGAAATCGTCCCAAGCCACAGGATGCCTGATGCCCACTTCCTCTGATTCCCACCAATCACGTGCGAGATCCTGAAGTAACAACTTCACTAGATCCACACGTTCTTCTGCCGGCACTTTCGCTGCTGTCAGAATAGCCTCCATATCCTTAAGCCATGCATCTGCTGAGATGGCATCCTCCATGCCCTCGAAACGGCGGGGATTGTACTTGCAAAACCTGGCTGATGCTCCTGAATCAGTCCTCGCTCCTCTTTCCAATGCCGTCTGCAATCCTTGGTTAAGCAATACATTCTGCTCTTGTAGCTGAGTGTGCATGCGCTGCTGGACCAACATCTGATGTTGCTGAGTAGCCATCATTCCTCTCATGATCTCCAGAAGGGCTGGTGTGTCCACTTGGGTAGGTGGAACTGTTGGTGGTGGTGGAACATCCGGATACTGCGATCCAGCTGCTGCTTCCACTATCACTTCTTCCTGGGCAGCCTCCTGAGGCGAGACTGGCCCTTGTTGCTGACCAACAGGGTCAGGTTGTCCATGTTGCTCCTGCTGTTGTCCAGCTCTGACCGATACGGACGAAGTGCCCCTAAGAAAAAGGACAAGAGAACAATCAAACAACCGGACATGAAGGATCAATGAAGTCAAAGGATACCGGAATGTCAAGCAAGGGTTGAGAATAATGAATCATGAGATCAAGGGAGAATACGTGTGATTGAGACATCCTATAAATCAAAACACCCCACAAGTCTGAAATCAGACCTGCATGGGCCACCACTAAAACCTTGTCACGCCCCAGAACCAGAATACTGGAGAGCGGGGGAATGACTCAGTCAGCTACGTATTACGGGTAGATGAATACCGTAAAATACGATTAATGCTGTCTAAAAAACAAGGGGGTGCATACTACATGAAAGTCTCGCTGTGGTCACTTCACATCTATTGTCTCAATCATTCGAACAAGGAAACAGAAATAGAGAACATGTAAGATAAAGCAGTAAGGCGTTCCAAATGCTCAGTCAAAATGTTCTCGAGATCTGGCTTTACAAAACATAGCCAGATGATATAGCAAGTATACATAATTGTTATCAGCTGCAGTCTGACTTAATTACAATTATGTAAAAGTAAGTACAAGACAATCCGACTAACATGTCGGTGCCAAACGGCTAAGTATAAAGTAAATAACAAAACGAGTGGTGAAGTTAGGAAACCCACTCGAGTCCTCCTGCGATCATTCCTCTAGTATTGACCATCTTGGAGGTAGAAGTAAGCTGAGTCCTCGGAAACCGGCTCTAAATCTGGCCATGCAAAACCAGAGAGGTTAGACCTCTAATAGCAAGTACCGCAAGGAAGCACGATATGAGACATTAAACCAGTAAATAAGAGAATATAATAATAGACCTCTGCTTGCTACTGGGATTCACATAACATCACGACACTTCGAACCAACCTCCCAACCAAACAAGGACAGAAGTTGGCCCATCATGTCCTGATGTTCTGATCATCTCAGTTAGGCAACAGAGTAGGTACAGTACACAAATAAATCAACTTAAACGGCCATCCAACTCCTACGGCTTACTACTGTGAGTCCCAAGTTATCCTGGAATTATGTAATAAAGATTTCTCAGTTCTTACTATGGACAAGCAAGGCTAGTCGATCCAATCAATCAATTGCGCCAATCATGAATTAGACGAGTCCCAGCAGGACGCCCGTCATCAATATACAATATACAATAAATAGTATAACCAGATACCGCTCCATGCCCGTGTGGCAGGTTTGCAGTATCTGTGGGGACCAGCCGGCCTGTCGGGCACTACTAGTCCCAAGAGGGCTGCCATGTAAGAACTCGGGAATCCATTCTCTCCATGCAATCATTATTTTTATTTAACTTAATAGTCTCTATGTTGAGTGAAATCCCATGCCGTGGATCATGGTCATTCGGAATAAGTACTTTCGTACGGGGTACAATATGCACAACTCTACAACGATGCCCGTGCGGTTAGGTTGTAGGTCTTACATAGCGTAATGCAACAATCCAAACTAACCACGGAACAATCATGCCTTGACCATAAAGTACACATGCTTCTTTTATAGTAAAATAAATAAATTAATAAATTGAAGTCTGCATGTGTGCCTGTATGTCAATATTCGAGAATCGGCCAATCGATTATAGTAGTTCATACTTAGTATGAACGTGTCTTATTCCATTTAATTCAATAAGACGACTAGCCAGTCTCTTAGTTCCATCTAGGAACGCATGATCAATAATAAATCAAGATAACAATCAATGTTAATTAATGCCACATTCGGGAAATAAAAATTGAGGAATAAATAATGATTGGGAAATAAATAATCTCATGCGCTGTGGGAAATGATTGGGAAATAAATAATATCATGCGCTGTGGAAAAGGTTGGGAAATAAATAATATCATGCGCCTGAGGGAAATGATTGGGAAATAAATAATGGTTGGAAAATAAATAATCTCATGCGCCTGAGGAATGAGATTGGAAAATAAATAATCCATGCGTTGAGGAATGAGATTGGGAAATAAATAATCTCATGCACCTGAGGAATGAGATTGGAAAATAAATAATCCATGCGCTGAGGAATGAGATTGGAAAATAAATAATCTCATGCGCCTGAGGAATGAGATTGGGAAATAAATAATCTCATGCGCCTGAGGAATGATTGGGAAATAAATAAACTCATGCGCCTGAGGAATGAGATTGGAAAACAAATAATCTCATGCGCCTGAGGAATGAGATTGGGAAATAAATTAATCTCATGCGCCTGAGGAATGATTGGGAAATAAATAAACTCATGCGCCTGAGGAATGAGATTGGGAAACAAATAATCTCATGCGCCTGAGGAATGAGATTGGGAAATAAATAATCTCATGCGCCTGAGGAATGAAGATTTGATGCGCCGTGGGAATAAAGATTTCCATGCGCCTGAGGAATGAAGATTTGATGCGCCGTGGGAATAAAGATTTCCATGCGCTGAGGAATGAAGATTTGATGCGCCGTAGGAATAAAGATTTCCATGCGCTGAGGAATGAAGATTTGATGCGCCGTGGGAATAAAGATTTCCATGCGCCTGAGGACTGTTCTTCTTCTCCGAATTTTCTGAGGACAGAACCATGGGAACCATGGAAGCCATTGCTTCCAAGCTTCATAAATCCTTCATCCCAAGTCCAAATATGGACTTCCATAGGTCAAAATTGGGTAGAACAAAATTCTCTACAACATGGAACCATCGAAACTTGAAGATAACAAAGTTTACTAGATCAAAACCTAAGAAATCCGAAAATGTAACAAACTTAGATCTACAACAAATAAGCCATGGAAATTAAAAATGTTAAGTACTAAAGAGGCTTAGAATCAAGTAAGGAGGATGATGGAACAATAATAATGGGGATCCATCAAGAAGCAAGTTGGCACTTGCCTTGCTCTCTTAGGTTGGTGGGAGAGTTATGAGGAAGAAGAAGAGTAATGAAGAGAGAGAAAGGATTTGGGGCTTTAAATGAAGGAGTGGTGGTAGGTGGGGGTTTATTACGGTTCATGATGAACCAACATAATTAAACCAATCTGAGCCGAACCCATAGCAAAGCTAAAGCAGAGTATAAAAGCAGAAAGTAAAGTGCAGAAATAAAATTACAGGAAATTAATTAACAAAAATTAAAGGAATTTAAATACAGAACAATACATGATAAATATTAAATGAATACTTTCCAGCAGTATATATATTTAGAATACGTATTCTGGGAACTGGAAGTGACACTCGCATTCGTAGTGATCATGGCGGTAAATTTGAGAATGCAGAGTTCAAGCAATTCTGTGACACACACGGTTATTTGCATGAATTTGTTTGCCCTAGGACTCCACAACAAAATGTTGTTTTGGAACATAAAAACAGGACTCTATCTGAAATGGCTAGAGTAATGTTGAACCAGTTTAGTCTACCTAGATACTTTTGGGCTGAACTGTCAATACAACGTGCTATATTCTCAATAGGGTTCTAATTCGACTTATATCGAAGAGGACTCCCTATGAACTGTGGTTTGATAGAACACCAACTATTTTATATTTCAAGATTTTTGGTTGTAAATGATTTATTCTTAATACTAACGGCAATCTGAGTAAATTTGATAAAAAGGCCGATGAAGGAAGTACAGCTACTGCAAAACCTTCACACAAAGATGCAGAACTTTCAAGCAAAGAAGCCGGAACCAGCAATCCTGAGGTTACGCCAAAAGAGATGAGATTCTTGGCAGATCATCCAAAGGACTTGGTAATTTGTGAGATTACCAAGGGTGTAAGTACTCGTTCCTTTAATAAAGATATAGCTTCTTGTGTTGCTTTTATTTCACAGCTTGAACCCAAAAATATTGAAGAAGCATGTAGTGATAATTTTTGGTTAGATGCTATGCAAGAGAAATTAAACCAATTCGAATGGAATCAAGTTTGGGAACTTGTTCCCAAGCCCGTTGATCATCCGATCATTGGCACCCGTTGGGTATTCCGAAACAAACTGAACGAGAATGGTTTAGTGACTCGTAATAAGGCTCGACTCGTAGCTCAAGGATACAATCAAGAAGAAGGTATCGACTACGATGAGACTTATGCCCCCGTTGCGAGATTAGAATCCTTTCGCATGTTATGTGCATTTACATGTTTTCATAATTTCAAGTTATTTCAAATGGATGTTAAAAGCGCATTTTTGAATGGTTTTATAAAAGAAGAAGTTTATGTAGCTCAACCTCCAGGTTTTACTAATTTTAAAAATCTTGATTATGTTTTCAAGTTGATGAAAGCCTTATACGGTCTGAAACAAGCCCCTCGTGTTTGGTACAATCGTCTAAGCTCTTTTCTACTTGACAACATTTTTTCAAAGGGAAAAGTTGACACTATACTGTTTATAAAGTCTTTGAATAACAATATTCTTTTAATTCAAATCTATGTAGATGATATTATTTTTGGATCCACTGATGAATCTCTTTGTCAAGACTTTTCAAAGTGTATGCAGAATGAGTTTGAGATGAGCATGATGAGAGAGCTGAAATTCTTTTTCGGACTGCAAATCAAATAAACCAACAATGGGACGTTCATAAATCAAGTAAAGTACACAAAAGATCTATTAAAGAAGTTCGACCTGGAAGCAGTCAAACCACTTAGCACTCCAATAGCGACTTCAACCAAGCTTGATATTGATGAACAAGGCAAACCCGTCGACATACGTAAGTATCGAGGTATGATCGGTAGCTTACTGTACTTAACTGCTAGTCGACCAGATATTATGTTTAATGTTTGCTTGTGTGCACGTTTTCAAGCCAATCCTAAGAATCACATCTGTGCACAGTTAAGCGTATCTTCTGATGCCATAAAGGCACCTCTTCTATCGGCTTATGGTATCCCAAAACCACGTCATTTGACTTAATCGGTTATTCTGATGCTGATTTTGTTGGATGCAAAGTAGATAGAAAAAGTACCAGCAGTACATGTCATTTCCTAGAAAAAGCCCTAGTCTCTTGGTTTAGCAAAAAGTAAAATTCTGTCGCATTATCAACAACCGAGGCTAAGTATATCGCCGCAGGACGTTGTTGTGCACAAATTTTGTGGATGAAGCAAACTTTAGAAGACTATGGATTGCATTTCACACACATACCCATTTTCTGTGATAAAACTAGTTCTATTAATTTGAGTAAGAATCCAGTATGTCACTCTCATACTAAGCATATCGAGATTCGACATCATTTTCTTAGAGATTATCAACAAAATGGAGATATAGACCTTGTATACATAGACACACAGAATCAATTGGCTGACATATTCATAAAACCTCTAGCGAAAGATCGTTTCAATTATTTACGTTGAGAATTAAGAATTTTAGATGTCAATAATATTAATTAATTTTATTTTATTATTTAATTTATTTAAAATTCAATAATTGTTTTTGAGACAAGCCTAAAAAGAGTCTGTCTGTCACCACGACTACGGTCGAAGCGAAGCGGTACTTAAGTGTTCCCCGATGAACCTCCGTTAGCAGGGACAGTACTCCCACAGCTAATCTGAAACAGATGCTGAGTAAAGAAAATTAATTTATAAAATAAAATTAATTATATTATTTGAAATTTAAAATTACTAAACTTTGAATTAAATATTTGAAATGAGTTGATGAAAAGGATATGGCCCACATAATTTTTTTAAAAAAAAACCAGGAGAACCTTAGGCGAATTCGGCCCAAGTTCGGTCCGAATTCGGCCAGAGTTCTGTTGGTGATGTATGTGTTTTAAACCAGAACCCAAGGCCTTCTCCTCTTCATTACTTCCAAATTAATTTCTCATCACAGCAGCAGCAGCCGAAGAACACCCCAAACCCTAGCAATTCTCCACTCCTTTTCTTCCAATCTACGTGAAGATTTTCATCCAAAATTTGGATTCGTGCAGAGAATCACGTCCTCTACAACATACTTGATTCTCGGAAGGTATAATTCCTTCTCTCCTCCACTTTCAAATTTTTAGGGTTTATTAGTTTTGGGAAAGAATGCCTAAGGGATTCAATCCTTTCAAGAGGAAGAAGACCCATGCCAGTGAAGAGGCTTCGTCTTCTGATCCAAACACGGATTCCCTCTTTTCTCCAGTCCAATCGGATGACGGCGTATCAGATGAGTTTTACTTCAAAACTCATTACCAAGCATTGCTTTGGTATGCCGATTTTGCTATGCGCACTATATGCACCGGCTCTCCGATTAAATGGACTGTATATCCTGAACACCGTCCCTTCTTTGAGGCATTAAGGTTACACCATCTTGCTACCCTACAATTCCCTATAGCTACTAATGCCCTTAGATTGTTCTATTGTAACTTCGTGTTAGACACTTTTATCGCAAGGACTCGTGTTGGCGGGATCGATATCTAGTTCGATGATGTATTGCTAGCAAAAATTCTTGGTATTACAAACAAAGGTGCCCCGCTCGATGACATCACCGACTTCGATTTTCCTGAGGGCATGACTCTTGTTAGTTTCATGAATGAGCTTTGTGCGCCCGCACGTGCTCGTCCTGGAAAGTTCAAGGCCAATAACTTGAACTTGTTTAACAACGAGTTACATCGCATCATATATTCCACTCTACTTCCCAAATCCACTTCAAAAGATGATGTCACTGCACTAGAACTTTCTGCCCTATATCACATTCTTAAGGGGATTCCATTTTCTGCCCCTAAGACTATCTTTCAGATGATGGGTAGATATCGCGGAAGAGACCGCAACCTCTCTTATATGATGCTTATCCCACGCATCTTTCAGCGTTTTGACATAGACTTATCCACTTGTGCTCTGGACCATGAGCCCAAGTTTCTCAAGCTTTCTCGTCGCAGCATTGCTACTGCTCCTCCACTTCCTGCACCTGCTCTTACAGCACCTGTTCCTCCTTTGTCTTACCCTATGACTTTTAAGGGTATTCATCAGCATCTATCGGATCTGCAGATATTCTTTGTTGACACTTCCAGGGAACATGAGTTCCATGACATGACTCGGTTCCAGGCTATTGCCAACTCATTTGCCGATCTTAGATTTGCTCAGACGGGTCATTCTGCTAGCTCACTTCCTGGATACCCTTCTATATCTGGTTACCACATTGATGATGAGGCGGTCCACTCTCTGTTCCAGCCAGGGAATGCTTACGATTGATATCGTACTTCTGGTGCTACTCCACACACATCTGGAATTGGTCCATCTGGACATGCTGGCACTACAGTTGATGACGATGATGATGATGATGAGGATGATTTTTGATTTGTAATTCTATTGAGACTGTGTTTATTGTCTTTGTTTAGATGGAAATGCTCCGACATTCCAAGCTAGTATCAGTACTTCTGTTTTGTTATTTGGTTATGATTTGTGACCTCTTTATGGACATGTTATATGAGTTGTGACCTCTTTATTGTTTTGTTATTTGGTTATGAGTTACGTTTTAGTTTAGCATGTTCTTCAGTTCAGATTTTATTATAGCATTATCTTTGTATGCTTCCATTTAAACTGCCCGTGACAATTATTATCTCCTTATCTTATTTTTGTCTGTAATATTTATACAATGCCTATGTTGAATGTTTTTATTCATATTTTTTTGTTCTTCACTGATTGTAACTTACGTATATATTGCGGGGGAGCTTTCTCTTTGCAATTATTTTGCTAAGTGACAACGGGAGAGAAATAAAGATCTAACATCTTCATGAATACAGGTTATGAACAATTTTTTATTACATTTCATTATATTGGTACAATTTTGATTTGATAAAGACCAAAGATTTTATATCGGTCAAGGTTTATCAATTATCAAAATGAGGGAGATTGTTGGCCCATTGGTCATGGTCAAACCTGATTTTAATAATTGATCAAACTCTGTCTCGATATACGGAACAATTCAGATGTTTACTAAAAATGTTTTGGATACTGATCAATATTGGATATCTACTCAGTTAAAGACCGAAGCTATGTTTGCCACTCAAGACTGTATTTCCTTACGCAATGTAATTTTTATTTTTATTGAGTCTAGGAATACATTGTACACCAAGTCATACTGGCAAATAGGCTATCCGAAATCGTTTTTCAAAACTGACTGTAGAAGCATGGAAAAGAACAGGAAAGTACATACGGCTCAAAACAGGGGGAGTCTTATACGGCTCAAGAATCTCTTAGAGCTTCATGCGGCTCAAAAATCCTTTAGAGCTTCATGCGGCTCAAAAGTCCCTTAGAGGTTCATGCGCCTCGAAAGTCCCCGATAGCTCCATGCAGCTCGGGAAAAGCCACGTGGCCCTATGCGGTTCAAAAATGGGCCTCTACAGCTGGCCATAACTACTCTGTACAGCTGGCTCATTAAATGCTCTGACGCAATACGGCAGCTCTGACACAAAGGATTGACAGCTCTGACATAAAGGTAAAATGATGACTCTGACATAATGACGTGCTCCTAGAAAGACGAGAAAAATCTTTATAGCTGGCACGATCCACCAATTCTAAAGCTCTTTATGCGGATCGCTTCAAGGACTTCCATGCGGCTCTGATATGAGGCCACCCTCATGCGGCTCAGTTGTGGGGGCTACCCTTATGCGGTTCAGATGGGGGGCCACCCTTATGCTGCTCGGTTGTGGGGGCCACCCTTATGCTGCTCGGTTGTGGGGGCCACCCTCATGCGGCTCAGTTGTGAGGCCACCCTCATGCGGCTCAGTTGTGAGTCCATCCTCATGCGGCTCGGTTGTGGGGACCACCTTCATGCGGCTCGGTTGTGGGGGCCACCCTCATACGACTCGGTTGTGAGGCCATCCTCATGCGGCTCGGTTGTGAGGCTACCCTCATGCGGCTCTGCCAGGATGCCCCGTTCATGCGGCTTGCAGCATAATGGCAGTTGGGACACGTGGCAAAAGATTGACTAAGGCTTATCCACTCGGATTTATTACAACCAACAAATCATAACAATGCAGATTTATTGCAACCAACACAACAGCCCAGATTGATTTCCAACAAACAGATCAAGGTTAATCTTAACCAATCTCCAACTGCCCACTTTTCAAGGCGCAGTTACTGTACACCCCACTCATCACTAAGTCCTATAAATAGCAGGAGATTATTCCTTTGCAGACACACAGAGAAAAGCACACGCAGAGCAGGAGATATACGCAAAGAGAGAGAGCACTTTTTCGTCGGAGCCAAGGCCGCGTTCGATCGTCCAAGGAGTAAGGCAGAGTTGATATCACTTTCCTGAGCCTCTACCGTCACCCCCCAGAATAAAAAACTAAACAATTGTACTTAGATTGATTTTCCTTGGTTTTGTTCCTAGGCTCTCTTTGTACAAGCGAGTTTATATTGTTAATTAAAGTTCAGTCCTACCATAAAACTGTTTTGTTCTTTGATAATCAATGGCAAACACTAACCTATCATTTTTGAAATGACCTATGTTTTTGAAAAACATCTGCTATCTACAAAAGGCTTCTGAAGGATTTTCAAAAAGCCAAAAACATTTTTCATAAAATTAACCTGACAAACCCTGAAAGAACTCGGCCAGAGTTCGTCCAGAGTTCGGCCAAGGTAAACGTTATGTGAACGTTGGATTTTGAACTTGGTCTCCCTTCAGTTGCGGTTTGTTACAAAGAGTTCTGTCCGAATTCTGCCCGAATTCTGTCAGAGTCCTATCTTTGGAAAAACTATAAATAGAGAGGAATTCTGATCATTTAAAATCACCCATTCACTTTCATCTTCTCTCTTCTAAAAGCTTACGTTTCTTCCAAAGAGTTCTAAAAATCTTTCATTTTCAAATTCCAAGCCAGTTACAATTCTATAGTCAATTTGCCGGTACGGTACGGTCTAGAAGATTTTAGAGAAATTGTAATCAGAGGCTTGATTGAAGAAAGTCTCTTCAAAACTAAAGTTGGTCGAGTTCTTCGTATCAAAGCTCGCGTCTGTAGAAGTTGTAAGGACTTCGTATGAAAACTTGTAGAATTTTCTAATAATGGATTCAACTGGAAGCTAGAGTTCTTCCGACTGGACTAGTCCTCACAAGAGGAAAACCGGTATAAATCTATGTATTTGCGTTTGGCTTCTGATCACTCTTTTCTTTACAATTATTACTTTATGATTATTATTATTTCTGTGATCTAACTGCTAGCAAGTTTTAATTAGCAATATTCCGCTGCCTACTCTATTCACCCCCCCTCTAGAGTATTCTGCTTTACGACTTCGTTCCTACAAGTATATGACAGAAGGTTAGGTTTTTTGAGAGGTATCATTTAGTAGTGAGTGAGTGTATAGATTTGTGGGTGTATCTCGAGAAAGATTATAGTACTTGGGGGTCTCCATTATTGCCACCCAGGCTTGGGGCTATTTGGCCATTTGTAGGTGATGACCTGCTATGGTCAGGCCATCCTGGGATTGGCAGTTGGTTATATGGTTTGGTTTGGTCTTTGCCTTGGTTTGGGATGCTATACAGGGCAGTAGCAGAAAGGTACCCTGTATTGGCTTTGGCAACAGCAGCTACAATTGCGCCAGCTGTAGTAGCTTGGCATGGCAGCAACATGTACTGCCTTGGCCTTGGACTTTTGGCCCTTAGCCATTTAGTTGGGGTAGTATCAGTAAGATACACTACCAGAGGTCCATATTCAGTATTTGGGGTTCTTGTGTGCTGCTCTAGCATGACAAGGATTAGGGGCTACTGCCCTATAGTGTATCAGTTGATATGAGTTAATCCTATGGAGTTTAATTAGCCTTCTACTTATGAGAGTTAGTTAAGGGGACATGTATCAGGTTAGGAGAGTGTCATGAGTGTGAGTGATATATATATATATATATATGTGGTATACATATTATAGGATATTGACCATGGTGTGCTAATGGAGAGATTGAGCTAGAGATAGACCTAGATGTATTTTTCTAACTGATAGATAGTTATCTATATGTTTACCTTTGAAGACATATTACTAGTGGGTGGAAATTGGTTGTATAGGTGAACCTTGGTAATTGTTTTAGATAGACTTGAGTGGTATCACCTTGTTACACTTAGGAAAGGAAAATAGGATTCAATATGGCTTGAAGACCCCATTTAGTCTAGAAAGTTGACCAATAGTGGACTTTTGACCAAGTTGACCAAAAGGTTCATGTTGACTAGAGTTGACCAAAAGTCAACATTAAGCCTAAATGTGACCAATTGACCCTTGCTAGCCTAAGTTTGACCAGTTGACCAAGATAGCCTTGTTGTTGACCTAGTTTGACTAGATGTTGACTTGGTTTGACCCAGAGTTGACCAAGTTTGACTTTGACCTAGATTGGCCTAGAAATCATGTAGATTGCATCGTAAACTTCATTTACTTTATATTGAACACATTATAACCTGTACTGCTCTAAATAGGACATTGTGACTCCGGTTCAGACATCTGATATACATCAGTCATTCAGGGTATCAAGCGAGTACATTCTCTGATAGTTCTTTCATTTACTTGTCATTTACTGTACTTCAGTTCTAGTTAGTTCTATGTGATTCTCTGTTACAACACGTATTGGCTTTCTGAATTCACGCATGCAAAAAACATACTTTACTTGTCTGGCCCTACTATTCGAACCACATATTCGCATCTTCATGTGCTGGTTGGACTTGTATTCGTCTTATGTGTTGGATTATGGATTTATTTGTATTAGATTGGGCAGGAAAATACTGACTAGACATGTAGACATTTCCTACTATTTGAATCACCCCTCTGTGAATGATATTCGTACGATAGTCATCCCTCACCTGATCAGTGTATGGTGTGCCGTATTACCTACAGCCGTTTACATGTTGACCTCGGTATTTTAAAACACACTTGGAGAATTAATTTGAATCATTGTTAGAACATCATGTGAATCATTATTTGTACCAACTTATTCGAATCACCTTATTAGAACAATGATTAGAATCACATTCGACTTATACTGTACTGGAATTATATTAGACTCACATTAAGATTTACACTTGACTCATATAGTACTGTCCGGACTTATATCATGTTACTCTAGTTCAGCTAGATATTTTTTTACAGTCTTTCTTGCCATGTTTCTCCTCTTGTTTTGTACCTTCCTTTCTTTGTACCTTAATTGTTCTCTACATCATCACCTGAATATAAACTGCCATGTTCATTAATACAACTGTATATAACTGCTTTATAGTTCTTTGTCATTTACTTGGGATTTCTAGATGACTGGACCTGTTGAAAATATTACAGATGATTGTCCTAAGGACATTTGCCCTAGTTGCCTTGGAGCAGGAGATGGCTTAGCTACCTTTGGCCCCGACACTCAGGAGTGATCGGGAGACTAGCAAGTAGACTTGCTTTAGATTCATGTTTAGAACTTGAATTGTAATAACTTGAGATATTGAGTTTGTATTTAAGTTTGTTTGAGATATTACTATTTAGTAGTTTATATTTGTTGTTGTTGTTTAGTCTTTAGTTATAAACTTTTGTGTTATCATATCGTGCTTAGACTGTGAATGAGATTTCATTATATCTATACTTGTCCTCTGTTCGGAGTTGAGATTTTGACAAGTACATTATATAATTGCGTGAGTTGTTGTTTAGATAGTGACCTAGAACATCGTTCTACCGCCGACACTGCGATGTAGGCTGGAAGTACCCACTTCTCGTGCCTCTACACTGGGTGCGGGTCGTGACACGTATAATCGAGTTACCGTAGAATAATCAAGTGCAACCTAAACCAATCACATAACCATCTTGTGCTCTAAATCACTTGTAGTTCTTACAGTTCAGAGCTTCTCTATCTTATTCATGTACTCAGATTTCTTATCCATTTGTTGTATTTCATGTACTTCTTTTACAGCACGTCATGTATTTTATTCTACTGTTAGCTCTATATTTCTTACCATGAATTGGAACTGCTTTCAGAGTTATGTATTCGCTCCAATCCTGACTGGATACGTTGACAAATATTAGAAATTGTTATGCCCCACATTATTGGACTATAAGATGATGCTAGCTGAGATGGACCTTGATATTCTTTCACCGTGAGTTGTCTCCCGGGAGTTCTAGGCCCTTGTAGTTTGATTTTTGTTTCTTTATTGTATTTGCCTCTGATACATTCTGGTCTTGTATACTCATTGTAGACTTTGGTTGTTTCAGATTTATTTGATATTCTTTCTATTTCATATCTTCCTTAGTCGTTTGTAGTATAATTTAAGTACATTTGTTATCATGGATCATTTAGATGTTGTAGATATTTATTGGGTACTTGACAGCATTCTACCATCGATACTGCGGCGTAGGTTGGGCGTGGCCCATGTACTCGTGCCCGAATATCCGGATGTGGGTCATGACAGACATATCAAAAACGCAGGTGGTGTTCTCACTACATATGGCTTCACAAAAGAGCAGGTACCCCAAAAGCGCATACATACAACTAAAGTCACACAGATGAACAAAAGTGGTGCATAAACAGTTCTTTATTAAAACCATGTCTACAAAAGATCTATTACAGATTCTTCATGATTACGTATAAAGGACTAAAACACCAAAAAAAAAGTCTACAAGGGGGTCAGCCTTCAGCACGCGCGCAGCCCCCAGACGTGCAGCACTGTCAGAGCGAGCCACTTCTTGAAGCAGATATTGGCCCGAGCAAGAACTCAGTCCACAACATAGGGTGTGCCATCGCCATTGAGCAGGGCAGAGCACAACCTGTGGCTCTTCGGATTGGCAATCAATCCAAACCCGAACGCTTGGAGCTCATAGACCTTCAAGATGTTGTTCATGTTCAAACTCCTTACGCCAAACGCTCAAGTGCATCTCAAAACTCAGCAGTAGTTGTAATAGCCACCTAACAAAATATTGCTTTTATTGTCTATTTTTCTATAAAAAAATTTTAAGTGTTATGCTCTAATTTTTTTTCAAAATATAATATTATTAATAATAATTGATAACCACAATAACAATAATAAATATTATATATATATATATATATAAACACATAAATATTTTGTATTTTGACCCAAGGTAAAAATTTGTAATTTTACAATTTACTTACCAACTCATTAGGGATTAGGTGTCCACTTGTGTGAATAGGTGGCACTTATATGAGATTAGGTGTCAAGTTATTAGCTAAGTGGCATTCCTCCATTCCACATGGATTAGTGCATGGAGATAAGCCTCCAACTAAAGCCACCTCACCATTCCCTCTCCATTATATAAATTTTTTCTCTCTCCCTCTCATTTCTTCTCATCCCCTCTTCTCCATACCATCTCCTCCACCCCTCCTTCCTCTTCCTCTTGTGCTACTGCTACTGCTGTAGTTGCTGCCATCGCAGGCCACCCGCTGCCAACGCCTGCCGGATACCACCTCCAGCACCACCTCCTCCTTCGACTCCTCTTCTTCCACTCTCAAAAACCTAAGGAATTTGTGGAGTAATTATAGGTCCAACTCAAGGAACCAAGGCAAGTCCTCCCCTACCTATATTATTTTCATATAATTTCTAATGGAGTTGTAGAAGCTATAGAGCACAAATATTACACTCAAGTAATGTAAATCTAAAAAAAAAACATTTCCTGCACAGTTTTATTGTGAGATGTTTTGACCTAATAAACTTTACTAAAATAAAAATATGTATAAAAGAGTTGCCTAGAAAATTCGACGCCGTTTCCGAAAACATATAATATGATGGTACAATGATTTTTGTACTAGGAGCTACAGGCCGTGCAACATGGAGGAAAAATTCTGGAACAATATTCTGGAATTTATTTTACAGTATTTTTTAGATCAGTTTTGATCTAGCAGACGTCATTAAAATTGAAATATGTCTGAACAAGAATCAAAGAGAACTCGATAAGCTTTTCGACGATATATGATACAATAGGGTTTGAGTTTATATAGTGGAAATTATGGGTCGTACAACATAGGTGTACAATTCTGGAATTGAATCAGGAATCCGGTGTACACATAATTTTGTACGACAGATTTGACCTATTAAACCCTATCAAAATAAGAATATGTATGAACAGAAATCGAAGAGGATTCGATAAGCTTTTCAGTGGTATATAATACGATAGTATCTAGATGTGTATATTAGGAATTATTAACCGTATAATATCATCATCGAAACCTGGAAACAATTTCTGTAATTTAAGGACACTGCAGCTTTGTATCCTAATTTTGACCTATTAAACTTTATCAAATTCAAAATGTGTAAACACATATTTTGTAGAAAATTTGATAAGCTTTCCAACGATATATAATATGATGGTATCCAGATTTATATGATAGGAGTTATACTATTTGCAAGTAGATGATACATGATTAGATTCCGGACAACTTAGTTTTGTGTTTTTATATAATTCTTATCCACTATATTAACTGCATGTGACCGGTGTAGAGTTTTTCCACCGAATGGGTCGGCGAACCCAAATTCTTATTTCCATATGTTCTACCTCTTGTGAATTTTTCGGAGTCATACATACAAAAGAGACTGCCAAAATTTTCGAAAATTCTAAGAGATTTATAGATTTTTGGAAAGACAAAACCTATATTTAGTTGTAGATTAGTATTTCATTTGGGCTGGGAGAGAAACCTTGGATCACACCTTCGAAATCTTTGCAATATTATATTTTACAAAACTGATCAATTCCTGTTATCGGCATTCGTACGGCCATACGAGGTCCGAGGTGAGGCTTAGCTCACTTTCATGTTTCCTATTTTCCATTGGATTTTGAATCCCTGAATTCGGCCATGTAATATCCAATGTAGCCTGGTTCTGATATTCTTGAAAAAATTTAAGTCATACGACAATTGTTGTAACACCTGATTTCGATAACTCGAAAATAACTCATGTGCTATCCTGTTTATATCACATCATTATATGATTCCTGATACTGGTGGGACGGATAAATCTAAGCACCGCCAATTCAAGTATAAACCTGATCCCGGGTAAATGATATTATTTTCGAAAAAATAGAAGTTGTGTGATCCAGGAACGTTTCTCTAAATATTGTATTTGCATACAAGATTTGTCTGAGGTTTACACATTTATAACTGACACCTGAATTCTTTTGAGAAACGATACTAATATTATAAGAAAATTCTTATCAGTAAATCTACTTTTAAAATTATCCTTTTCTCCAATTCAATTTTGATAATTTTATCATCTTACTTTATCCACTTTACTCCTTTGACTGAGGGCTTGCTCGTCGTATTGATGACCTAGTATTGTTCACTAGATTTGTAGACATATTTCCAAGGAACTGCTACGACAGGTTGAAAGGAAGCCGGAGAACAAGAACGAGATTTTACTTTTGAAGGCAATTATGTTGGAATCAGGGTATTATCTATTTCATTAATTCAGGTATACTTTTATATATTTGGTTAATTGTTACACTGGGGAGAGTAGTTCATTTTCCTATTTATAGCTTAGAATGTCCCTTGTAGAGTAATATTGATTTTATTATACAAGATTATGACCTGTGATAACCTATCCTAGAGCCTTACAGGCAACAATCGCGAATAAGGGTACTAGAGTATTCATATGTCGCGTAGCCTGTGGATGGTGTTACGTACTCGGCTCGTCGTATCGCGGCGTGACACGTCTTTTAGTGGTGGCCCATGTAGGCCTAAAAAAGAGCCTAGGATAGGATGTAGGTCTTGATTTGGAGTCATTTATGGTAAATGCAGAATTGAATGTCTTAAAAATTTTCGATAAAGATTCAGATCATATGGAATAAGAAGATTTAGACTTGATGAGTTATATTTTTGACTGAAAGTTCTCGGAAGATAGAAAATAAATTAATGCAAGAATAATTTTGAGTCTAGCTGGATTCTTTTATAACTAAGTATTGAGGTATAATATAGAGTGAGATTCTAATGTAGTTAGCTTGACAAGTCATATGATGATAAAAGATTAATTGATTTCTTAAGAAGGGATTGAACGGTATAAGATAAAATACTTGGGATCCAAATAGAAGTATCGATTGGATTTGGCCTTGTAAAGGATTGTAGAAAATTTAAGGATATCGAGCTTGTCAACATCAGTAAGCCTGTGTTTGGGTATATCTAGAACTATTATATAGAATAGAATAGTAAGAAAATAAGGACCATGTAGCCAATAGCCGATAATAATTTAAGATTTTGGAATGAATATAATGTGTTTTTAGAGATTAGCATAGATATAAATATGTCTTGGAAGGATTGTTTGTCAAGTTAGTATTAGCAATATCTTGCTTAAGGTATAGGCATAATAGATATTATATTGTTTATAGCTTATTGAATGTAGTGTAACTCCTTGATATTTTGATTTTATTATTCTTAAATTCCAACTCGTCCCATTTTCTTGCCAAATTTTCATATATCTATTTTCTAAATTCCTAACCTACTTGAAATTTGTTTTTATCTCCTTATGTCATCCCTTATCTTATCAATTTAGAATCCTAAATTATATCCTTCTTTCTCCATCAATTTATTTTCAACAGTATTCCTGATTTCAGTAAATGTTCTTCTTCTAAATACCCTATAGGCATTAATCATTAATTATTCACTGGATTTCTTGTAAAACAATATTTTCATTTGAATATTTGTGATTGAATTTCCTGCGAAGGAATATTTATTTATTTTGTGCCCAATTAATGTAATTTTTAAGGATCGCTTGTTGGAATTGGTTTTGATGATCGAGAATTGTTCTTGAAGTATTAAGATAATATTAGATAAGGATTTGGGATAGTGAAACGGATGGCCTGGAAAAAAAATAATTATATGGATCGTGTATGGAATGTTGTGGCTTGCATTGAATGTGATTGAATTTGAATTGCGTAAGAAGACTCGACGGTGAGATTACAAGATAGTACGATCGAAAGTTTGAATTGGAGGATGTGAGAATTATATTGCTCAATACTCTGAGATAGACAAAAACTGATTTGGTCTTGAGTATGGATGAGTAAATTTTGTATCAGGTTCAAAAGATAGCATTTGGTTGAACTAATTCGAATTAGTAAATGGATGTTACCTCGGGTATACGAATATTTGATGATATTGAGGTATATCGAAAATTAATAAACGTCGACTCAAGGATATTCTATTTGGATAAACAATAAGTTTATTGCATAGTGAATCATCAAGTTTTGTTATCTCGATTGATGCTAACTTGTGGACTAATGGTGGATCAAATAGCAGTATAGAAATTTTGGATGACATGATTGAAGTAATCATGAGCATAAATAAATGGATATTAGTTGAACTCGACGATGAATTCTTGGTGATTGATCATTGATTATGAGTGACAAAATTGATAACTTAGAAATCTTGAGTCGATATATCTTGGATGAAATTAATATATAAGATGAAGTGATTGGTAACCACGAAAATTTTTCTGACTTGTGGATTGATATTAAGTTGGTTTGAAGATAAAAGTAAAACTAAATGCATGAATCGAGGGACGAGCAAGTTTGGAATTGGAAGTAAATTATGATTGGAGAAATTATGTTGAATATATAACTTATGATTGGTGACTTAGAACGACTATTTGGATTGGTGACTGAGATGTGAGAATTTTGATATCTCTATATTACTCACTATTTGTGGATTCAATTTCCTAATAGTATGAAGTAATTGTTAATTGAATTTCTTGTGATTGAGTTTACAAATTTTTACATTTACATATTTGACGAGACAGAAAAAAAAAGAAGGAAAAAGAAGGATGTTTGTTAGTTGAATCATGAAATGAGAAGTTGTTGCAGCTATCCGGATTGGCGATTTACAAGATTTTCATATCACGTCAGAAAATGAGAATAAGGAATATGATTTTTGAATTCGAAGAATACATTGTTATAGGTTGAAACAATACGGTAGCTGACTATTTTATTTGATCATATGGAATTCCAACAATCTTTAAGATATCAAGTATCTTCGAATTGTCTTTATTTTCATGAATATTTCGACATATATGTTTCAAAATAATTCATTTGATATAGATTACTACTTCATCTCTGTAGGGTGGGTAGAATATATTGTTTCTCTTTATATTTATTTTGAAAAGTTTATCTTTAAATTTAAATTTTGAGGACAAAATTTTTGTAAGGTTTGGAAACTGAGTTTAATAGAGTCTCTATATGTGCCACGTCCAACGAGGTTTGGAAACTTCTTGAGGTTACTCATGAAGGTACTTCACAAGTGAAGGAATCCAAAATCTCACGACTTACACAAGAATATGAGGCATTCAAAATGAAGCCTAATGAGACTATTACTGCTATATTTGTAACACCCAGTTTTCTGAAATTGGATATTTTTGAGAATTTATTATTTATTAATGGTATTTTAGTCATGATATGAATTATGGTGATTTCTAGTGTAATTAAAACCATTTCCTAAGTCATGACTTATGACTTTGTGACTTTACTAGTATAACCCTAGTGTAAACCCTAGAGATTTCATAACCTAGAGACTAACCATGATCATGTGAGCCTAGCCATAGGCTTAGAACATCAAATTAGTGTTTTTAGCCAAAAAGGGTATTTTGGTAATTTACTAGATTTTATTTGAGATTATGTGATTTTAATATTATTTAATTCTTGTTAAGTACCATGATTAGTCCCTAACCTATCTCACCCTAATCTAGAGGTTAGCTACTAACCTAGAAGTTAGAGGATAGATATTTGGTCATGGGTTAAAGTGGTGTAAATATCTTAGAATGCCTTTATTGATATTTTGCTTAAAACACTCAAAATATCTCAACCTTTTGCACCAAAGTCTTTGCCTTAACCTAGAAGGAAAGCCAAAGACACCCCCCCTTTCCATGGCCGGCCAAGGGCACCCCCCTAGCCCTACACCTTCCTATATAATCCCCTCAAATTCATTCATGATCAATTTGCATGAATTAAAACCTAGAAAAATTCCTTTTTCATCGAACCTTGATAACTTGATCATTTTTTTATCCAAATCACCTCTAGTTTCTTGTATTGGACTCCCCTACACTAGAGGATACTAGTTAGGGCCTGCTATCAAGGAATTGTGGAGCTTTGGGCATCACCAAGAGAAGAGGACACCCCCCTACTTTGGTATTTTCTTGAGTTTTCACTAAATAGGTAAATACCCTCAAACCTTGTTAATATTATGTTTTCTCTTCATAGTTGCATGCATCTAGGTACCATGGAACTGTAGGTCAAGTTTGGTAGAAAATAGGTTTGGTTTGGTGTCCGTATCGGACACGTATCTGTGTTTAAATTAGAGTATTTGGTGAAATGCCTCATAGGACTTTTTGTTCTTGGTTTTCAAAACAAATTACATATTTGTGAAGCTTATTATATGTATATTGTATGTTGGCGGGACTGAGTTGATATTAGGGTCCTTTTCGTGTCCAAATTGGACACGAACACACGAGCTGGACACCGCACTGAGGCATACAGCCTCCCTGCTACTCGATACCTAGTGCGGACACTGTAGGACACGTGGACACGTGAAAATTGACACAGAGGAGGGAGCAACCTCTGTCATGCCCCCCTCGAGTTTGAGACACGTTTGTGTCGTATCGAGAACGCACGGACACGTACACTGGCCGTGCACTGTCAGCACACACGCGCGTGGGGGCCAACATCGTGCGTGTCGTGTCGCGTGGACACGACACTTGGGCACCTCGTGGTGACATGAGTATGTAGCCCATCATGGGGCGAACACATGGACACGAGCACGTGGTGTGTCGTGTCCTGTGTCGTGAACACGAGACACTTGACCGCGTGCACGACGCGATCTGAACACGCGTATCAGTCATGTTTTTCACGACTGATACGGACTTCGTATCGTGTCCTAGAGCATTGTGGACACGGTGCAGGGTGTTGGACACGTACCCTGACCCTAGGCGAACCTAGGGACACGAGCACGAGACTCCTAGACACGTGTGTCGTGTCCTAGAGTGAACTGCACACGTGCACGACACTGTGTGTGTGTGTATCAGTGTTTACCCGTTTCGGGTTTGTGAGTCGTGGACACGTCAAATTGTGTCGTGGTGTCGTGTCAGGCCCCCTAGTCACTAGAGGACACTTGGGTTCTCAATTACCAACCCTTGGGTTCGAGCCTTAGCTCGGATTTGTGTGTGTAAATTGTAACACCCAGTTTTCCAGATGAGGGTATCTTTGAAATTTTGTAATTATAATTATTATTTAAGGATATTTATTTCATATTATGATTTTTAGTGATTTTTAGTAATTTTTAGTAGAATTGATTTTGGGCCTATAGTTGACTTTGACTAGTGTTGACTAGAAGACTAACCTAGTGACTAACCTAGGCTAAGACCCCTTGGTTAGGTTAAGTAAACTTGGTTTGACCTAATTTAGTGAAGTTTAAGTCATTGGAACTTGTTTGGAGAGATTTGGAGTTGATTTGACAAATATGGCTTATGACTTCATAAGTCATGATTAATGACTTGACTTATAGCCCATAGGCCCACACCATGAACCAAACCTAGCCCTAATCAGCCCATGGCAGCCACTAGTGATCCCTTCCCCCTATTTAATCCCCTTCTAGAATTTAGGGCTAGCCTCCATTGGGATTTGTGCAAGTTTTCGAAGAGGTGAGTCTCCATCTTTGTAAAATCATAAGAAATCCATTTCAACTCCATTTTCCTTCAAATTAATTGCATTAGGACCTAATTCTTCTGTTCTTTCTGTTTGTGCAAGAATATTTCAGAGTAGGATCAATTTGTGGGAGTTTTTGAGGCTTGGAGAACCATTCCATTTGAGGCTTTTGTGAGCTTTGCACATCAATAGGTATAATCCATTCTAACCCATGAAATTCCTGTTTAATTGCATTTCTAGGATGCCCTAGCCGTAACCTAACTCTAGGAATAGGAATCCCCATAAGTTGTGTCCATTTCGTGTCCTAACAGGACATGTATCAGTGTCGTGTTTGATGTGTTTGATGTAATGCCTCAACCAACAGTTTGTTCTAATTTCTGAAATGTTTTTGAATGGAATTTTAGTTCTAGGGCTTGCTTAATGATTTCTGCTTTTATTTCCTAATCTTTGTGTCGTGTCGTGTCAACACGGGGACACGAACATGCGGGGACTGAAATACTTGCTGTGTCCTGCATCACGGGGTCAATAACTCCCGACACAGGACACGTGGACACGCTATTTTTGGCGAGGAGCTTGGGGCATCGACTGCCACCATCCTCTCAAAAAATGGGAGCGCGTGGTTGCGTGTGCGAGGAGAAATCCTCCTCGCATTGGTCGCACTGGCCGCACGCGCAGGCTGTGCTCGCGTAATTTCGAGCCACTGATACGCGGTTCGACACGACACCACGGTTCACTTGGACACGTTTCAGGCACTTTAGTATGTAGCCCTACTCTGGGCGAACACAGGGACACATGCACGAGGACACTGGTATCGTGTGTCGTGTCCTGGGTCGACCGACACCCGTGCACGATGATTGTTCTGTGGGCACAGTTTTTGTGCACTGTTTTGTATTTTAACTCGTATGGACACTTTGTGTCAACTTTTGTGGACACGAAATAACCTGTACAATACCCTAACATGTGCACGACACTTCCTTGTTCATTAATTTGCTGTTTGCTATAATTTGAATCCCAATTTTAGGTTGCAAGGTCGGGTTCCTAAAAAAAAAACTCTGATACTGTGTATAAAAAATGGTTTTCCTGAGTTTGTGTTTGATTCCTACTGATTTTAATCATGTTAAGTATCTATTCAGTTTACCTACATGTTTGTTAGACTACTTGAGTGCATTAGCATGTTAGTTAGGATTCATTAAGGAATGAATGTATAAATGTTAGAATGTGATTCCTGAGATAACTCAGGTACTTGATTTACTGTTAAATTTTGATTCACTGTTTAAATGTTGAATGAGATTCCTGGGAATGCTAGTGTCGAGCACTGAGTCCTGGGTTCGTTTACACCTACACATTTTTTCCTAAACTAACAGTCACACACACACAAATTGGACTGAACACTGGGATGATTTTAGGTTTGTAATGACACTCGGTTGGTTATTGAAAAATCTGGGATTTGGTTTGATTTATGAACTGTCATTTGTATGCTTGAATTCCTGAGAATCGAGATTATGCACTAGTTTCACACTGATTTATCCCCATGAACTTGCTGTCACACAGGTACCATATCACCTATGCACACAAGACTGAATTTTAAACTGAGAAGAGGATTCCCAGTTTCAACTGAACTGGAATTTGTCATTTAATTCCTATTAACTGTTTTTTTTATTCCTTATTAACCTGAACACTATGTCATGTGGACACAAGCTCACATACAGGAACTGTCATTGACAGTACACACACTGAGAACAATGTGTTCCCCTATTACACACTCTTCCTATCATTCATATACACACACTGTCACCAGGTTTTATTCATGTATTCACATCTCCACACTGTCACATTTAATTGCTTATGTTGCTTGATGTTTTAGCATGAACCCCCACTTCCTTTCAACTGAAATCTAACCTGAACACTTTTGCTGTTATCTCACTGAACACCCTGACTTCACACTCTTCAATTCCTGACACACTCACCCTCACATATACACACAAACACAGCCCATTCCCCTCCTCTATATGTATAGGTGTATGTAATATAATGTATATGAAGCATGTTTTCATGTTGCCATTTGGGGATGAGGGCTTGACAGGTTAATTGACAGTGGGGTTATGGGTTATGGGATATTAGATAGTGTAATTCCCTATATATATGAGAATATGTATTGCCTATATAGGAGTTAAATATATGCATGATGTATAGTCTTGGATTATAGGTTTCTGCATATTGCCTTGGATTATAGGTTATGGCAATATGCATATGTGTGGTTAGATATGGAGGGTTAGATAGTATTGGGTAGATCAGTGGTTGGCCTTGGCTGAGTTTGCAGGAGCAGCCAAGGCATTGCCTTGGCTTGCCCTGTTGTGGCTTAGCCTGGCTTTTACAGCAGGCAGCAGCAGCCTTAGCAATGCAGCAGGCCATGCCTTGCCCTGCATTGCATTCAGCAGCAGTAGGCAGAGCATTGCCTGCACTTACATTAGCAGTGAAGCTATGGCACTGCAGGTATTAGCTCTTTAGCATTTGCAGCAAGAAGGGGCATGCTGTGCAGATTGTTTGGGGTATCAGTCATTGACTGAGTTGGGTTTCAGTCCTAGGCTAAGAGTAAGAATTTTTGTGTGAGGGAAATTGGAAGAATTGGACTTACGTAGTATTGAGGTATTATGTAGCAAGTGCAGAGGATATTGAGGCAAGTGATAGTGTAGATATAGGTATGTTAGTGGTTTGTTAAGTCTTGGAGTGAATGTTGAAGTTGAGGGTGAGCTAGTTTAGCTTTTAAATCCTATAGAGTTTAAGATGTGTATCTAGGAGAGGGCATGGGCCTTTGGCCACATGGTTTGAGAGGGTGAGGAAATATTGTGAGTTAGATTGATATGTCCCAGTATAGTTTTGTAGGAAGTCAATTGGGCCATGAGAGTTGGGGCTAGTGTCAAATATAGGTTGAAGTTTAGAGTTTAGATCAGTGTTGAGAGTGAAGAGTATGGGTGTTTAGAGGGAGAGTTTCATTTAAGGGTATATATGTTATGGTGTCCAGTCTCATATAAGTTAGCCTATCCATATGCTTGATTAGCCTTGTATATATTTAGTCCTTGTAAACATAGATGATACTTAGGATATGGTAAGTACCCTATATAGGTTGTGTACTGTAAATTAGTTTGGGATATATATATATGTATATGATATGGGTAATGTGTTATATCCTTAATTGTGTGATATGGTATAGGTAGAGCTGATTAGATAGTTAACCTATGACCAATATTGGACTGTTGACCAAAGTCAACATTGACCTAGACAGTTGACCAGGTTTGACTTAGAGTTGACTTTGACCTAGATTGACCTAGAAATCATGTAGATGCATCATAAACTTCATCTGTCTTGTTTTAAACATATTATAACCTATATTTCTCTGCTTAGGACATTGTGACTCTGGTGCAGGCATCTGATATTACACTACTCTTCTCAAAGTAGCAGGCGAGTACATTCTCTGATAGTTCTTCTATTTACTTGTCAATTACTGTACTTCAGTTCTAGATAGTTTTATGTGATTCTTACAATACGTATAGATATTCTGGATTCATGTATGCGACACACATACCATCTGTCTGGCCTCTATTTTCTGGAACCACTACTGGCATCACCTTCTGGAATCACTACTGGAACCACCTACAGGAATCACTCTGGAATCTTTTGCTGGTATCATTATGTTTGGCTGGACTCATCTCGATTCTCGTGTCGTTTTCTGGATTCACTTGTACTTGCTGGGCGGGAAAATATTGGAATAGACATGTGAACATACCCAAATACTGGAACCACTCCCTTGGAATTATACTGGAATGATAGCCATCTCACACCCGGCCAGGTGTGTGATGTGCCGTATTACCTACAGCCGTTCACATGTCGATCCCGATATTTTAAAACACACTGTTAGAGTATAGGCTGGACTCACCCCGGAACCTTTGATCACCAACTGGACTCACCTTATACCGGACTCATCTTGTACTGGAACCACCTGGTATCAGATTCATGTTGTCTGGATTTACTTGGTTTTGCACTTGTTTACATTTACTTTTTGGACTTATTATGTTACTTAGTTCAGCTAGATTTATTTTACAGTCCTCATTGCCATCATTCTTCTCTTGTTTTAGTTCTTACTTTCCTTGTATCTTATCTGTTCTCCATACCATCACCTATATATAAACTGCCATATTCATCAATAAAACTATCTATAACTGCTTTATAGTTCTCTGTCATTTAATTGGGATTTCTTGATGAGTTGTACTCGTTCCTGTCCTGACTGGACCTGTTGAAAATATTACAGATGACTGCCCTGAGGACATTTGCCCTACTTGCCCTGGAGCAGGAGATGGCTTAACTACCTATGGCCCGACACTCGGAAGTGATCGGGAGTTTAGCTAGTCTGTTTTGTTTTAGTTTTCCTGTTTAGAACTGGAGTTGTATATAGAGATTTGAGACTTGAGATGTATTTGAGATTGTTTGAGTTTGTTGTTATTTTATTAGTAGTTTTGTTGTCTTCAATTCTTAGTTTATTTCTGTGTTATCTTATCGTGCTTAGACTGTGATTGAGTTACACCATATCTTATACTTGTCCTCCGTTCGGAGTTGATCATGATGAGTACATTATATGCTGCATGAGTTGATGGTTAGTTAGAGACTTAGAACAGCGTTCTACCACCGACACTGTGGCGTAGGCTGGGCGTTGTTACGTGCTCGTACCCTCACAGTGGGTGCGGGTCGTGACATAAATGGGTTTGCCCATTTTATCTATGCACAGTGACATGTTTCCAGATTTTGGGATAATTCCCAGTTTTCCAAAACGAATTTCAAACCTATTTTTGTTATGATTTATACATGTATTTGTATATTTTCAGTGTATGTATACGTAGTATATATGTATGTGTGTGAGTAGGAGGAATTTGAGGATATATATATGTGTATATATGTAGTTATGTATATATATATATATATATATATATATATATATATATATATATATATATATATATATATATATATATATATATATATATATATGTATGTATGTGTACTGTGTGTGTGTGGGGGGACTGTTTTCTGGGATTCCAGAAATCTGGAACCCCCCTTTTTCCTGTGTCAGTCCAGCTCTCATTCACTCTCTCTCTCACTCTAATTCTCTCTCTCACTTCTCTCCCTATATGTATATATATTATATATAAGTTTTGTATATATATATATATATATATATATATATATATATATATATATATATATATATATATATATATATATATTTGTACTAGATCATATATAGTGTCATTATATATATATGTGGGTTTTGTATTATATGTAGTGTATTCATATATTGATATATAGGTAGTAGGTAGATTGTGTATATCTATATATATATATATAGATATATATATACGTGACTTTCTAGGTATAGTTTTATTTGGAAACCTATAAGTTATCTAGCCTATGGCCTAAGTTACTAGCCTATGGCATTAGGGGCTAACCGCAATTGACCTAATGACTTAAACACTAACTAGTTGACCCTTGTTGACTAAGGGTTGACCAAAGTCAACCTTAGGTCAAACTTGACCTATTTAACCTAGAATTGACTAGGATTTAACCTAAAATGACTAGTTTAACTAGTCTGGCCATGTTTGAACTAACTTGACTATTAGACCTAGTTGACTAGATAATTGACCATTGTTGACCAAAGTCAACTATAGGTCAACCATGACCTAATTAACCTAGAGATGGCTTGGATGAACATAGAAGGACTTGTTGACTAAGATTTGACTAAACCCTAGGCTATTAACTAGTTGGTTTAGGTTTGACCTATATATAAGTATATTATTGTGACTTGGGTTTTGTGGAAAGACCTATGTAGATTAAGATATGTATGGGGTTAAGTTAGATACTTAGAGTTGAGTCATGACTTTAGATTGGAATATGGGATTAGCTTGAATATAGGATTAAGGTTGGTGTTATATATATATGTATTTATATGTGGTATACTTGTATAGGTATTGGTTATACCTTGACCCTGTGGTGTAGTACCTTAGATAGTCTAGATTGACCTAGACTTGACCTAGCTTGACCATATTGACTAGTAATTGACTAGTCTGACCACTGCTAACTAAACCCTAGATAACTTGACTAGTTTGGCTAGAATGTTGACCAAGAGTTGACTTTAACCTAGATTTGACTAACCTTGACTTGTTTGGCCTAGTGTGACTTGGTATGACTTCCTGTGACCTAATATGGCTTAAGTTGACCTCGTTTGACCGTTAGAATTGACCAGAGTTGACCAAGTTTGACTTTTGACCAAATTGACCTAGAATCATGTAGTATGCATTGTATACTCTATTTTTACACTTGTGGATACATTGTAACTTGTATTGCTCTGATTAGGAGCCAGATACCTCTCCTCAGGCAGTATATCCTCTTCAGACATTCAGTTATCAGGCGAGTACATTCTCTGACCGTTTTATACTTGTTCAGGCTTTACTTTCTCGCTCTAGATTACTTTACTTGATGCTGTCACGTTGGTAACACGGATTGGTACTATATGGATCTTTACATGAGATGTTATCCCCCTCGGGAGCATCGGGTACTTCATGTTACGTGTGTTTCACTTTCATCATGTACTCCTATGCTTCCATCATGCATGTATACTCATGTGATCATGTACTCTCATGTTCATTGAGCCCTCATGTATAACTTCACGTATACTCATTTATGAGCCTCATGTGAAGTAATCATGTATAATAACGTAACTTGTTTAGATCCTTGTGTATTGATTGGGGAAACGGGGGAGTAGTGGTAGACATGTGAATAATTCCAAAGTAGTGTAATCATGTACAAACTCTGTAGTATAATCATGTATAAATTCTAGCCATTCACATGCCTATCTTGTACTCTACATCACTAGCCACTTACAGTTCTCTATATACAGTAGATATTTCCTTTACAAGCTATCTCTTTTACAGCGTATATATCCTTTCAGCACTTCCTGTATTTTACTCTATTGCCTGTATCGTATTTCCTAACCTGATATGAACTGTGTGAGATGTATTGTGCTCGTTCCTGTCCTGACTGGACCTATTGAAAATATTACAGAGGATGAGGAAGAGGCCCTGGTATCTACCTATTATGGAGCAGGACTAGATGACACTTGTCTTGAGGACCCTCAGCAGGATCCACCTGCAGCTGAGGATGTTGCCCCAGTAGTCTAGGCTAGTTTAGCTAGACAGTCATTTCTATATTATTATTTTTGTCTCACATTCTGAGTTGTATTTTGAGATGTTGGGATGTATAGACCCTTAGACTTATTTTGTATATTGGGTTGACATTCTGGATGTTATGTTATCATAGACACTTAGACCTATTTCATCTATTGTACTGTTCTCTTTGAGTTACTGTCTATCTATCTTTCATTCTTCTACCCTAGATGTGATTGAGATTGTATTCTGTAATGTCACCTCCATTCGGAGAGTATATACTGTACAGGTACCTTTATATTGTTAGATGATTGACCTTGGACAGCGTTCTACCGCCGACACTGCGGCGTAGGCTGGACATACCCACTTCTCGTGCCCTTACTCTAGGGTGCGGGTCGTGACACGTTTTTAGTGGTGGCCCATGCAGGTCAAGTTTATGTAGTGGTATTCGAACTAGAGTATCACTACAGCCTGTGATAGGATTTGAGGAATAGGCTTAGTGAGAGAGGATACTCAATCACTGTTAGGATACCTTGAGAGATTCTTGGGATGACCCTTGAGAATCTCATTTTGAATTACGATTTAAACTCCTTTTCCCTTGATTAAATTTGATTTTTGGAGGATTCACTGTAGAACTTTGAATCCTGGTGTTAATTGATGGTTTTGAAATTTTTGTAGTTGTTGATTTTAATTTCCTTGTATTAGATTAATATCTTTTATTTTAAGGTACTCAATCACATTTATGAGAAAACTCTCCTCTATTTCTTGCCATCTAATTCTCTTGCAAATTGCTTTCCCTTGAAATGGACTGTCCCCTTTAATTTTTGCATCTTGCTTAAACTCTTTCTACTAAACTATGCGGCTATATCCCAAACCTGACTTACTCGACATTTCCTCAAAATCAAGACTTTATTGAGACCTTCTAACCTTTGACCTTTGGTTGATCGAACCTTAACTATATTCATCTAGTAGCCTATCTATCCCTAGGACTGTGTTCCTAAATTATTTTTCTGGATTCCTAATTAATTTTATTCCATGCGTTAACTTGATCTTCTTAATTTTTGCATCAATTGTCACGTCTTGAACTCCCACTTTCTATTCTAGATCATTGGACGTCATTTACCGTGACTTGGATATTCGGAGTGTAATACTAGCTGTTACCTTCCAACAAACTTCACATATAAGACCTAGACTAGCCTACCTTCATGTAGGTATTCCATGTCCTACTAAAACCCGTCTCTTTGTACTCTATTTTCTTGATATGATTTTCTGGCCAAATGGCTAAACTAAAACCTCTACCATGATACTAAATTAATTCTTATTTCAATTAGAGATCCACCTTGGCTCTATTCTTTCGACCTGGCATGTGATGGTGTTCTGCTTGAACCCTTAAATGCTTAACCTTGTACCTTATCTTGAATGCTTGACCCGATGGGTTAAGGATCTTGGACTATGTATCTTCTTTCATCATTTCCACCCTTACTTATATCTTATGCTACAAATTTATCCTTAGTTTTACAAGCTTATCCTTTTCGAGCTTGATCATGACATATTTTATTGGGTGCGCACCCACTAACATATTGTCTAATCAGAACTGGCGCATGATGGTCTGATCAACCTATTGCATTTTGGTTCGCTTTTCATATATTAATCTACGTGGATGGAGACATAGTTAAACTTGCCCTAGAATCTTATCCGCAATAGCCTTGACAATTCTCCTTGGAATTATTTTTATCGCCTATGAACCTCGTATTCATATCCAGTTGAATTAAATTTAATCATGACCTGGATCTTCATCATTGGATGCTCGTGCTCATACTTGATTTCATTGAATTCCCATCTTGCCCAAATCTCGATTTATCCTGAAATTGATCAACTTAGATCGTGTCAAGACTAAAATCTATTATGATTGTTTGTGCCTAAATTTTTAATTTTCTTTTACCACTTTATGGAATAGTAACTTTTAATGATTTCTCACTTACTTGTTAATGACCAATTTTCATATAGGATGGTAGACGGCCCTATAGCCTTGATGATTGTTGTTCCCTTACTTTCCCAATTGGGACACCCTAGATTGCTTGTACATTTTGATACCACAGGACAGTCTTAATCTAGAATGACTAGTGCACCTAGATGAGACCACAGACTGTCCCATTTAACCTATCCCCCTGGTACCACTATTGCATCACAATTTCTGGTTCAATTTAGGCCATAGACCTTTCCTACTCTAAATTATGATCATCATAGGCACATTACCGTGACTTTTAAATTAGGAGCACAAGACTAGTTGTTTTCTTAAAACTGACTTCACATACATGACCTAGACATGACACTCTACACCCATGACCTTGGTGTCCCACTCAGGCATACCATCGTGTGCTTCATTTGCTTAGTACGATTTTCCTGACCCGAGGCTCCATCCTGATTTACCCCATGGAGTTACTTTTGATTTCGATTTGGATTAAGGACACCTTATGACCTAAAACTGCCAACTAATTTTTGGACATGACCCAGTATAGGTCTACTACCCATATTTTGCTTGTTGACCTTGTATGTTGCTAGGTAGTAGCTTCGACCCTGATTGTTGGAGGTTTGACCTAGGAGGAGTACGACCATCTAAATTTCGAGGACGAAATTATTTTAAGGTGGGTAGACTTGTAACACCCAGTTTTCTGAAATTGGGATATTTTTGAGAATTTATTATTTATTAATGGTATTTTAGTCATGATATGAATTATGGTGATTTCTAGTGTAATTAAAACCATTTCCTAAGTCATGACTTATGACTTTGTGACTTTACTAGTATAACCCTAGTGTAAACCCTAGAGATTTCATAACCTAGAGACTAACCATGATCATGTGAGCCTAGCCACAGGCTTAGAACATCAAATTAGTGTTTTTAGCCAAAAAGGGTATTTTGGTAATTTACTAGATTTTATTTGAGATTATGTGATTTTAATATTATTTAATTCTTGTTAAGTACCATGATTAGTCCCTAACCTATCTCACCCTAATCTAGAGGTTAGCTACTAACCTAGAAGTTAGAGGATAGATATTTGGTCATGGGTTAAAGTGGTGTAAATATCTTAGAATGCCTTTATTGATATTTTGCTTAAAACACTCAAAATATCTCAACCTTTTGCACCAAAGTCTTTGCCTTAACCTAGAAGGAAAGCCAAAGGCACCCCCCCTTGCCATGGCCGGCCAAGGGCACCCCCCTAGCCCTACACCTTCCTATATAATCCCCTCAAATTCATTCATGATCAATTTGCATGAATTAAAACCTAGAAAAATTCCTTTTTCATCGAACCTTGATAACTTGATCATTTTTTATCCAAATCACCTCTAGTTTCTTGCATTGGACTCCCCTACACTAGAGGATACTAGTTAGGGCCTGCTATCAAGGAATTGTGGAGCTTTGGGCATCACAAAGAGAAGAGGACACCCCCCCTACTTTGGTGTTTTCTTGAGTTTTCACTAAATAGGTAAATACCCTCAAACCTTGTTAATATTATGTTTTCTCTTCATAGTTGCATGCATCTAGGTACCATGGAACTATAGGTCAACTTTGGTAGGAAATAGGTTTGGTTTGGTGTCCGTATCGGACACGTATCTGTGTTTAAATTAGAGTGTTTGGTGAAATGCCTCATAGGACTTTTTGTTCTTGGTTTTCAAAACAAATTACATATTTGTGAAGCTTATTATATGTATATTTTATGTTGGTGGGACTGAGTTGATATTAGGGTCCTTTTCGTGTCCAAATTGGACACGAACACACGAGCTGGACACCGCACTGAGGCATACAGCCTCCCCTGCTACTCAATACCTAGTGCGGACACTGTAGGACACGTGGACACGTAAAAATTGACACAGAGGAGGGGGCAACCTCTGTCATGCCCCCCCTCGAGTTTGAGACACGTTTGTGTCGTATCGAGAACGCACGGACACGTACACTGGTCGTGCACTGTCAGCACACACGCGCACGGGGGCCAACTTCGCGCATGTCGTGTCGCATGGACACGACACTTGGGCACCTCGTGGTGACACGAGTGTGTAGCCCATCATGGGGCGAACACATGGACACGAGCACGTGGTGTGTCGTGTCCTGTGTCGTAAACACGAGACACTTGACCGCGTGCACGATGCGGTCTGAACACGCGTATCAGTCGTGTTTTTCACGACTGATACGGACTTCGTATCGTGTCCTGGAGCATTGTGGACACGGTGCAGGGTGTTGGACACGTACCCTGACCCTAGGCGAACCTAGGGACACGAGCACGAGACTCCTAGACATGTGTGTCGTGTCCTAGAGTGAACTGCACACGTGCACGACACTGTGTGTGTGTGTGTGTATCAGTGTTTACCCGTTTCGGGTTTGTGAGTCGTGGATACGTCAAATTGTGTCGTGGTGTCATGTCAGGCCCCCTAGACACTAGAGGACACTTGGGGCATCAATTACCAACCCTTGGGTTCGAGCCTTAGCTCGGTTTTATGTGTGTAAATGGGTTTGCCCATTTTACCTATGCACAGTGACATGTTTCCAGATTTTGGGATAATTCCCAGTTTTCCAAAACGAATTTCAAACCTATTTTTGTTATGATTTATACATGTATTTGTATATTTTCAGTATATGTATACGTAGTATATATGTATGTGTGTGAGTAGGAGGAATTTGAGGATATATATATGTGTATATATGTAGTTATGTATATATATATATATATATGTATGTGTACTGTGTGTGTGTGGGGGGACTGTTTTCTGGGATTCCAGAAATCTGGAACTCCCACTACAACAAAAAACCCTTTTAATGACGGCTAAAAAGCGTCATTAATGACGAACCATGACGCTTTTTTTTCCACAGGAACCGTCATGAAAACGGGTGTTATAAATGTTTTTTGAAAGCGTCATAAAATAACCGTCATGAATAGTTCCTATAAAAGCGTTATGAATAGTTAATATATAGTGCACAATTCAGAACAATTTTAAAACGTCATGAATAGATAACATGAATAGGCTCAATGCAGCACATTTATAACACTTTATACTATTCAAATTAGCACATCCAAATCAGTCCATATAATTGTCAGGCCTAAAAATCAAATTAACATTATATATCACCATCTTTATTACATTTCTCAAAATAGAGTACATATCAACATCTTCATTACATTCTCAAAATAGAATATCCAAATACATATATACATTTACAAATACATATATACATTTACAACTACCAAAAAACCTGCACCCAGAGCTCTGTTGGACTACCAGGGACTAAAGGTCCTCCAACTGCTAAAATCTTTATGGAAAAAAGCAGTATCCTCGTTTGTTTGAATTTAATGTCTCTTGCAATTGATTGGTCCACATATGAAAGAAGGAAAGCTGAAAAAAACAAAAAAAAGATTACATTGGAAGCATGAATAAACTTGACAGTACATTCTCTTAAATCAACATGAATAAGCTTAAAAAAGATTACATTGGAAGCTGAGCAGCCAGCATCAAACTTCTCAAGCAGCACCAACATGTAACTTATAGTTAGGGATAACAATACCTAGGAAACTCCCCAACCAATGAGCCATCCAGACCGGTCAAGAAAAAATTATGAACCAATAAGCAAGTAAGTCCTTGAAACACAAGCAATAAAACATAGAGGGAAAAAAATTATGTAGTCCCAACATAGAGGGAAAGGAATTATTTTTTTTCAACCAATTTAAAATATGCCATTCATGATTTGAACCTTCTAAATAAATAAAACTGTAATTGGTCTAATACCATGTTAAAATCTATGCCACCAATACTCCAATTTCTACAACCAAGGATTCACCACAAACACATAGTTGTTACCATGTAATGTATTTGCTTTTTCTGGCATATGTAAAATAGCTCATTCTTTCATTCAAGTTATATTATAGTCCGTAGTAACTCAGGTCAATTTGCAAGTACAGAAGTATGACATAGATGAAAGTAAAAGGTAAATCAACTAAATGAGGATAAAACTGGTCTTATCCAAGACTAATATATACTTTGTTAACACAAGTAAAAGCTCACAGAGCAGAAACTAAGGCAGCTAACTGAACTTAAATAAATCCATGTTAAGTTGTGTGGAAGACTTGTTACCCAAACTTTAGGAGAGGAAAGACCGAGTCACAGTCATGGGAGAAGCCTCTTCCAAGCCGCAAAGAGCACAAGCTGTTCATTATATATTCAGAAGCAGAATAAACATAAACTAGGTTACAAGAAGCGAAACAAAATTAAAAGAAATAAAAATATATATGCTAAGAACTAACACCAGTAAGCAAGATGGAGATAACCAAAAGATTCTATTATTTATGAATGTAACTATCAAAAGAAGTCTAAACATTGTCACATATTTTTTTTTTCCTGCAAACTGACTGTTAGCTCTTCTGAAGGTATATGGATCACATTTACCCGAAGCTCGATATCCCAACTGGATACTAATGTAGTTCTTTTACAATCCTAAACCAATTCAAGTTAATAACTGGGGCAATATTATTGAAGGTGATGGACCACACAAAATAACTAGCCCAACGGAACCTCAATCTAGAATTAAAACCCATATGATCATAAAGTGATAGACAAATGGTTATCTGGTCCAACAAGTGTAACCCAGGAGATTTTCTATAATGTATCATACAGTAGGTATATACAGCACTAACCATTCACATATTGTTAGTCACTTAAATTCTGTGATATGCAAAGTACCTCAGGATCAAGTTTCTGGGAACATCTAGATATGAACCTGTATGTGACAAGAGTAGGAACTGAGGTCTATAAATTACCAAGACATCTAGATATCATCAAACTTAGGTAGGATGCAAATAACTGATAGAAACAGATATGCAAATCAAATTTGGAGAATCTAAATTTCATTCAATATTAGAAAAGAAATTAGGAGAGCAGTTACCAAGGAGAAATTAGAAAGCTTTAGGGTCACGAAACCTAACAAAATTGCAGTATAAACACTCAACATCGACGACAACAACAACAACAAAGCCTCTATCTCGAATGTTGGGGGGTCGGCTAAAATTGTTAAATGACACTGCAAAAAAAAAAAAAAGCCCTTTCGGAGGGGCTATACTAATATTTAATCAGGGGGGTTGCTGCATTGAGCAGGTGACACAAGACCGAGCAAAGTGAAAAGGTTTATGCACTGACTGAAAGCACAACACAATTCCATGACTAAGTAACAGTGCACGGACACTACCATTTTTTTTAATTTTCTCTTTAACCTAACTCAAAATGGGAATGGTGAGTATGAACCCTAGATAAATAAGAAAAAGTATTAAAAAAAAAACTATATAATGGCATCAGATCCAAAAATTCCCCTCAAAGAATAATAGGAAATTGAGACAATATTCTATCAGAGAAAGAAATTGAGACAATATTCCCCTCGAACCTCCCGCGCAGCGTCATGACCGCGCCCCGCGGCGGCGGGCTGGCGGAGGCTGACGTCGGACACGGTGCCGCTCCCGCTCAGAACGCAGACGCCGCGCTGGCGGCGGCGGGCGTAGGCGGCCACGGAGCCGAAGACGTCGCACCCGCCGCCGATCTCCAGCATGTGCGCGCGGAGGGAGTTGGCGCTCTCGCGGGTGATGATCACCGGGTGCTTCGGCTTGTTCTTGGACCCGAGGGGACGGCCGCTCTTGAGGAAATTGGGGGAGAAGAGGTTTGGAGAGATCGCACCTCGGCTAAGATCCATCGATCAGAAACCCTAACCTAACTCTTGAGGAAATTGGGGGAGAAGAGGTTTGGAGAGATGCTGCTACTTAGAAAATGGATGAGAAATGAATTTTCTCTCTCCCACTTAGCTTTTATAGAGTGAAAAAATTACAAGTTTGCCACCGCTATAAAGTATTAATGACGTTTTGTTTTATAAACGTTATAAAAAGCCCAAAATTAGTCCAAACCGTCATAGAAAAAAGGTATTTTGCAACTTGATAACGCTTATGTATCAGCCGTCATTAAAACTCCCTGTCGAGCGTCATTAAAAGGGTTTTTTCTTGTAGTGCCCCCCTTTTTCCTGTGTCAGTCCAGCTCTCATTCACTCTCTCTCTCACTCTAATTCTCTCTCTCACTTCTCTCCCTATATGTATATATATTATATATAAGTTATATATATATATATATATATTTTTTATTATATATATATATATATATATATATATATATATATAGTGTCATTATATATATATGTGGGTTTTGTATTATATATAGTGTATTCATATATTGATAATAGGTAGTAGGTAGATTGTGTATATATATATATATATATATATATATATATATATATATATATATATATATATATATATATATATATATATATATATACGTGACTTTCTAGGTATAGTTTTATTTGGAAACCTATAAGTTATCTAGCTTATGGCCTAAGTTACTAGCCTATGGCATTAGGGGCTAACCCTAATTGACCTAATGACTTAAACACTAACTAGTTGACCCTTGTTGACTAAGGGTTGACCAAAGTCAACCTTAGGTCAAACTTGACCTATTTAACCTAGAATTGACTAGGATTTAACCTAAAATGACTAGTTTAACTAGTCTGGCCATGTTTGACCTAACTTGACTAGTAGACCTAGTTGACTAGATAATTGACCATTGTTGACCAAAGTCAACTATAGGTCAACCATGACCTAATTGACCTAGAGATGGCTTGGATGAACATAGAAGGACTTGTTGATTAAGATTTGACTAAACCCTAGGCTATTAACTAGTTGGTTTAGGTTTGACCTATATATAGGTATATTATTGTGACTTGGGTTTTGTGGAAAGACCTATGCAGATTAAGATATGTATGGGGTTAAGTTAGATACTTAGAGTTGAGTCATGACTTGAGATTGGAATATGGGATTAGCTTGAATATAGGATTAAGGTTGGTGTTATATATATATATGTATTTATATGTGGTATACTTGTATAGGTATTGGTTATACCTTGACCCTGTGGTGTAGTACCTTAGATAGTCTAGATTGACCTAGACTTGACCTAGCTTGACCATATTGACTAGTAATTGACTAGTCTGACCACTGCTAACTAAACCCTAGATAACTTGACTAGTTTGACTAGAATGTTGACCAAGAGTTGACTTTAACCTAGATTTGACTAACCTTGACTTGTTTGTCCTAGTGTGACTTGGTTTGACTTCTTGTGACCTAATATGGCTTAAGTTGACCTCGTTTGACCGTTAGAATTGACCAGAGTTGACCAAGTTTGACTTTTGACCAAATTGACCTAGAATCATGTAGTATGCATTGTATACTCTATTTTTACCCTTGTGGATACATTGTAACTTGTATTGCTCTGATTAGGAGCCAGATACCTCTCCTCAGGCAGTATATCCTCTTCAGACATTCAGTTATCAGGCAAGTACATTCTCTGACCGTTTCATACTTGTTCAGGCTTTACTTTCTCGCTCTAGATTACTTTACTTGATGCTGTCACGTTAGTAACACAGATTGGTACTATATGGATCTTTACATGAGATGTTATCCCCCTCGGGAGCATCGGGTACTTCATGTTACGTGTGTTTTACTTTCATCATGTACTCCTATGCTTCCATCATGCATGTATACTCATGTGATCATGTACTCTCATGTTCACTGAGCCCTTATGTATAACTTCACGTATACTCATTTATGAGCCTCATGTGAAGTAATCATGTATAATAACGTAACTTGTTTAGATCCTTGTGTATTGATTGGGGAAAGGGGGAGTAGAAGTAGACATGTGAATAATTCCAAAGTAGTGTAATCATGTACAAACTCTGTAGTGTAATCATGTATAAATTCTAGCCATTCACATGCCTATCTTGTACTCTACATCACTAGCCACTTACAGTTCTCTATATACAGTAGATATTTCCTTTATAAGCTATCTCTTTTACAGCGTATATTTCCTTTCAGTACTTCCTGTATTTTACTCTATTGCCTGTATCGTATTTCCTAACCTGATATGAACTATGTGAGATGTATTGTGCTCGTTCCTGTCCTGACTGGACCTATTGAAAATATTACAGAGGATGAGGCAGAGGCCCTGGTATCTACCTATTATGGAGCAGGACTAGATGACACTTGTCTTGAGGACCCTCAGCAGGATCCACGTGCAGCTGAGGATGTTGCCCCAGTAGTCTAGGCTAGTTTAGCTAGACAGTCATTTCTATATTATTATTTTTGTCTCACATTCTGAGTTGTATTTTGAGATGTTGAGATGTATAGACCCTTAGACTTATTTTGTATATTGGGTTGACATTCTGGATGTTATGTTATCATAGACACTTAGACCTATTTCATCTATTGTACTGTTCTCTTTGAGTTACTGTCTATCTATCTTTCATTCTTCTACCCTAGATGTGATTGAGATTGTATTCTGTTATGTCACCTCCATTCGGAGAGTATATACTGTACAGGTACCTTTATATTGTTAGATGATTGACCTAGGACAGCGTTCTACCGCCGACACTGCGACGTAGGCTGGACGTACCCACTTCTCGTGCCCTTACTCTAGGGTGCGGGTCGTGACAATATTTACTAGATTTTTAGATATTGTTAATCCTCTAGCTTTCCTTGGAAAATATTACAGCGATCATGAAAAGATTCAGAAGATTCTTCGTGGACTACCAAAAAGCTGGAATCCAAAAGCAACAGCCATTATAGAAGGAAATGATCTCTCGACAATGAGTCTTGAAACCCTGACTGAAAGCTCATGACACATGAGTTGGACCTTCAGGATTTCGAAGATCAACATTCGAAAGAGAAGACAATAGCATTCAAGGCAAATCACAAAACAATCCCTGACGACGAGAGTGAATCAGACGACTCGGACAACGTGCAAATGGCCCTGATAACAAGGAACTTCAGAAGATTCCTCAGACACAAGAAGTCAAACAAGAAGAACAAGGACTTCAAAGATGACGAAGAACCGATCTGTTTGAGCTACAAAAGAACATATCACATAAAGAAGGATTGCCCTGTTATAAGAAAAGGAAGCAGACATGATCAGACAACCAAGAGAAGGTCAACAACCAAAAACTATGCAAATACTAGTATCTGGTGTGAAAGCGAGGCTAGTGACTCTGAAGAAGAAGACAACTCTCGGAGCTCAGCAACCTATGCTTCATGGCTACCGATGCTAAGGTAATAACTAACCCTCTCTATGAAGAATTTACTTTTGATGAATTATGTGAGGCTTTCTCTGATCTATTGGCCGATCAGAAGAAAATGATAGACATGTACAAAAATGCTAAGAAAGAGCTAAAATTTGTATAGTCTGAATTTTCAAAGCAATATAGGATTTTAGAAGATATTAAAGATTCTTCTATAGACACCAATGAGATTACTTCTTTAAGACTGAGTCTGCATGATTCTCTTGAAAAGCTTGAAAAAGCAAATCAAAAAAATGCAAAACTTAACGATCTCCATGAACTAGAGAAGAAGAAGTATAACATTGCTATTCAGAGAGTAGATGCACTCACGACCAAATTAAATGAAGCCAATGACAACTCAAAAAAGTTAGAGATAAAACTGGACAAACAAGTCGCTAGACCAATTGCTCAGATAAACACTAGTCAGAAGGATAAACACAAACATCAAACTAACAACACGACTGGTAATGTTAGAAATCATGCTTATATATACATGTTTCCACATAACAAGAGTACACATACCTTTTTAAAAACTCAAAAGCATGTTTTTCAAACAAAACCTAGCACTAACACTTTTGCTACATGTCATTATTGTGGATCAAAAGGACATGTGTCACCACAGTGTAAGATTAGAAAGCTAGTAGATATGAATGTGTATAAATGGTTTCCAAAAGCTAACACATCAGGACCCTCAAGAAAGTGGGTACCAAAAGTTACATCTTCAACTTGTGTTGTAGGTAGACCTTCCTCCTCCTACTAAAAGCAAGTGGATACTCGATAGTGGTTGCTCCAGGCATATGACAGGTGACGACAAATTGTTTGCAACTCTATCGATGAAGAAAGAAGGCTATGTCTCCTTTGGAAACAATCTTAAAGGTAATATCATTGGCATTGGTGACATAGTTATCTCTCCCTCTCTTATTTTTAAAAATGTTTGCCTAGTAACAGAATTGAAACATAACTTGTTGAGTATCAGTCAATTAGCTTATCACAGTTATGGAATAAATTTTGTTAAAAATAAATGTTTTGTCTATGATAAAACCTTTGGAATAATTTTCTTTGAGAGAATAAGAGAGGACAACATATATGTTTTATATTTTTCAAAAAAGACTAACAATACAGGAAAGTGTATGTTTACAACACAAGACGAAAGCTGGATTTGGCATATGCGTCTTGGTCATGCAAACATGGACACGATTGCAAGATTGTCCACCAAGAAACTGGTAAGAGGCTTATCTAAAATAAGTTTCAAGAAAGATATGATATGTGCTGATTGTGAGAAGAATAAGGCATCTAGATCATCTTTCAAATCAATAAATGCTGTAAGTACCTCTAGACCCCTGTAATTAATTCATATGGACTTGTTTGGACCAAGTAGAGTCGCCAGTCTTGGCGAAAAATTTTATACTTACGTAATAGTCGATGACTATTCACGATATACTTAGGTTTATTTTCTTGCAAATAAGAATGAGGCCTTTTTCGAGTTTGTATCTTTTTGTAAGAAGGTACAAAACGAGAAATGATTCATGATTACTCGTGTTTGAAGTAATCATGGAGGAGAATTCGATAACCATGAATTCAAGTCTTGCTGTAATTCAAATGGATTATCTCATGAATTCTCTTGCCCCAGAACTCCTCAGCAGAATGGAGTTGTAGAAAGGAAGAACAGAACTCTCGATGATATGGCCAGAGTTATGCTTAATTAGTACAATCTTCCAAAATACTTTCGGGCAGAAGCTGTCTATACAGCATGCCATGTATTAAATAGAGTTCTTATTAGACCTATCTCTAAAAAGACTCCTTATGAATTATGGTTTAATAGAACTCCTAATATCAGCTATTTCAAGGTCTTTGGATGCAGATGTTATATTCTAAACACAAAAGACAACTTGGAAAAATTTGATGAAAAAGCTGATGAAGGAATTTTCTTGGGATATGAGGCAAAAAGCAAAGGATACAGAGTATTCAATAATATATCACTTATTGTTGAAGAATCAATTAATGTCAAGTTCGATGAGCTAAATCTCAAAAGACAATACGACAGTGACAATGAAGAAAAAACTCCCACAACAGAAGATACTTCCATGTCTTATTTGGAAAGTCTGCCGAAACGTATGCGATTTACACCAGACCATCTCGAAGACCTAGTAATCGGTGATGTGTCAAAAGGCGTAAGCACTCGTTCCAGCTCAAGACAATTGGTAATAGAACTTGTTGCATTTATTTCCAAAATTGAACCCAAGAATGTTTTAGAAGCTTTTTCTGATGAATTTTGGATTTCTGCTATGCAAGAGGAACTTAACCAATTTGAACGGAATCAAGTTTGGGAACTTGTTCCCAGACCTATTGATATTCCGATCATTGGTACTAAGTGGGTGTTCCGAAATAAGTTAGATGAGAATGGCTCAGTCACACGCAACAAAGCACGTCTAGTAGCTCAAGGCTATAGTCAAGAAGAAGGCATTGACTATGATGAGACATATGCTCCAGTTGCTAGATTAGAGTCCATTCGTATGCTTTATACTTTTGCAAGTTTTCATGGTTCAAACTTTTTCAAATGGATGTAAAAAGTGCATTCTTAAATGGTTTTATAAAAGAAGAAGTTTTCGTAAAACAACCTCCAGGCTTTGAAGATTTCAAATTTCCTGATCACATATTCAAGCTTCGGAAAGCTCTCTACGGTTTCAAACAAGCACCCCGTGCATGGTATGAGCATCTTAGTTCTTTCCTACTTGAACACGGTTTTTCAAAAGGGAAGGTTGATTCAACTTTGTTTATAAAATCTTTGGACAAAAATATTTTACTAGTACAGATATATGTAGATGATATAATCTTTGGAGCTACTAATGAGATGCTATGGAACGAGTTTGCTAAGTGTATGTAGAGTGAATTCGAAATGAGCATGATGGGAGAATTAACATTCTTCCTTGGACTACAAATTAAGCAGAGTTCACAAGGGATTTTTATTAATCAAGCCAAATATACAAAAGACTTGCTAAAGAAATTTGATATGAAAAATGTCAAACCTACTGGCACTCCAATGGCAACGTCTACAAAGCTTGATATAGATGAAAGCGGTACACCAGCCGACATACATAAGTACAGAGGTATGATTGGTAGTTTACTATACTTAACTGCTAGTCGTCCAGACATTATATTTGCGGTATGCTTATGTGCTAGATATCAGGCTTGTCCTAAAGAATCACATGTAAGTGCTGTTAAGCGTATTTTACGATACCTTAAAGTAACTTTGACAACCGGTCTTTGGTATCCCAAAACTGATTCGTTTGACCTGATAGGTTACTCGGACACAGATTTTGCTGGATGCAAGGTCGATCGTAAAAGTACTAGCGGTACATGTCATTTTCTAGGAAAGTCATTAGTCTCCTGGTTTTCTAAGAAACAAAATTCAGTTGCATTATCAACTACTGAAGCTGAGTATATAGCTGCAGGACGTTGTTATGAAAAAATTTTATGGATGAAACAAACTCTGGAAGACTTTCAATTATCCTTTCATCATATTCCTATTTACTATGATAACACTAGCTCTATTAATCTCACTAAGAATCCCATATGTCATTCACGCACTAAACACATAGAAATTAGACATCACTTTTTTGAGAGACCATGTTTTGCAAGGTGATATTATTTTAGAAGTTGTTGATACTTAACATCAACTAGCTGACATCTTCACAAAGCCTTTGGCTGAAGATCGTTTTAACTTTATACGAAGAGAATTAGGAATTCTGGATGTTGAGGTAATATAATATAATATTATTAATTAATTAACGTGAATTCGCTAAATTTATTTTGGTTATAAGTCGAAAGGGCCCTTCTGTCACACAGGCGTAAATAACCTGAAGCAACACGGTGTACTAGTCTTCGGACAACCGCTAGCTGGGATCCAGACCCTACAGCTAACCCTAAGTATTTATGGCAATTTATGGGAAATTAATTAATAAATATTAAATTATTTTCTTCAACACAATTAATTCTAATTTATTTTCGTCTTTATGTTAAAAACTATCACACTGTCTCCAACAACAGCCTTGAAACCTTAGAGATCGAACTCCGACGGAACTCGATCTGGGGGTTTCAAACAGAAGCTGGACAGCCGAGCCCCCCTCTATTTAACCATCTTTTACATCATCCTCTTCCTCATAACACCTTCAAAACCATACCGAAACCCTAACCCTAACCTCCAAGTTCTTCCTCATCCAAGCTCTTCAAGCCTTCAAACTTAGGATTCTGAGCTCTCTCGAGGTTCTCTTCCACTGTCTACCATCAATTTCGGTATATCTCTCTCCTTTCTCTCTGTGCTTATTTTCATATGGCTCCCAAGCAACCAATTTCTTCTCAAAAGAAGAGGAAGGTTGATGAAGGTTCGTCCTCGACTCCTTAAGGGAGGCGGCCTCATTTTCACTTTACACTCCTTCGAGACCCGATGGAGCTTTTAATGATGAATTCATCTTTGTGTCCCAAGAAGCTTCGAACTCTTGGTTCACGGACTTTCATAAAAGGAAATTATGTCTGGGCGCTCTTGTCAACTTCACGTTATTTCCTGATCACTCTAGTGTATTCACATACCACCATTTGCTAGAGTTAGTTCAATCTACTTTTCTCGTTTATACCAACGTCATTCGCATGTTCTATTATAATTTCTCGGTCACAAAGGGTATGGTGAAATCAAAAGTTGGTGGAGTCGACATCGTGTTTAATGTCGATGATTTAGCAATCATTCTCCACGTATCCAATGACGGGGAAGCACTTATCGAAATCACCTCTGTTGAATTTCCCGAGGGTACAACTTTTGATTCCTTTCGTGATTCGCTCTGTGAACCGAATCCTCGACCTCATGTCACTCTTTGCCCTAGACATATGAACAACTACTTCTATGATCTCCATCGTATGGTGTTCTCCACTATCCTTCCTAAGAATACTGCCACGGATGAGATTTTCTACCTGGAACTCTCAGCGATTTATCATCTTCACTTTCTTTCATTTAGTCTTCCCAAGATTATCATCTTTGCTATGGTTCATCGTCACAAGACTTCCTCGCGACGCCTTCTATACGCGATGTACCTCCCTATCATCTTTCAGTATTTTGAGGTCAGTCTTAAGGACTGTGCTGAGGATGATGCTCCAGCCTATCTTTATGAGCATCGTCGCCTAGCCCAGCTTGCACAGGTTCCACCTCCTGTAGTTACTCCTACTTCCACTGATTCTCAGGCTACTCATCCTCCTATCGGTATTACTCTTGAGTCCTTTCAGACTCTTATACTGGATCAGTTCTGTGCTATGGATTTTCGTACTACCCTTCAGCTCCAGGACATCTCGAACACGGTTCATGATTTGCCGTATAATCTTGATCACAATCCTAGAGGCCCCATTCCTATGGTTCATGATCTGACCCGGCTTGGCTATCACATTGATGACCATGAGGCGCAGCATTACTTTGACCCTGCAGCTGCTCGATATGACCCCAGCCGATTTGCTGAGACCGGTCCTTCTGATACTGCTGGTGCTGCAAATGATGATGTTGATGAGGATGATAGTTGAGGATTTGTTATTCCTCGTGATAGTTCAGTGACTTTGTTATGTTTTGACTATATTTTAGTTGGCATGTATTAGTGATTAATGCTTCTTTCAAGCATTATCAGCTATGACTTTTTCAGTTTTCTTTTTCTATGTGATGTATGCAAAAAAAAATTTTAGTTTACGCTAGTATTTCCATTATTCCATGCATGTCTTCTATTATGCTTTGTGGTTTAATATTGCTATACCATTTTGCTATTATAACAAAATGGGGGAGTAAGATTGATTAAGATTGATAAAATTCAGTAAGATTGCTTTAGATGAGATTTATTTAGATTTGATTCATCTTGGATATAACTTAACTTACGATTTCTGATGATTATTTACTGTACTACTAATTTGGTTTGAAAGAATTTTGGTTTAGACTCTACAGATACAGATTCAGTAGAATGTTTTATTACGGGGGAGTAATATGACTTGATCGTACACTACGGGGGAGCAATGAGCATTGTACTGTACCATTTTTTTGACAGACAAAAAGCTACTACCGTACCTTGCGTACTCATCAAGTCTACTTCCACTTCAAGCTGAACTTTTCCTTAAGTATCAATCGTAGTTTTGTCACATTATCAAAATGGGGGAGATTGTTGGCACATTTAGCCATAGTCAAACCGATTTCGATAAGTGTCTTAAAACTTCGATCTCGATATGAAAAGAAACGAAGAATGCAGATTGCGTCGTCTCTGATATTTTTATATTTATTTTGTGTTTTTTTATTTTCTTGAGTCTAGATTATTTGTGAATCGAGATCACTGTCAATTAGAAGTCTATCCTAAACCAAACCCATCTTTATTCATTCTTAAACCAAACCAAACCAATTCCTGATTTGATCCTAAACCAAACCAGATCCAAAAACCAAAACTGCCCTGGAATTAGGCTAACCGGACTTGGCCAGAGTTCTGCCCGAACTCGGACTGAACTCGGTCAGCAGAAATCACTCCTGGACAGAAGCTTTACCTATTCTTGTGGATCCCCAACGTTTGAATTTTTGAACGTTAGGGTACTGAGTTCTGTCCGAACTCTGTCCTAGAAAAACTTATAAATAGAGAAGAAATTTTTATTTCTAGACATAGATTCAATCTTCATCTTCTCTATCTATTCCTAAGCTTTCTATTCCATTCCTAAAGCTTTAATCTTCAAATCTCCAAGTCAACTCTATTATTCTAAGTGTCGGTAGTTTCTGAGTATGAGTTTTGAGTTGTACAAACTTGGCTTATAAAAGCTTTCTTCATAAAGGTGTTGAAGTTTGTTCGTGGACTTCGGATAAAAATACGATGGTGGTGAAGTTGGCGTGTTCTTCAGAACAAAACACGTGGTGTAATCTCTATTTCAAATAGTGGATTCAAACATGGGGTTGAGTACTCGAGACTGGACTAGTCCTCACAGAGGGAAACCAGTATAAACCTGTTGTCTTTGCGTATTATTTTCTCGCCCTGATTTTACTGACTTACTTGTAATTATTTTATATATATATTGCTTCACCTGCTTAGAGTTAAAATTTTAAATTGCTAAATATTCTCCGCTGCATTCTATTCACCCCCCTCTAGAGGTGCCATTGTTCCTACAGCACAGTGACTCTGTTGCCTAAAGCACAAGTCCACTCGTCGTTCTAAAAGCGCAGTGACTCCGTGCTTGAAGCACTTGTCCACTCGTCGCTCTAAAATCGCAGTGACTCCGTCGCCTAAAGCATAGTCCACTTATCGCCTAGAAGCCCACAGTGACCTCAAAGCCTCGCCAGAAGTGCAGCTCCCATAGAAGCACAGTCTTACGGGGTGACGTGGTTCCACGTGGCCAGAGGAGTGTTTATGTCTTTTTCGGATTGGTTTGTTTAAAAACCACCGCTCTTAAGATAGGACTATAGAAGCATAGAATTTCAGGCGCATCTAAGGCCGAAACTCCTATGTGCCCTAACTCTTATGCACCAGAAATCAACATGCGCCAGGAACAGAATACTTGGCACAGCAGAAAACAACAAAGAAGTAGAGACATATAAATGGGGCTTTTATTTCATATGAAAGTCTATTACATGTCTTTTACAAAGGAGAATTCTTTTACAAAAGTGAAAGAAAATCCTAAAAGCTACAGTCAGGCGTAGTGCTACAACCAGGCGCATCACTTCAACGTATAGCCAGGCGCATCACTCACGTGATACAACCAGGCGCATCATTCCAGCATCTCTGCGTATGTGCATCCCCGTGCATAGTCAAAGCGAATTACTTCGTCGTCAGCATGCGAGCACTCTAGCAGGAGGAGTGGCTCTTCTAGCCTGACCAAATCGAGGCACGGTAGCCCAATCTTTGGATGCAACAAGAACCTTCAACCTGTGTCGGGACACGACGATCCCGATATTTGGATACAACAGGCACTTTCACAGGGCCGATGGTGAAAAAACAAACTCGGTACATCTTCGTCTTCGGAAGGAGTTTATCGTCAACTCGCCAAGGCAGGGGACCGATCGAGTTCGTCTCCATGAAGAAAAGCTAAGTGAAATGAGAAACAAAACACTTCATAAAGCTATTTATAGGCCGAGGTAACCCTCGCCCATGTGCCAAATGGTAGTTTTCTCGTATTCTGTGCAATGTATTTGCATTTATAACGATGAATATGCCTCTTCTTATTAAACCAAGTCAAAGTAGCCATCAACGCCTCGAAGAACTCAACAGACGGGCCAATAACGATGCGCCATACGGCAGATGCGCCGTCAGCACCATGCGCTCTATACTGATGTGCCCAATGGGACATAGACCCATGCGCCTAGTGGGACACAAACTGATGCGCCCGCTTCAACTCGTCACCCTTCAAGCATTTAATGCTATGTGACAGAGTCAGCAGCACGCTTCCCGAAGACTGAACAGTTGACAGCTTTTTGCAGAAAATGAAGAGCCGCCAACATCATCTTCATTATTATATTTTGTCGGCTACAGCTGTTCTTGCCAGGTGGCCGGCTGATCACTTGTATGCGCCTCTACAGCCATGCACCTAGAAATTGGTATACGTCTCAAAAGCCATGCGCCCCCGACTTACTCCTGATCCCAAAAGACAAAAGCCAAGTCCCTGTATGCGCTTCCACAGCCATGCGCCCAAAAGCTCTGCATGCGCCTCAGAAGCCATACACCCAGACTTGTCTGTACCCTCTGAAAGTCATAGACCAAGTTGCCCCGTGCGCCAGATCCTAGGCGCATCCTGAAAGATCACCCTCCACCAAATCCGAGATCTTTGAGCCATGAACACGCGACTCATTTCAGCTCAAGAATGGGTGCTAACCACCAAAGATCTCAGCAATAGACGAATCTTTGCGACTGCCACGTGTCAGCTCCACCGTAGCCCAACAGAGCAGTTCAGCATATTCAGCTCCGACTCAGGGCACATCGTCCATGCGCCCTACAGCATCAGCCACATGGCGTTCCCACGTACAAGCGTATCCTACATATGCACGCATGAGCAGACCAATCTACTGCTTATAAATAGAAGGGCCATTCCTTCATCCACTGACGTACAGTGAAAAAATAGAAGATCATATCTACAGACAGAAACGAGAAGAAAGACACTTAACGTCTCCTTCTCCTCAAAACGCTCTGGCATCCAGAGCAACCTAGACCTTCAGAGAGTCCAAGATCGTCGTCAGATCGTCAACGCATTACCACTCGCTCCACCGAAACAGTTTCCAGATTGTGTACTCCTAGGACTACGTCTAATTCCTATATTATATATTGTTCTGTTTGTAATTGAAATACCAAGGTTTATCAATCAAAAAGACATCGTCGTATTTTTGATGGCGAACAAGCTGGTGACTCTGCTGGAGACTTATTTCTCTTCGGACGAGAAAGTCGTGTCGCAATCCGACGACATCAAGCTTGGCTCCTCCCACAAGACACTCGTGGTGCGCTTCAATCAATAGGCATATAAGGAGTTCATCTCTGAAGGTAGCGCAAGTCCTTCGAAGTGGCTGCCAAAGCCGAAAAAGACTCGCCAAGTCTGGGTGCGCAAAAGAGATGCGTCGAGCACCACTACTGAAGGAGACATGCCACCGTAGCCCACCATTCCTGCTGACGTTCTCAGCAAGCCAGATGCGCCCTCCAGTACAGCACATCTGCAAGGGAAATGCAGTGTTGACTGCATTCCCCAGTTGTTCTTTTCCCAGTCGAAAAAGATGTGCCGACGAAACAAAGGTGCATCCAACTTCCCCCGTATGAACTCTGGAGTGCAGGAGAGGACCTCTGTCTTTGACAGAATCACTCGCTGTCGTGGCATGGATGAGTTAGATTCTAAGTACTATGCACCTTCGTGGGCCGGTACGAAGAAATCCATGACAGCACGGGCCAAGCACCCCAAATGTGCTATGCCCACATTGAACCGGAGATGCGCGCTCAAAACCATGTGCACTGTCGTTGGTAAACTGTACAGAGTCGACTCGGGTGCATTTATACCAGATACGAGTTAACTCTCAAAGTCCCCGTTTCGTTTGGACGCATCTTCTGCACTTGAAACCAAGTCGTGCGAGGCAAAACTTGTGACTTTGAACCCATGCGTCCACGTTGGTTGTGTGCATGAAGTGGGTTCAAGTCGCAATACATGTTGCTCCCCCACCAATGATCTGGGTGTATCTCATGTGCTGGAACTGGATTAGGGGGTACAGAATTCTCATGACCACCCCGGCGCTTGGCCTTGTCATGCACCTGAAGGGGGTGTGAAAGTAAAACTCTCTCCTCATGATTTGCGTAATATGATCGCTCACAAACGCAGATCAGGAGAGCTGACCATTAAGCATGATGCACCCCTCACGGGGCACACTTGTGCCATGGTCACCATCAACTACTGCTGTTACAAAGCAATGGCTCGATCATCCAGGCAATCTGTGTTCCAACGACTGCAATATGTTGCACCCATCCGACGTCGTCCCGGAAAGAAAGTGCCAGTTGAAGATGAGTCAGAGCCCAAGGTCGCTTCTTGCCATGTTATCTCCAGCTCCCATTCATCAGGGAGGAAGACAACCACCAATCCATCGACCTCAGCAGCATCGTTTAAGAGTCAGCCGAGGAAAAGCAAAATGATGGTCCCGTCCTCAGGGGTATTTGAGAGCACCCAGTCAAGGAAGAAGGTTCTAGCAAAAGCATCAGCTGGGAGTGATCAAACTCCTGCTATCCATGACAACCCTCCACTTGAAGATGAGGATGTTCACCAAGGAACCGACCCCGAGGTAGTTGGGGGTAGCCAGTGCGAGGTCTCAGAATGGGAAGCTCTTTCGCAGGAAAGTGAGGTCGAAAGCAAAGCCTCAACCGATCCATCCACTTCCATACATATTATGCCAGTTTACATGGTTGGGGGTGATAAAGGAGAGTCAGACGCTCCAGCTTCGGACATCGTGCAGCGCACGGACACCCTGGAAGGGAGCCTCAAAACCCTCTCTGCCATCATCAAATCCTTGACTCAAATGGTATTTGAGATTCAGACCACACTGGCATCTCAACCATTAGTAAGGGCACCTATCTTCACCAGTCCTGATCTAGGGGCCAATGGAGAATCAAGCATACCCCCTGAACGGGTATCTTTAGGTGCAGATCATCATACTGCACTTCAGACGTCGGCTCCTTCAAATACCGAGCTTCATACCTTACCGCCCTCACCTGCTTCCAGTTCTATAGAAGAGCTGGTGGACATGATCAGAGATCTGTGCGAGTGCTTTGAAGCACAAAACAAGCAGGAAGTACGTCAGAAGATGGGAATCTCGCAACCTTACCCTCTCGAATGGAACAAAGTGGTTTACCCTCCAAAGTATAAACCACAAACATTGATGCCATATGATGGAAAAGATTCTTCTCGCCAGTATCTGACCTACCTCCAGTCTCAAATGGGACATCTTCCAAAGGAAGATGCCCTACTCACCAGCCTATTTGTCGGAGCATTGAAGGGAGTCGCTTACGACTGGTATTGCAGCCTCCCTGACCACTCCATATCATCCTTCGATGACTTGACACGCCTCTTTATCGATCGATTCTACGATGATGGGAAGGACATGACCATGTCATCTCTTATAGAAGTGCGCCAGACAGAGAAGAAGACTGTTCGAGCCTTCATTGAACGTTTCCGACAAGCATGCTTAAGGTTACCTCCGGGTATGCCAGAACATGCACTAATCGATGCCTGCAGCATGAACATGACTCATGCAATCAAGTGTAGCTCAACTCCACCCAGCCTCCCGATTGGAGTTCATTGATTATCGGGGCCGAATCTGCTGAGAAGAAGGCACGTAATGCTCACCTTCTGGGGGTTAACTTCTCCGCCTTTGATGATAAAGGAAAATGACATGCTTCCAGCAACAGTGGGCACGAGGCCTAAGGGAAGCAGGCATTGACTGTCAATGCTTGAAAAAGCATGCAAGGGCCTGCCCAGAAGCCTCCACTATCACTGAGGCCGAAGGAGGTCTACTCCTTCAATGACGATGACACCTTACAACTCTTCGAGATACTGAAACAGAGCGACAAGATCAAGTTGCCTGATCCTAAGCATACTGATAAGGTGGGCAGAGTGGGCGACCCGAGGTACTGTCACTACTATCGGTTCATTGGACATCCAACTCAAGACAGCTACATTCTCAAGAACTACATACTACGCATGATCAATACGACCGTCATCTCAGTCGATTACGAGAAGAAGACAGTCTCGGCCAACATGGTGTCGCTCCAGTTCAGCACCCTACCGCCTACTACAACTCAAGATGGTGTTGTCCCCATCCCGAAGGCAACATTGGAGGTGGACAACCTTCCGTCGACTCATGACAACGCGTGTGGACTGATTCCACTCACTACATCTCGGGGGGTGATCATGTGGGTTCACCCAGATTTTATTCCAGAACTGACTCAACCGGGGGTACATTCTACCTCCAAAGCTAAAGGCATGAAGACCAAGTCTTGTCGAATGGTGACCACCTCTCCTAAGGAGGCACTTCTGTACAAACGCATTCACAGCAGAATGCTCAGCCTGAGGAAGCCCCTGTCGAAGGGACACCTTCCGTCACCACCTCGTTAGGTGAAGGTCCTTCCCAACTTCCAGCAGCTGACAAACAGAAGCATAAGGAGGCCCGCTTCGACAGGCCTCTACGAAGAGACAACACTTCGATGTTAACCAAACCCCATAACTTCGACATAATGGCACAACTTTCCAGTACTCCAGCTCAGCTGTCCTTGTTCGAGCTCCTCCGCCTGTCTAAAGATACTCGAGAGGCTCTCTGCGAAACCCTGAAGGATGCTGGGTCTTGCATCAGTCAGGTCAAGCAGCCTGAGGATGATCCAGCAGCATGTCTATACTGCTATAGTATGGAGGAGATCATCCCCAATATCACATTCACTTAACAAGACATGCTACTCAAGAACAACTGATACAACAGACCGATATATTATATAGGGTATGTTGGGGCCATCAAGATGGATCGGATGCAGATCGACCCAGAGTTTTGTCTCTACATCATCCCTCGGACTCTGCTTCAGACGTTAGGAATTCCAATGCATCGTCTGACAGCGTCTCACACTATAATCAGTGGCTTCAACGCCAGCAAGAGTGAGCTACTGAAAAAGATCCGACTGAAGTGTCATATCGGTGCTCTCCAGACCGAGGTGACTTGTTATGTCGTAGATGCGGACGTCAACTACAAAATCCTGTTGGGATGGCCATGGCTACACGAATACATAATGGTGCCATCTACTCTCCATCAATGTATAAAGTACGTATCCACCAACGGCATAGTCAGAATAGAGTTTGCTGATGGCGATCCCTTCAGGGGGATTGAGGCCTTCTTTACCAACTCTAACTTGTACAAGTCGATTCACCTCGAAGATGAAGCCAACGACGCCGATGATGAAGTCGAAGCCGAAGCTGATTTGGAGACAGAAATGATAATTAATGCTCTCCTGAAAGTGCGACTCAAAGGGAAGCCACCTCAAACACCGCCTCCTTTAGTGGTCAAACTTTGCGGGAGAGCACCAACTTCTCAGGGCCATACAAACACTGAAGCCCCTTTGAAGATACGACTCAAGGGAAAGTCTTCCCAAGTGACGGCTCCTCTCGTAACAAAACTATATAGGAAGGCACAAGTCACTGGAAGACCAACTGAGGCACCTCTCAAGGTTCGGCTTAAAAGCAGACCTCCTCAGTCTTCAGCCCCTCTTAAGCTTCAAGAGAAGGCCCATGTATCTCTATCGGCACCAGAGCCGACAAAGGCCATGCTCCCAATGGGTTCTCTTGAACCACTTCAGGCTGCTCCAATACTCACTGACGAAGAACTGAGATTGTACATATCCGCCAATGTGGATGCACCGTCCCTTGATGATGTAATCCCTCGGGACAAGATCCTATATTTTATCAATAAAAGGGTGTCTTTCAATTATTCTTATCTTCTACATTGGAATGCCCTGTATACTCTAGATAATGCTCTACAGTCGTTGCAAACATAAAAAACGACTATTAATCATATAAATCGAGTCGTCTTGTACCAAGAAGTCTGTTATATAGTCCCATCTCAGAACTAGGACGAAAAACCTATCATCTTCGGCAATATCGAGCATCACCAAGACCTTCCACCGACAGAGCCAGAACCCGACACCGACAGAATGCAAATTTACCGGTACAATGATCGAGCCAAGTATCTCATCCAAAAGATAGGCTACAACCTGAAAAGCGGTCAGGGTCTAAACTATGGCAAGGACCGACGTCTTCTCCTATGACTCCCTATTCCAAAAGGGAAGCCACAAGACTATTATCACCGTACTCGACGGGGAGGGGGGGGGTGAGCTACCTCATGCCCCCAACAACCCCAGAAAGTTTAGAAGCAGAAGGCGTTGCACACACTCATTCATCTGAGGCTTCAACTTGGGACTCCGACACCTGTGTCGACCCAATCTTCAGGAAGGTGCTGTCTGCTAACATGACATCTCACATCCTTCAGAAGATGAAGACGACAATCAAACAATAGAGTTCTTCGAAGAAGAACCCTGGGCTCAACATCTAGGCACGCAATGGCAATCTCGCTTTGAACTACGGGGACCCCCTACTGAAGACAAAGTCGAGGAGATCGACCTTGGGGATGGATCTTCATTCAAACCTATCTTCATCAACAAGAGCTTGGCAGGGAAGGACCGAGAATCCTTGGTCCAACTGATCAAAGAATACATCGACGTATTTGTCTGGAGCTACGAAGACATACAGAGACTCGACCCATAAGTCGCAATGCACAAGCTTAATATCTTACCTGACGCTAAGCCCATTAAACAGCAACAGCGATGCTTCCGTCCCAACATCATTGACGCTATCGACAAACAAGTAGATAAGCTCCTAGATAGCGGGTTTATTCGTGAAGAGCAACATCCAGACTGGGTGGCTAACATCGTTCCCGTCACAAAGAAGAACGGGAAGATCCGGGTCTGCATCGACTTTCGGGATCTCAACTCTGCTTGCCCGAAGGATAAATTTCTACTCCCGATCACCGACGTAATAATCGACAACACATGTGGCTTCGAGCGCATGTCCTTTATGGATGGATACTCAGGCTACAACTATATCAAGATGTTCCCAAACGACAAAAAACACACATCGTTCAGGACTCCGAAGGGGGTTTACTACTACACAGTAATGCCCTTTGGCCTAAAGAATGCCAATGCCACATACCAAAGAGCTATAAGCACCATCTTTCGTCAGCACCTCCGTAAAACAGTCGAATGCTATGTTGACGATATTGCCGTCAAGATCCATCTTCGAGGCGATCACCTCCAAGATCTGAAGACAGTCTTCGATCTTATGCGGGCACATCAGCTCAAGATGAACCCCATCAAATCCTTTCTTGGGGTTTCCAGTGGAAAGTTCTTGCGCTTCGTTATCCCTGCAAAAGACATCCATGTCGACCCCGAGAAGACTAAAGCTATCCTTGACATGGACCCTCCGAAGAACCTTAGAGAACTTCGAGGCCTGCAGGTATGTCTCGCATACATCCGAAGGTTCATCGTGAACCTTTTCGGGAAATGCCAGCCCTTCACCAAGCCCATGAAGAAGGGAGTCTCCTATATCTGGACGAAAGAATATCAGAAAGCCTTTGACGAAATTAAAGCTTATCTGACGAGCCCTCCAATCTTGGTGGCACCTGTCGCAGACAAACCATTTCTACTCTATGTCCGCGTAATGTACCATTCCTTTGGCACTTTGTTGGCCCAAAACAATGATGCGGGCCATGAGCGGGCCATCTACTACCCCAGCAGGACAATGGTCGGGGCCAAACACCGGTACAACCCCGTCGAAAAAGAATGTCTAGCTCTAATGTTCACTATCCAGAAAACTTGCCAATATGTCTCGGGACAGACAATTCATGTCATCTCCCAGGTCAATCCGCTCAGAGTTCTCACGACTAAGCCGAGAGCGCTAAATTCCAGATTAGCTACTTGGGCCATACTTTTGATGCCATATGACATGGTATTCGTCCTGTAAGAGGCTGTCAAAGGCCAAGTACTGGCTGACTTCCTAGCCACGCACCCAATTTCGGAATCGTCCCGACTCTATAAGGACATTCCAGATGAAGTACGAGAATCAAACGTTACCGAAGAGAACCCTGTTTGGCGGATGTTCTTCGACGGTGCTTCAAGAACAGGCCCCAAAGGTCAGATCATTATAGGAGTGGGGGTAGTCCTGATCTCCCCCGATAAGTTGGTCATCCAGCGTGCCTATTCCCATTCAGAGCCGTGCCCCAACAACGTTACAGAGTACAATGCTTTCATCATGGGACTCCAGTTAACAAAGTAGCTGGGGGTAGTATACCTCGAGGCTTACGGCGACTCAAAACTCATCGTCAATCAAGTTCGAGGATAATACGAGGTCCGCAATGAATACCTGGTCCCTTATCACAAAGCAGCATTGGACATCATCTCAACCTTCACTGAATTCTTCATAGAACATGTGCCTCGGCTACAAAACTTGGAGGCTGACGCTCTTGCTGGCCTCGGGCCTCATTGGCAGCACCCATCGGGACTCAACACTTTATCACAGTGGTAGATCAGGATTTGGCTTGCTCTAGAAACAATTTGTGCATTCGAACAAATCATGCTATGACTACTGACACCAACATCAACGTCAGAGACTGGAGATTCTCTTTCATCGACTTTGCCGTCTACGGGATCCTCCCAGAAGACCCGAAGGAAACAGTCTCAGTCAGAAGGCGCTCGCTCCAGTTCTATTGTAACGCTCCAGTCCCAAAATACTTAGGGCTAGGTACGTATCCATGCCAGCTGCACATATACGAAGAATACTCCAATATATGGAATCCTCATACATGCACATAAGTTGTAAATAACATACTCACAGGCCATAATAACATATCTAATCTCATCACAGCTCAACATAGAAGATAATAAAGTCCAAATGAATAAAACAGAGTATCAAAAGATAGCCGGGTGAACATACTCACTCCAAATAGCTATAAAAATAGTCTCACAAGATCGGAGTCCAGCCTCCGCAAAATAGAAAGGAAAAAGGTGTAAAATAATGTCTACAACTGTCTTAAATATAGAATAAACTAGAAATCAGTAGTCACTGTCTCGTTGTCAATGTAGGGTAGCAACAATGTCGCTCCATACTCCTGTGGAAAATCGTCTAAACCTGGAGAGATAACCAGGTCCTCAGGGGACATAGCAAGATACAAGAAAACACCATGCCATATAAACTGCGATAATATAATAAGAGGAAAGGTATGCATGCAATCGGGTTCCTGACCATTCTACTGTGAATATGCAGTTGAGATACAATCCTTCGACGCATGAGCCCTGGCTGTAAATGGGATCGGCATAGTTCCCATAAAGGGTACCAGGGGCCTACGTCCATAACGCTCGGGAAGCGTCAGAGGGCACCATGTGCAAGGGCTATGTCCATAACGCTCTGGGAAACGTCAGAGGGCGCCAGGAGCCTGCATCTCCGGAGGAGCGCACAGGTAATCATGGAAGTGTAAAGAAGCCCATACGTCAGATATTGTTCTCCCCACCCAATGCCTAGTATCATCATCCCCATGACTGATATGAACCTCTAGTAACCGCCAAGTCTTCTAACATACAATACTATTGGCAGTTACTCCTATCCGTCGCACGCTCCATACGTATCGGTAGCCAGCCAACTACGCAGAAACGTGTCCTACATGTGACTCACATCACGTGATACAACAAGTGTCAAGGCCGTAAGAGATATACCAATACCTCAATATCAATGGGTAGTCAATAAACTAAGTCAATGCAAGAAAATAAATAAAGCAAGAAAAACGACCGATAGAGTCGCTTGCACCCAAGTGTGACTTGGACGCACAGTTTAAATATCACGAATCAAAATGCTGAAAATAACAACTAAAAATAAGAATATAATAATCACAGAGTACGGTGGCAAGGTATCTTGCCTGATGGTACAAAGTGGCAAGTCCAAGTAATCACAATGTTAGCCAAGAAACGTCACAATCTCCAAACAACTCCGGACGCTGAAACAAACATCAAAAATATCTCGGTAAAGAAGATATACCTAGGAAATGCCTGTCCAAAAGTCAAATTCTGGAATAGGGGCAAAATCGTAATTTTGGGTCAAAACGATATCCGCCGTTGGACCCGCTTTGCACCGAAATGCGTGCCAAAGTCTATGGTTTCTAAAGTCGTCAAACTACATGTATACGGTTTCAGTTTGAGGAGAGGAACTCAACGGTATGTCCAGTTTTGGATTCCGATGAGCCGTGCACAAAATCACCCGTTTGAGTGGATCGCGGGCCCGCCAAAAATGGGTTCCGATTCCACCTTCTCAGAATCGAACCAAACTTGGCACACAGGACCAGAATTTTGATCCGGACCTGTTGGCACAAGTTTCGTCTCGAATCAACGACTATACACGAAGTTATGGGCAAGTTTGAAAAACGTCGATACGGGGGTATCTCGACGGATACGCGTTGATTTCGTCGCGCACACGCGACGAAACCGAGTTCCGTCAGTTCCCACATGTAGGTAATGTCCATACGCTCCTTTTTGATGCATATAGCACACGGCCACGTCGCCCGGTTTGTCGGGGCGTACGTCGTATCGGAGGAAATTTTCTAAAATCTACTAATTTGAAAACAATTTTTCTCTCAAGTTCAACACTGATTTATTTCTCACACAGAAATCGAAATATAGATCTACAAGTTGCGTTTCAATCGTGGTTATGTTGTCTTCACACATGTTTAATTAGTTTTACAAAACAGTCGAAGAATCGCCAAGATTCTAGCTTCCAAATATGGGTTTGGGACTGCCCCGAAACTGTTCTGTTTCGACAGTTTTTCGGGAAGTTTGGTTCGAAAGATCAAGAGATATATGGGGTTTCGCTCGATTCTATCAGAAGGGTTTTGAAAAGGGTTATGTCTACTACGTACAGCATTCGATAGATCGAATTTTCGTTGAACGGATGCAAAGAAATTTGAATCGAAAGATGGGTACCTCGCTGTTTGGCAAAACGAGATTTTGCTAATGCGCGGTCGGCCTGGGATGTTCCGCAGTGTTCGCGCGATGGTGCGGCGTCGCCAGTGGCTAGGGCTGTTCATCTGGGGTCGAGTAGGCTTCACGAGGGGGAAGAGATATGGGGGTTTAGGGTTTTGCTTTTGGTCGAGTAGGCTATATATATAGGGTCCGCCGCTCTTCGGTTTCGAGTAGGACTCGAATATGGGGGGCTCGGTTTCAATACTAGCAGCTGCTGCTGCTAAGTTAGTTGCTTAGGAGGGGGTCGGGTGAGGTGGACCGGCCCCACGTGGGTTGGTCCCCTCCCCACTATTCTTTTACAGTAATTAGTTATATATATATATATATATATATATATATATATATATATATATGTATATATATATATATATATATATATATATATATATATATATATATATATATATATTAAGCAAGCAATAAACTCCTAAAAATTTACCAATAAATTTCTAAAAATTCTAGAATTTACTCTATACCTTATTTAATAGAATAATTAACAGCACACATATAATATATACACACATGCATTTCTATTTACGTGCATATACCAAATAAATAAAAAAATAACTTTTAAGGCACTAAAATAATTTTAGGAAAATATTGGGGGTTTACACTATTACGATACGGCCACTAAAATGCTGTATTGACGCTGCTACGATGGACTTCTCCTCCGATGCCTATCAAACGATGAAGCAGCCGAAGCTCTTCGAGAAGCTCATGATGGAACATGTGGAGCCCATCAACCAGGTCCTAAACTACAGGATCGACTTCGACGCATGGGCTATTACTGGCCCACCATGATGGCCGACGCTGTCGAGTATTCAAAGAAATATCGTGCTTGCCAGCTACACACCGACTTCATCCACAGACCGTCAGAGCCTCTACATCTTACGGTCGCCTCTTGACCATTGAAGACTGGGGCATGGACATAGTGGGACCCATCACCCCTCCCTCATCCAGAGGACACCGCTTTGTCCTAGCAATCATCGACTACTTCTTTAAGTGGGCAGAAGCAGTACCACTGACAGAGATAAAAAGCTCAAATATGATCAGCTTCATCAAGCATTACGTCGTCCACCGTTTCGGTGGTACCCCAGAGGATCATCCATGACAACGGTCCACAATTCACCAGCCATGTGTTTAGCAGATTCTGCGACAAGAATCGCATTCAGAATGTGGCATCAACCGCCTACAATCTGGCAACAAACAGATTGGCTGAAGCATTTAATAAAACCATCGTCAAGCTACTCAAAAATATCATGTCATCCAACAAGCGCGACTGGGACGAGAAGCTCGGTGAATGCCTTTAGGCCTATCGCATGACGGTACGGACTCCGACGGGTAACACATCATTCTCGTTAGTCTATGGAAGCGAAGTAGTACTGCCTCTAGAGATCCAAATACCCTTACTCCGAGTGGCGATCACGAACCAGCTGATGGAAGAAGACAATCAACATCGCCGTCTGCAAGAGTTGGATGCGCTCGATGAAAAATGCCTCTTGGCTCAACAGCGCATCAAACTTTATCAAGCCCGCATTTCACAGACTTTCAACAGAAGAGTCAAACAGAGAACTTTCCAAGTAGGCGACCTGGTTCTGGCAGTTAGGAGACCGATGGTGATGACTCACAAGACACCAAAAAAGTTCGAACCCAAATGGGAAGGACCCTTCATCATAGAGATGGTATACTCAAATGGTGCTTACCGTCTCGCTCAACCTAATGGGAACTTGTTAATGATGTCCATCAACGGCAAGTTCCTAAAGAAGTACTACTCCTGACATCCTTCAGAATATACTTCCCTCTCCCAGTGAGAAAATTTGCGAACTTGACAAACCAAGTTCACGCCCCTCCTTTGACAATCACATGCTCTTGGAACCCAGTTGTTCCGTTGCATCCCCAATCGGAGAACAACCATGTCCACATCACCTCTGAGTTGCTTCTCTATATCCCACAAAGCAAAATTCTATATTGCGTAGGATCATGCTCATTACTATGTTTACCATATCCATATTGCCTCTGAATAAACATCCCATATAACAGTCCCCACGTTGTTGCATGTCAATCATAGAACATCCATGTCCACATCACCTCTGAGTTGTTCTATACATCCCTACAGAGTTTACTCCTACCACGTCCATATTACCTCTGAGTAGGAAAGCTCTACCATTAACCCATATTTATCACGTCCATATCACCTCTGAGTAAATATGTCGGTTTCCACCTTTACAAACTTATTATCTATACCTTGAAACAAAGGTACGCAAAAAATAATAGGTCCACCCAAAAAATCACAGATTCATCACAAGAATGAATAAAGCAAAAAGTTTTTATTTCTTTAAAACATGAAGTGGAAGGACTACATTTGCAAAAAAAACAAAAAAAGAGACAGCTGCGTCTCTAACTAAAAGCAACAGAATAAAGGATAAAGGAACTAATGGTCAGCGGACAGCTCGTCAATACGACGCTTCGAACCTTCGGCCCTGGTCTCTATAGTTGCCAAAATGCGACGCTCAGCCTCGCAACGCATCGTCTGTTTGGCCTCAGAGGCGAGGTCAGCTGCATATTTGTCGTCCAACTCCTTCTTCTGACGATGCAAGATGGCCTCATGGCATGTGAAGTTTGCCATTTCTTCTTTAAGATGGACATGGTCAGCCTGTGCTCATTCAGAATCGGCTAGAAGTTGAGCCCGTTGCTCCTGAAGAAGGAAAATTTTGGCGTCGACTTCCGCTATGTTAGTATTCAGGGCATCCTGCAGATTGACCTTCTCTTTCCTAGACGAAGACAATCTCTCCTCCTTGGCCTCAGCATCGGCCAGCTCCTGCTCCCAGATAGCCATGGTGGCAGAATAGGCTGACTCAACCTCAACCACAACCTTGTTCTGCTCCTCCTCTATCAAAGCGAAAAAATCATTCTACCAAATGTTCTGGAGCTCAGTACGGTGATAATCGAGCCCAGCAACAGAAGCCAACCAAGATCTCTGCCATGTGGTCATGACCCTGATGAGTTCGGATCAACCCGATATACGGGATCGCTATTGCCTTCGCAGTCGCGAAGCTCCCGCTTTCATCCAACACAGCCGGCACCCCCTCCTCAATATCTTGTATACCACCTCAACGATGAACTTTACATATTCATCTGCATCGGCCAACCCTTGAGGTGTCATAGCAGGAGTTGTCGGAGCTACTACATGGACTGGGAGAACAATTGACCCTGCAGAGGCTTTCAAACCTGAGGTTGACGACGTAGCCATCGCTTGGCTCACAGGAGACTTAGTCACCGTACCTTCAGGATTCAAGGCCAGAGCCTCGGTATTCACGACCTCCGTCTCACCAACAATGTCGACGGAACCACCAACCGTCGGAGTTGAGTCTCTGGAGGGACTCAACACTGTCCCCCAAGTAGAAAAAACGGAGAGAGTATCTTCCACCATGGGGCCTTTGCCCTTGTCTGAGCTGGACATAGAGGGCCCCACAACTTTCGGGTCCGCCGTACAGACCCTGAAGCAACATCTGCAATTGGGACAGATTTCTCTACACCTGACGAAGGGACAAGAGCAGCATATGGAGGAAGAATGGACCCTCATGTCTCTTTTTCAATCAAAACAGGAGTAGGACTCGGCAAATGAGTCTCTTCCACTTTATCAGCACCGGTTTCTAGAACAGAAGTAGGGCTTGGCAGACGAGTCATTCTTCCCTCCTCAGTCCCCATCATTGGGACAGGGGTAGGACTCTGAAGTGAAATTTCCTGCAAAGTCGATTCCCCCATACGTGACTTGGAGAGGGCTCGGCCGCTAACTCCTCAGTTTGCTCCTCTCCGCCCGTCACGGAGTCCTCTTCAACGTTCTCAATATCCTCTTAGGGGATGTCATCCGGAGAGGATGAATCCCATTCATCCTCCTTACCTGGAGGATCATGCATGATAACTTCCTTCGGGGCTCCCACACCAGTCTTTGGGGGCCCCATATTTATTTGCTTCACCGTCTGTGAAGACTCTGCTTCACCTTTCCGACTAGTTGGCGAAGAAGGTTCAATATTCTTAGATGCTGCAGCATCATCTCTGGCCCGATCCAAAGAGGCCAGCACCTCCATCGGAATGGCATCATCTAAAGTCTCTTCCCCGAGAAATGACACAATCGGAGGGATACGCTAATCAGATGAGCTCGCCACCTCCTTCGGTTTACTTGAACCCGGCCCCGAATAACGGGGTTTCTTCTTCAACACCATCTGCAAAGAAGAGGCATATAAGCACAGAGGAAAGACCGAATCAAACAGATGCTAAATTACATACCACTACTGTCACGACCCGCACCCGCTTTTCGGACGCGAGCTCGTGAGCAAGCCAGCTACGTATCAAGTGGACTCCAGCACGACTCGAGTACGTATAAGCTGTCAAGATCATGGTATCATGGCTAATATGGTAATCTACAGTGATTCTCAATCCACAAGAATATATAAGACAAGAATGAACAAGTATGGGTCGTGGTCTGCAGCCCACTAGCCTATATGTCCGATTAGACTCCAAGAATAATATGTGTCTATAAAGCTAAGCTGATAAGCAGGATATATCATAAAAGCATGAGAAAGATAGAAAATCAATAACAATAACAAAATACCTGAATCATATGATTAAAGTCAACAACCACATGCTCAGCTAACTAACTCCGTACAATCAGCTACCTGAAGAGAATATCAGGTCCTCAGAGGACTAGCAAGATACATAAAACATGCCTACTAATATGACAGTAAATAACATGTATGGAGGATAAGAACACTACAAGAAGAACATATAAGGACGACGAGTCATGTGGAAATGTAATACTAGACTTGGCTAACTATCAATCAGAACTCCTATAGCTTGTAATACAACACAAGATACTCCCAATCTATAGTGTTTCAATTGACGTACAAAGCAGGATACTCTCGGTCGAGATTAGCCAATTCTAATATCGATCTCCTCTCCTAATGGATACAAGGTCAAGTAGACTCCTATAAATCGTAGTACAATGCAAGATACTCCCAATTTATAGTATCGCAAGTCAAATCAATCAATCAGTCAATATATGCTATAGGTCATAGTACAATGTAAGATACTCCCAATCTATAGTATATCTCAACTGTAGTACAATACAAGATACTCCCAGTCAAGATTGGTCAAGTCAAGAACAAGATATAGAAACTGACACCTCAATCACGAGACAAGGTAACACAAAAAGACCAATAATCAAGCAATGTCGAATATTCTATACGTGCACGTAATCTAGAACAAGTAAAACAATCAAGGACAAACCAATCACAATATGGAAATCATGTGACAATATAAAAAAGGAAAACAATAGAGAAAGAGAAAAATAATGTAAATACTGTATATGTTCGGCAAGGTATACTTGCCTGAGGGTTGCACGGAGAACCAACAATATATCGCCAATCAACAAGTCAGAAAATCCAAGCCTCACAACTACCTTCAGAAGCTGTAATAGATATTACCAATATTTCCAGATTAGTCAAATTAGCTAGGATAGCCAGTCCTTAAGTCCAATTTTGGACACAGGGGCAAAACGGTAATTTTGGGTCAAAACGGTATCCGCCGTTGGACCCGCTTTGCACCGAAAAGTGTGCCAGAGTCAATGGTCTCTAAAGTCGTCAAACTATATGCCTACGGATTTGTTTTGATGATACTAACCCAACGGTATGTCCAGTTTGGGATTCCGGTGGGCCGTACACAAAATTGCTCGTTGAGTCGGATCGTGGGGCCCGCAAAACGACGATCCGATCTACTGTCTCAGAATCGAACCAAACTAGGCATAAAGGACCAAAAAAATGATACAGTCCTGTTGGCACAAGTTTTGTCTCGATCTGACGAACGTGCACAAAGTAATTGGAAAATTTGCACAAAGGTCGATACGGTAAATTTTGACGGATACGCATCAAATTCGTCGCACACACGCAACCAATTTTAATTCCGTCAAAGCCCACATGTCCGTGAAGTCGATACGTACCTTTCGATGCTTTCGGGTTCGCGACCACGTCGTCCGGATTGGCGGGACGCACGTCGTATCGGATGGTTTTATTGAAAATTTACAGTTTTGAAAACAAGTTTTTGTCAATGTTTGGGATCCGATTTCTCGGCGTGTAGTCGATCTAATCGAGTTATGTAATTGGGTTGCAGAGCCCTATAGGTTGTCTAGGACTGCCTTTAATTAGTTTTTGATCAACATCTGGCTTCTAAAATAGGGATTTAATTCCTGAAACTGTTCTGTTTGAACAAGTTTTTTGTCAATGTTTGTGTCGATTTATCAAGCAACATAGGGTACCTAAATTCAAACTAATTGAAGTCGTAAAAAGCTGTATAGGTTGTCTTCCTATCGAACCAATTGGTTCGAGAAATGTTAATGAGACGAGGGAGTGTGATACCTGCGAAGTTGGGGGTTCGGGGCGGTTGCTGCAGCTACTGTCGATCCCTCGTGCGAGCTGCATCCGCGAGGCAGTGGCCATGCACGGCGGCACCAAGGGTGGCGCGTAGGGCCAGGGTGGCCGCCCAAGTGGCTGGCGAGGCAAGGATTTTTGAGAAATTCCTGAAGCTCATCTCGATCGTTATATATAAGTAGTTTGTTGTGGTCGAACAGAGTCGGGGGCTCTTGGCTCTCGGGCTGGGGACTCGGCTGGGCTGGGCCTCTTTGCTGTGGGCTCGGGTGCTGGGTTATTTGCTGGTTGTTACTGCTTTTCCTTCTATTAGTATATTATATATATATATCTACATATATATAAGGATACCTATGTACATATATACATATATATATTTATACCCATATACATATATATTTATCTATACATACACACACAACTATACATATATATATATATATATATATATATATATATATATATATATATATATATATATATATATTTTTTTTTTTTTTCTATACATATATATATATATATATATATTTATATATATATATATATATTTATATATATATACATAAAAAAATATTTATATTTATATATACATACACATACACACATATATAATATATGTTTATATTATATATATATATATATATATATATATTTTTTTTTATATATATATATATATAATATATATATATATATATATATATATATATATATATATATATATATATATATATATATATATATATATATATATATATATATATATATATATATATATATATATATATATATATATTATGTGTGTATGTGTATATATATATATACACATACACACATATATATATACACACATACACACATATACAATCATATACAATATATATTTATATATACCTACACCTATATGATGATAAATCCGTATACACACAATTGTAGGTATAGTCTGAATATCCTCAAAATGTACAAGGAAAACTAGGGAGGGTATTTATCCTATTTTTAAGATAAAATATCAAATAAAATATTTAATAAATGTATAACACCCATTTATACAATCTCATGCTAAAACATTAAATAAAATACAACTATACATATACCCAATACATATCTACACGGATGTCTCTGGATGCACCTACCCGACTACGTAGGCTTAGGCTCGGTTCGGGTGCAGTTCGAACTAAATTGGTATAACCGGGTCACCTAAAGTCAAATAATATTATTAAATTATTTATAGTGGTTATGTCGCAACTTGGCCTGGTTTTCCTAGTTGGGACTCACTTATGGCTTGGCATTCCCCTACCATGGCTAAACACGAGTCAAAGCACGTCACTGCACTATACGTGCCATAATTTTTGGTCATCTTGTACTCCAAATCTTAACCATGGCTAAGGTCATCTATCGTAATAATTAACTAAATAATTATTTATAAAAATCTAAAAATTACCATTTAAATCAAATAAATAATAAAAAATATTTTCAAAAATTTTCGGGAAGAGGAGTTACAAATCTACCCACCTTAAAAATAATTTCGTCCTCGAAATTCTAATTCATAACTATTCCTTAAAATCATAGTCTACTATTACCTTAATCTCCTCAAATTTAATTTCTCAAAAATATTTTATAACCTTCTCTAGTCATTTTATAACTCCGAATACTTGAGAACTTCTACCCACCTTTGGTCACACTACTACTCAAAACTAAAGTCTTATAATCTTCTAACTAGTTGCTAACAATTCTACCGACAGATATCTAGGCATATGGAAACTATAATCCCTCATATCTATAAACAACCAAAACTCAATAATCATGCAATATTATACTATAATTTAAGAATTTCTGATGAATTCTAGACATCACGATCATTCGTCACCCCGAAATAGGAAGGGATAAGAATCAATGGTACGGGAGGAAAGGAAGAATAATTGAGAACAAATATGAAATTTCAAGGACGTAGAGAAATTTCTAGGAGAATTTTCAAGGCAGAGTGGATTGAGATTTCTAAGGGTTTAGTCATAGTCGCAGGCTCGTATCAGTACAGTAACGTAACCGATACGATTTGCTCTGACCTGCATGAGCCATCACAAAAACTTGTCATGACCCGTACCCGCTTTTCGGATGCGATCTCGTGAGCAAGCCAACTACGTATCAAGCGGACTCTAGCCCGACTCGAGTACGTATAAGCTGTCAAGATCATGGTATCATGGCTAATATGGTAATCTAGAGTGTATCTCAATCCACAAGAATATATAAGACAAGAATAAACAAGTATGGGTCGTGGTCTGTAGCCCACTAGCCTATATGTCTGATTAGACTCCAAGGATAATATGAGTCTATAAAGCTAAGTTGATAAGCAGGATATATCATAAAAGCACGAGAAAGATAGCAAATCAATAACACTAATAAAATACCTGAATCATACGATTGAAGTCAACTACCACATGCTCAGCTAACTAACTCCGTGCAATCAGCTATCTGAAGAGATCATCAGGTCCTCAGAAGACTAGCAAGATACATAAAACATGCCTACTAATGTGACAGTAAATAACATATATGGAGGATAAGGACACTACAAGAAGAACATCTAAGGACGACGAGTCATGTGGAAATGTAATACTAGACTTGGCTAACTATCAATCAGAACTCCATTAGCTTGTAGTACAATACAAGATACTCCTAATCTATAGTGTTTCAATTGACGTACAAAGCAGGACACTCTCAGTCGAGATTAGCCAATTCTAATATCGATCTCCTCTCCTAAAGGATACAAGGTCAAGTAGACTCCTATAAATCGTAGTACAATACAAGATACTCCCAATTTAAAGTGTCGCAAGTCAAATCAATCAATTAGTTAATATATGCTATAGGTCGTAGTACAATGTAAGATACTCCCAATCTATAGTATATCTCAACTGTAGTACAATGCAAGATATTCCCAGTCAAGATTGGTCAAGTCAAGAATAAGATATAGAAACTGACACCTCAATCACGAGATAAGGTAACACGAAAAGACTAATAATCAAGCAATGTCGAATATCCTATATGTGCACGTAATCTAGAACAAGTAAAACAAGCAAGGACAAACCAATCACAATATGGAAATCATGTGACAATATGAAAAAGGAATACAATAGAGAAAGAGAAAAATAATGTAAATACTGTATATGTTCGGCAAGGTATACTTGCCTGAGGGTTGCACGGAGAACCAACAATATATCGTCAATTAATAAGTCAGAAAATCCAAGTCTCCCAACTGCCTCCAGAAGCTGTAATAGATGTTACCAACATTTCCAGATTAGTCAAATTAGCTAGGATAGCCTGTCCTTAAGTCCAATTCTGGACACAGGGGCAAAACGGTAACGGGTCAAAATGGTGTCCACCGTTGGACCCGCTTTGCACCGAAAAGCGTGCCAAAGTCAATGGTCTCTAAAGTCGTCAAACTACATGTCTACGGATTTTTTTTGATGATATGAACCCAACGGTATGTCCAGTTTTGGATTCCGATGGGCCGTGCACAAAATCGCTCGTTAAGTCGGATCGTAGGGCCCGCAAAACGACGATCCGATCCACTGTCTCAGAATCAAACCAAACTTGGCATACAGGACCAGAAAAACGATACGGTCTTGTTGGCGTAAGTTTCGTCTCGATCTAACGAACGTAAACAAAGTAATTAGGAAATTTGCACAGAGGCCGATACGAGAATTTTGACGGATACGCATCAAATTCGTCGCGCACACGGAACCAATTTGAATTCCGTCAAAGCCTACATGTCCGCGAAGTCGATACACACCTTTCGATGCTTTCGATTTGTGACCACGTCGTCCGGATTGGCGGACATGTCGTATCGGATGGTTTTATTGAAAATTCACAGTTTTGAAAACATGTTTTTGTCAATGTTTGGGATCCAATTTCTCGGCATGTAGTCGATATAATCGGGTTCTGTAAATTGGGTTGCAGAGCCCTATAGGTTGTCTAGGACTGCCTTTAATTAGTTTTTGAGGTTGTGTATTGATCTGATCTACATCTGGCTTCTAAAACATGGATTTAATTCCTGAAACTGTTCTGTTTGAACAAGTTTTTTGTCAATGTTCGCATCGATTTATCGAGCAACATAGGGTACCTAAATTCAAACTAATTGAAGTAGTAAAAACTCGCATAGGTTGTCTTCCTATCGAACCAACTGGTTCGAGAAATGATGATGAGACGAGGGAGTGTGATACCTGCGAAGTTGGGGGTTCGGGGCAGTTGCTGCTGCTACTGTCGATCCCTCGCGCGCGCGCGCACTGTATCCGTGCGGCCGTGGCCGCACGCGGCAGCACCCAGGGTGACGCGTAGGGCCAGGGTAGCCGCCCAGGTGGCTGGCGAGGCTAGGGTTTTTAAGAAATTCTCGAAGCTCCTCTCGATCGTTATATATAAGTAGTTTGTTGTGGTCAAACAGAGTCGGGGGCTCTTGGCTCTCGGGCTGGGGACTCGGCTGGGCTGGGCCTCTTTGCTGTGGGCTCGGGTGCTGGGTTATTTGTTGGTTGCTGCTGCTTTTCCTTCTATTAGTATATTATATATATATATATATTTTTATATATATATATATATAAATATATATATATATATATATATATATATATATATATATATATATATATATATATATATATATATATATATATATATATATATATAAATATATATATATATATATAAGGATACCTATGTACATATATACATATATATATTTACACCCATATACATATATATTTATCTACATACACATACACCTATACATATATATATTTTTATATATACATACACATACACATATATAATATCTATTTATATATATACACACATACACACATATAAAATATATATTTATATATACCTACACCTATATGATGATAAATGTGTATACACACAATTGTAGGTATAGTCTGAATATCCTCAAAATGTACAAGGATAACTAAGAAAGGTATTTATCCTATTTTTAAGATAAAATATCCAATAAAATATTTAATAAATGTATAACACCCATTTATACAATCTTCTGCTAAAACATTAAATAAAATACAACTATACATATACCCAATACATATCTACACGGACGTCTCTGGATGCACCTACCCGACTACGTAGGCTTAGGCTTGGTTCGGGTGTAGTCCGAACTAAATTGGTACAACCGGGTCACCGAAAGTCAAATAATATTAATAATAAATAATTAAATTATTTATAGTGGTTATGTCGCAACTTGGCCTGGTTTTCTAGTTGGGACTCACTTATGGCTTGGCATTCCCCTACCATGGCTAAATACTAGTCAAAGCACGCCACTACACTATCCGTGCCATGATTCTTGGTCATCTTGTACTCCAAATCATAACCATGGCTAAGGTTATCTATCATAATAATTAACTAACTAATTATTTATAAAAATCTAAAAACCACCATTTAAATCAAATAGATAATAAAAAAATATTTTTAAAAATTTTCGGGAAGAGAAGTTACAACTACGGGAGCTGGTTCTGTTGGTGTCGCAGAAGGCGGTATTATGCCCCCATCCTTAGTGGCTAACGTCTTCTTGCACTTCTTGGGAGCCGATGAATCTGTCTCCGTTGAAGCACGCCTCTTCAGCTGACTTGTCGCTGGCTCCTCTCGAGAACCTCCCGTTTGTACTACAGGGGCAGCCCTGAAAGCTGCCACATCAGATGGACGATACACCCGAGCCTTCGCCAGCGTACTCTCCGACGCCTCAAGTTGCGTCCTGACAATAAAATTGGTCTCCCGGTCATACCCAGGGGAAACAGTATTCATCTCACAATAGAGCTTCACGAAAGAAAATAAAATATGCGGCCGAGGATTGTGAACCGGTTACGTAAAACACACTCCGGTACTCCTGGCATTGTAATACTGCCAACCCCGAGCCCCATCTAACAAACGTCCATCAAAACCCAAGCAATTACTGCGGTTTCTCAACATCAACTGGGTGCAGCCAAAGTGGCGAGCAAAACAACTCGGCAGGTACGGTTCAAAGAAACAACGATTCTTTTTCCAATATACTAGGTGGAAAGGCCGAATGCTCTGTAGCCAACGGAATCCCCACATTGGAAAAGTGATCGCATCCTAGGCAGAGTCCTCCAGCTCTTCATTTGCTTCAAAACCTAGGAAAACTGGGCCAACATTGGTAATCTCCCACCCTTGGAGGTAGGACAAAACTCTCCTAAAAACTGGAACACCTGTATGCAGCCACTTCCTTCTGTAGTAGCGGCGGATAAAGGCGTCACCAGCAACATAGTCCTCTTCCGAGCCAAGGGTCATTATATTTCGAAGGTGCAAGATCAACCATCCCATCAAATAATGGAAAGGCAGCTCCGCACGAGGGAAATTACCCTTCTTACCCGTCTCATGGACCACATTATCCATAAATTCTCTCAGGCCCCGCTTTAGGTTGCATACCATAACGGGAAGCAAGCCCAAAGGATGGCCAAAGTCCAGCTTCACAGCTGGCAAGATGAGATTTCTGGCCACCCTCTCCACGGAGCTAGATACACCAACAAACACATGGTCTCGAAACCATATCATCAGATAGGCCGCCAGCACTACCTTTGGAGGCATTCTGTGAACACAATACCAGAAGCAGCTGTAGATGTGGTAGAAGGTCTCCTGGTTCTCATTTTTATGAGGATTTCATTCACTAATCTAGTCATCTCAGCAAGTACCTCTGCATGGGTAAGCCCCTGAGGAGTAACAAATCGAACCTTCGAAGGGTCCATCAAGTCTTGTTTCAAGACATATTCCCTCCAAGCAGTCACATGAGACTGCACTTTACCTTTGTCCCTCCGCTGTGCCAAGTAATGATGGCTCGCCACCTCTTTGAAGACTTCCATCATCTCAGAATTCTTCTATTCTAAAGCCAGGAGCTCCTCATTCGTAGGGAAGTACTCCACATAGGGCTCAGACCCCCAAGGAAGCTTCGAGACCTCACACATCTCATGTAGTGCCAAGCCTAACTCCCCCACAGGAGTGAAGAAGGTACCAATATGAGTGTTGTACATCTCCAGAAGAGCAAGGAACATAGGCAGGTTTATATCTATGCCTGCCTAAGTAGCACGGAGAGCAGCAGTCAGACCAACTTCCCTAAGTTCAGTCTTAAACTTCGACAGAACCCAGAGTTTCAACTCGTCCCACTTCTACACAAATTGCACCAGCCCTCGACCCGAAATTCCTCTTTCGGGTACAAAATCTTGGCCTCCAGCATACGGTTGACAAAGGTCGAGGCACTAAATGCGAAAGTGTTAGGAGGAACATCATATACTCCCAGGACGCAGAGTTCGCAAATGATAAGAGGTTCTGGCTCGTGAAGCGGCTAAGGTATCTTTCTGATTAGAGGTGGTGTCAATCCGAATGATTCCTGCCACTGCCCCTCCCTGAGAAGGAGTGAGCTTCCGCTTAACCCTCCTCTTAGAAGCAAGACTACGGAAAGCCATCAAGGGCAATTGATGTTCCACTTGCTTGATGTACATGTTCACATCCCTCGCTTTAAAGAACCAGTCTTCTTTGACCTTCAACACCTTTGCTTCGATAGAGGTCAACGGTCACCAAACAAGAACTCGGGCTTTATGTAACGCCCCAGTTCCAAAATACTTAGGACTATGTACGTAGACATGCCAGCTGTATGCATACAAGGTACACTCCAATGTACGAAACCCCCGTATGTATACATAAGCTGTAAAATATAGTAAAACCATGATAACTAAATCTCATCCACAAAATCAGAAGAATAATGATATAAATCAACTCAAGCATTTGTCACTTATACTCGTAGTTGGACGGAGACAAATCCACTTCCAACTATTTCAAAAGAGAGAAATATACAAGGAAAAGATAGTAGAAAATGACAAGACGAACCAAGGACAATCATCTTCGAAGGACTGGAGAAGATCACGGCCATGGCTAGAACACCTGCAAAAAGTCACAAAGCACACACACCTGGAGAGATAACCAGGTCCTCAGAGGGACGTAACAAGATACAGAAAGAACATGTCATATAAATACTGAATATAAACTATGCCATAAATAAAGTAAGTGACAAGACATCAATAAGGTAACCTAACCGTGCTAAAGTAAACATGCAGTTGAGAAACAATCCTTTCGACGCATGAGTCCTGGCTGTAAATGGGATCGGCATAGTCCCCATATAGGGCACCTGAGGCCTACGTCCGTAACGTTCAAAGATCGTCAGAGGGCATCATGTGCAAGGGACTACGTCCATAACGCTCTGAAAAATGTCAGAGGGCACCTGGAGCCTGTGTCTCCGGAGGAGGGCACAGGTAATCAGGGAAGTGCAAAGAAGCCCACACGTCAGGTATTGTTCTCCCCACCCAATGTATCTTTCAAGTCATATCCACGATCATGTACCTCTACTAACTACTAAGTCTCCTAACATGCCTCTATCAGCAGTTAGACCTAACGCATGCACACGGATGATCAGCCAACATGCAAGGACCTCTACATGCTACTCATCTCACACATATCTCGTGGTATAACTATGTCGAGGTATATGCGATAAACTACAAACGGTAGTCCCTTAACTCTAGGTCCATATGCAATCGAAGGATAATAAATAAAGTAAAGCTAATATCACTGGACAGGCAGTAAATCATGAACTGTAATAATGGTACAGCTAAAAAGAACTGGAATAAATAAACAATAATATGCAATAAATAAAATACAGACTAATTATAAATAGTAAATTATGGCGAGGTATCTTTCCTGATTTTGTGCGGTGAATATGAAACGCCGCTCCGCGTCCACGCCTCCGGAACCCGACGCTCCTAGATAATTAATTAACTCGATTAGGTCACTACTCACGAAAATTATGATACGACTTAATCAGTCAAGGTAATGTGTTAAAATTATTTAATCTCTTGTGGAACTTTAGACCCATACAATCACACACAGGTTCCACGAGACATCCAAACACAGTTTTAGGGTTTCTAACTCTTAATTAGTCGGTTATGCCCCTACTTCAATAACATACTTAAAAATTATATAAATATCATAAAAATAATACTTAAACTAATTTTTTTTACAGATTTATCTCTGAAAATCTAGAATTAATATTTCTAAAGACATTTATGACTGGTTGATTACTAAGTCGGCTAGTCTACCCGAAAGTTGTCCAGAACATAGTTAATGACTCAAAATTGCTAAAATAACTAAAAATATATTTTAAACAACAATAAAATACTTTATCTCACATAATAATATCATAGGTACAAGGGTTGAGTTATACTACAAGTTTGGGCATTCTAGGTCAGCCGGTTACCCGAAATTAGCTAGTTTTGACCTACAATTTTCTCGACCAGATTTGAGTTGCTAAAATCGTAAAAAATAATTAAAAATCCTAATTTATGTATATGAACACACACAAAATTTAGTTTCGAGAATAGGCACCAATAACTCATAGTTCCTTCACAAAGGGGTTAATTTTGATCCTACCGAAACATGAATATTACGCCTATATTTCATGAAACTTTTATGGATGATTATACATAATAAAAGACATAAAATATTATTTCTACAGATTTAATAAAATATTTTCTACAGAATTTTAATAAGGGTTTGAGATGGAAAGATTTGGATTTCGTACCAAAGGTCCTTGCTAGAGAGGTTGTGACGACTTTTTCTCGCCAAAGCTCCAACCTTTCTCGCTATCCTTGCTTGCAATTTCTCTTTTGGTGAGTATGGAAGGGTTGGCAATGACTATAGATGGTTGGATGGGGAAGATGGAGTTTTTTAGGGTTTGTTTTGAGGGGTTGGGTGGATGTATTGTGGAGGAGATGAGTTTTTGTGAAGGATGGAGAGATGTGAAATTGAGGAGACGTTTTATGGAGGCTACGTGGGGTGAAGTGCTGCCGAAATTATGGAGAGGAGAAGGGTTGGTCGTCTATGGAGGTGGAAATAAAGGAGGATTTAAGTTAGGGTTAGGGTTTGGGCTAAGTTGATGTATATATATGGGCTTTATTGGGTTGCATGTATAAAAAGGAGTGGGAATCCTTTTCCTATGGGGTATTCGGCCATGGGGGGGTTGCTTGGCCGAAATCTATGGTGGGGGGGTCCACTATGGCATGATTTGGTTGTTTGGTGAGTTGGCTAATTGATTGGATTGATGATTTAAAAAGGTGTTTCCTAATATAGAACTAATTAATTCTATCTATGAAATACAATCCAAAATCAATATTAAATACAAATATATGTAATTATTAATATTTATTAATGCCCAACATGCCTACATAGGGTTGGGTTTGGCTTAGAAGAGGTTTGGGAAGGTTTGGTGCAACCGGGTCTCCTAAAAAGTCATAAAGGTTTTCTTAACTAATTAATTAAATAAAAATATAACTTGTGCCATAATTCGAATGGTTAACATGCAAGAGATTACAATATGACCATGGCATTCCTAACATGGCTAGCATGCCAGTTAAAGCACCCAACTACGCTAGGCATGTCATACTTTATAGTCGTCTAGCATATTCAAACTCAACCATGGCTATAGTCTTTTATATAATATAAATAAGATAAAAATAAATTAGAATAAATAAAATCCAAAAATAATTTAAATATTCCTTTAAATTATGGAGATTTTACATCCTACCCAAATTATGACAATTTTGTCCTCGAAATTAAAAATAATCATAATATCAAGAATGCGAGATTTTGTACGGAGGGAGAGTAGGTATATCAAATCGTAGCTCAATTTTTGAAAGGATGGAGGGGTTTTTGTCGTAGGAATCCCAATTGACCTCATATTCTACAAGATGGGGTATCTTCCTTCCAGACTCTACCCAACTTGTAGAAGTTAGCCACCCGTAAAGATCGTCGTCATTACAAGACTTTGAGGAGGACAATTTCTAGGGAGGGGCACGAGAATAATGGACACTTCTGACCGCAGTCTTGGATTCTAAGTGACCCTCGATAACACGATGATGTTCTTGGTCAATAACAACTATAAGAAAGTTACTACAATCAAACATTGTCACTCTAGGGGTCATGCTTCTGACAAGCTAGTAGCGACCTCTTGTTTGAATATACTAAGGTGTGTTGGTTCAGAACGATTCGTTCTACGTCTAATATGGGAAACTAAGAAGTGAGCTCGAAAACTTAGGGAAGAAGAATTATGGCCAAGTGATGAGAATCGATGATAATTAAAGAACCCAGGCTATAGAATATGATTAGGCAAGTGTTTTGAAAACTCTAAGTCATAACGACTAATATGTGTGGGCTGATGTTTGGTGTTGTGTAGGAGGCATGCACTTGCTTGTTGGAAGGCATACGTCATAGGTGTGCTACATCTTACATAGATCTTGAGTATTCTGTTTAGTTAAGGGAATGGGTCGATATTTGTATGGGTGAAATCGAATAGATCGAATTTGGGTCTCTATGGTTTGTTTTGAGGAAACAATGTGTCATACACATGGTGTAATTTAAATGGAGGACTGGAAAGTTCGTTTGTGTGGGACATGTATGTCATGTGAGTAGCATGACTAGTCTAGTTCGTGAGTGTAAATTTTGTCGAAAGGAAAAGGCTAGTGTTGTGCTTAAATTATCAAAATCATGGTCGAGGGTATCAAATGATACGAATATGGGTCGACGTTATGAACCATTGAATTATTAGTCTAATTGAAACCAACCATTTCCAACCATTTGCTAATTCCAAAATCTTATGTTTCTTAGAGAGACTTGCGATCTATTTGCCTCAAAATTTTGCTCTTGATTTAAACAAAAAATAATTCTATGATTGACTTGAAGAATTTAGGTTGCAATATGTTACTGTAGTTATCTAAACGCACGAGCAAAGGAATATAAAATGCAAAATAAAAGATCGTTTTATAAATTCCAAACAGACGGAAGAACGGTCACGATTGTAATCCCATTCTGAGAGGTAGAGTATATTAAGTTCAATATTCTACCCAACTTATAGAAGTTGGTTAATCGGGGAAAGCACAGTAATAGGGCTTCTAAGAAGGTTTCAAGGAGGTATATGGATGTATGAGGTATTTCCAATCATAGTCACGGACTCTATAGGAAGTCTAGGTATTATCTATTTAATATGGTCCATGTATTAACTATGTTTGGTCAAGACAGTATGAGAGGCCTTGGTCAAGTATATCCGAAAACAATTTGGTACCGAGAGATGCATAACATAGGCTACGAAGAGATGCAGTTATCAAATCTATGGAAGGAGAATTAGTGAGCCAAGAGGTGGGGCCTACATAATAGGGGTGAGAGCCTATTTCATCAAGTTTGGTTTGTTAGGCCCAATATGGCGATGGGCTATGATGGGTTTAACTGAGTCTCAATAGGTTCCCTAATTGGACTTCAATCTTTGATTTCATGAACTTTAGATTTTAATCTATAGTGGCTGGACAAAATTTCATGGAATTTTAAACCATCCCTATTAGGTTTGGGTAATGTAGAATAGGTTCAAATTCAAGTGGTTGGGCAAATTTTCCGTCGGGTTGGTAGAATGAGATGCGCCTTTCGTGACTTTTATGTTTTAAGTAGCACACGAGGCCTCTATTGAGTGGCACACTAGTGGCATGTACGTAGAGGACTTCGAGTAAATTATAACCATATATTGGCCAAAAGATTTGAGTCAAGATTGGATCTCTAACTACAGTCGAAAAGTACATCGGTGTTATGGTAAGGGTTATCGCTAGTCCCTTTTGACCTGAAAGTCGTATCATAATAATAGAGTGCAAGGAGATGTATTTGAGTAGAACATGATATGTCTACTTGAAGGTGGACTCGTTTAAGTTTTGCATATGAATTTTATTGGAAGGTAACAGCTAGTATTACACTCTAAATATCAAAGTCACGGTAAGGGACACCAAAAGATCTGAAAAGAAAGTGGGAGTTCACGAGTCACTAATTTATTATCCTAGTGAGAACCAATTTACCTCAATCAATCGGTGATCCCCTAATTCTTAAAAGTAAGAATGGCTTACAATCAATTCACTCTAGAGACTAGGACATGGTTTTAGGAATAATGAGGTTAGGAATATTTAAGTCGCGACATCGTACCTTGACCTTTGGTAATAATAAGTTACGATGTGATCGATAACATGATAGGGTAGTTGTGAATCAGTTTCGAAGATCGTACCCCGAGTCCTAATAAATGGAAATGATTGCGTACAGTGGTTCCTGAGTCGATAAGATAGAATGACCCGCTTGTCCATGGTATATGAGAGTCTATCGGTGGGATAACGAACTCTAAAGAACGTCATCGGGAAAGATCTCTAACTACTAAGTCATGAATTTATATTTGTGTCAAACCTGCCAGACTATAGTCACAAGGGTTCTAGAGGTATTGAATGTAGTGCTCATGCATCACTTGTTGATTACTAATACAACATAATGACGGGGCGTTATGCTACAGATTTTGGCTAAGCTGGTGAATATGTTGTTCTAATACTAAGTCACTTCTTTGATAATAGATTTTTGTACCTAGAGTAACATCTGCTGAATCTCTAAACTTGGAATGGGTGTCTACCATAGTCCTTGCAATGCTTGTCCTTGTTTTGGTCTATTCTTCTTTGTCTAAATTGTAGGGGCCTAGTCAAGTAAGGTTTGAGTTAAGGCATACGGGTTGCTAGTTAAGCCAAGAATCAAGATGAATATTTGAAGACTCACAATAATTGATTCCTAGAGATTAGATAGTCTCCTAGGTTTATGGTTTACCCAAGGGTAAGATCTTACTCATTTTTCAAGCTCAAATGACTAGAGTATTAAGGACGAGCAACTTTAGGCAAGGTTGTAGTTATATGGCTTGGCCGATGGTTGCTATACTTATGCATATAACTACCATGGCCATGGGATACTCTGTATCTATCTATCAAATACGAGCGTTCGTCTTTCCAATCAGTGAAAGACAAAAGCAGTAAAGAGTTCAAGAAAGATGTCATTGAATACAATTACGTGATTCAAAGGCGAATGTGTAATTCAAGAGGAATTGTCAATGCAGTCGCGGATGAGATCCTAGATACCTCTATATCTCAATCCACGTGGGATAATCATATGAAGAGCAAACCAAGTGCACTATGGTCGATCAGACCATAACACATTGATTCTAATTAGACAATATGCTTGTGGGCGTCCCCAGTATACATATATCCTGAACAATCTCGACAAAGAATAAGCTTGCAAAACTAGGCTATAAATAAGGTCGTCATTCATGGTAGTTTAAAGTATAAGTACGAGAGAATACGTTGAAAGCAGTGATAAATAGTTCGAGTTTCACAAGGATCTAAGTCTTATCCGGTGTGCTTACGTATACAGTCGTCCTACTGGTTCTTGTATCAGGCCTTGGTTGACCAATGGTTATGGGCTACAAAATCTCTATATTCTAGGTAAACATCTCTCCTACACTAGCATATATTTATTATCACTCTGTTACACTTTAATACTAGGTTACAAGGATACGGATGATAGGTTGTAGTCATACTACTCAACTTATAAAGTCAACAAATAGAGCAACTGAGGAATATAACACGTATACTCGTATGAGTTATCTTCTAACCTCCTTATTCAGCACAAAATAAGATAAGATTTACAATTAAAGGAATCAAGCAGAAGGAAGTCAAGGTAATCGGACGAGAGTTCGAGATTTGGAATCAAGGGAGGAAGTCAAGCTTGTGGATGTGATTCCTATATCCTAATCCTATATGCAGGATCACATCGGTACAGTAACGTAACCGAAGTAACAAACTCGACCTGCATGGGCCACCACAAAAGCATGTAACGCCCAGTCCCAAAATACTTAGGACTAAGTATGTAGACATGCCAGCTGTATACATACGAAGTATACTCCAATGTACGGAACCCCCGTATATATACATAAGCTGTAAAATATAGTAAAACCATGATAACTAAATCTCATCCACAAAATTAGAAGAATAATGATATAAATCAACTCAAGAATTTGTCACTTATACATGCAGTTGGGCGGAGACAAATCTACTACCAACTATTTTAAAAGAGAGAAATATACAAGAAAATGATAGATGAAAATGACAAGACGAACCAAGGGCAATCATCTTCGAAGGACGGGAGAAGATCACGGCCTTGGCTAGAACACCTGTGGAAAGTCACAAAGCACAAACACCTGGAGAGATAACCAGGTCCTCAGAGGGACGTAACAAGATACAGGAAGAACATGCCATATAAATACTGAATATAAACTATGCCACAAATAAAGTAAGTGACAAGACATCAATAAGGTAACCTAACCGTGCTAAAGTGAACATGCAGTTGAGAAACAATCATTTCGACGCATGAGCCCTGGCTGTAAATGGGATCGGCATAGTCCCCATATAGGGCATCAGGGGCCTACGTCCGTAACGTCCGAAGATCGTCATAGGGCATCATGTGCAAGAGGCTACATCCATAACGCTCTGGAAAACATCAGAGGGCACCTAGAGCCTACGTCTCCGGAGGAGCGCACAGGTAATTAGGGAAGTGCAAAGAAGCCCATACGTCAGGTATTGTTCTCCCCACCCAAGGTATTTATCAAGTCGCATTCACGATCATGTACCTCTACTAACTGCTAAGTCTTCTAACATGCATCTATCAATAGTTAGACCTAACACATACGCACGGATGATCAGCCAACATGCAAGGACCTCTACATGCTACTCATCTCACACATATCTTGTGGTACAACTGTGTCGAGGTATATGTGATACACTACAAACGGTAGTCCCTTAACTCTAGGTCCATATGCAATCAATGGATAATAAATAAAGTAAAGCTAATATCACTGAGCAGGCAGTAAATCATGAATTGTAATAATGGTACAGCTAAAAAGAACTGAAATAAATGAACAGCGATATACAATAAATAAAATACAGACTAATTATAAACAGTAAATTATGGCAAGGTATCTTGCCTAATTCTGCGCTGTGAATATGAAACGCCGATCCCGCGTCCACGCCTCCGGAACCCGACGCTCCTAGATAATTAATTAACTCGATTATGTCACTAATCACAAAACTTACAATACGACTTAATTAGTCAAGGTAATGTGTTAAAATTATTTAATCTCTCGTGGAACCATTTAGACCCACACAATCACGCACAGGTTCCACGAGACATCCAAACGCAGTTTTAGTATTTCTAACCCTTAATTAGTCGGTTATGCTCCTACTTCAATAACATACTTAAAAATCATAAAAATATCATAAAAATAATATTTAAACTAATTTTTTACAGGTTTATCTCTGAAATTCGAGAATTAATATTTCTAAAGACATTTATGACTAGTTGATTACTAAGTCGGCTAGTCTACCCGAAACTTGCCCGGAACATAGTTAATGACTCAAAATTGCTAAAATAACCAAAAATATATTTTAAACAACAATAAAATACTTTATCTCACAGAATAATATTATAGGTACAAGGGTTGAGTTATACTACAAGTTTGGGACATTCTAGGTTAGCCGGTTACCCGAAATTAGCTAGTTTTGACCTATAATTTTCTTGACCAGATTTGAGTTACTAAAATCGTAAAAAAATACTTAAAAATCCTAATTTATGTATATGAACACACATGAAATTTAGTTTCGAGAATAGGCACCAATAACTCATAGTTCCTTACCGAAACATGAATATTACGCCTATATTTCATGAAACCTTTATGGATGATTATACATAATAAAAGCCATCAAAATATGATTTCTACAGATTTAATAACATATTTTCTACAGAATTTTAATAAGGGTTTGAGATGGAATGATTTGGATTTCCTACCAAAGGTCCTTGCTAGAGAGGTTGTAACGACTTTTCCTCGCCAAAGCTCTAACCTTTCTCGCTATTCTTGCTTGCAATTCCTCTTTTGGTGAGTATGGAAGGGTTGGCAATGACTATAGATAGTTGGATGGGGAAGATGGAGTTTTTAGGGTTTGTTTTGAGGGGTTGGGTGGATGTATGGTAGAGGAGTGAGTTTTTGTGAAGGATGGAGAGATGTGCAATGGAGGAGATGTTGTATGGAGGCTATGGGGGATGAAGTGCTGTCGAAATTATGGAGAGGAGAAGAGTTGGTCGGCTATGGAGGTGGAAATAAAGGAGGATTTAAGTTAGGGTTAGGGTTTGGGCTAAGTTGATGTATATATGGGCTTTATTGGGTTACATGTATGAAAAGGAGTGGGAATCCTTTTCCTATCGGGTATTTGGCCATGGGGGGTTGCTTGGCTGAAATCTATGGTGGGGGGTCAACTATGCCATGATTTGGTTGTTTGGTGAGTTGGCTAATTGATTGGATTGATGATTTAAAAAGGTATTTCCTAATATAGAACTAATTAATTCTACCTATGAAATACAATCCAAAATCTGAATTAAATACAAATATATGTAATTATTAATATTTATTAATGCCCAACATGCCTACATAGGGTTGGGTTTGGCTTGGAAGAGGTTTGGGAAGGTTTGGTGCAACCGGGACTCATAAAAAGTCATAAAGGCTTTCTTAACTAATTAATTAAATAAAAATATAACTTGTGCCATAATTCGAATGGTTAACATGCAAGATATTACAATATGACCAGGGCATTCCTAACATGGCTAGCATGCTAGTTAAAGCACCCGACTACGCTAGACATGCCATACTTTCTAGTCGTCTTGTATATTCAAACTCAACCATGGCTATAGTCATTTCATATAATATAAATAAGATAAAAATAAACTATAATAAATAAAATCCAAAAATAATTTAAATATTCCCTTAAATTATGGGGGGTTTTACACTTTAAGAAAGACACATTGTCAGAATCAACCGACTTGAGTTTGCCACTCTCCATCATGAGTTGGAGAAAAGTAAAATGTTGATCTCGAATTTGCGTCATTCTCTCCGGAGGATGGTCCAACATAATGGCAGCCTTGGCCGGGTTGACGACTTCTTCATTAAAGTTTAAACCCATCTAACAGAGCGCAGGGTCTAAAAGGACTTCATCCAGTAAAGGGATAGTCATTGATACTGTCATACAAACAAAGACAAAGTAGTCAGCTAAGAAGACTAAAAGCCCTTTAAAAGTTAGACTTGGAAGCTCAAACGAAGCATCTGAGGCGCATCAACAAATATGGCGCATCAAACTGGGTTGAAACCCATGCGCGCAGATAGAATCTCACCAAAGGCGCATACACAGGACCGAGGCCTAGGAGCATTTGAAGAGAAGCTTCGGCGTATCATCAGGACTTAAGTCCATGCGCGTCAACAAAAGGAGCTTCGGCACATCATCAGGACCTAAGTCCATGCGTGTCAGCAAAAGGAGCTTCGGCGTATCATCAGGACCTAAGTCCATGCACGTCAGCAAAAGGAGCTTCGACGCATCATCAGGACCTAAGTCCATGCACGTCAGCTAATGGAACTTCAGCACATCATCAGGACCTAATTCCATGCGCATCAGCAGAAGGAGCTTTGGCGCATCATCAAGACAAAGTCCATGCGCGTCAGCAAAGGGAAGCTTCGCGTGTCAATGGGGATGCGACTCATTTCAGTCACATCCACGTGCCCCAACAGTGCTGCAACGAAGTGAAGGATTACCCACCGATCACCGTCGGCCGAATGCTGGCAGGCGTCGGTGCAACAACGGGAGCGTCATCCACATCGACCTCCTTGTCCTTGCCCCTTTCTCGGCCAGCACCGCCACATGAAGTCTTGGGAGCCATCTCTCTAAAGAAGTTAGGGTTTTCGAAGACTCTAGAGGAAGAAGGAGAAGGAGAAACAATAGTAGGTGACTATCTCCCTCTTTCATAGATGCCTATTTATAGGCATAAGCCACGCACGTGAACCGATAAAAGCTAACATCAGCAAAAACCCTTCGGGTCTCGTGAAACTGACGATTGCATATCTTCCAAAAGATTATCATTAATCTTCCAAAATTTGAGGCGTTATCTTCTTGCATAAAATTGAGAAGAACATGTGCCCCCACAACAATGCATGAAGCGGTCATGCGCCCAGAAGAGCCATGCGCCCAGACGAGGACAAGCGTCCAGAACAACGACTACCCACGCTTCTTGTTCAAAGTATTCCAAAACTTGGCAGAAAGTGTTGAAAACTTTGAAGGGGGTCTTGTAGAAGCATAGAATTTTAGGCGCATCTAAGGCCAGAACTCCTATGCTCCCTAACTCTCATGCGCAAGAAATCAACATGCGCCAAGAACAGAATACTTGGCACAGTAAAAAATAACAAAGAAGTAGAGACATATAAATGGGGCTTTTATTTCATATATAAGTCTATTACAAAAGAGAAAGAAAATCCTAGAAGCTATAGCCAGGCGTAGTGCTACAGCCAGGGGCATCACTTCAACGTAAAGCCAGGCGCATCACTCAAGTACTACAGCAAGGCGCATCATTCCAGCATCTCAGCGTATTCGTATCCCCGTACAGAGTCAGAGCGAATCACTTCCTCGTTAGCATGCGAGAAATCTAGCAGGAGGAGTGGTTCTTCTAGCCTAACCAAATTGGGGTACGATAGCCCCGACATGCGGCTCTTCCAGCGTAACAAAAATCGGGGCACGACCGCCCCGATCTTTGGATGCAACAGGCACCTTCAGCCTGTGTCGGAATACGACGATCCCGATATTCAGATGCAACAGGCACTTTCATAGGACGGATGGTGAAAAAACCAACTCGGCACATCTTCGTCTTCAGAAGGAGTTCATCGTCAACTCGCCAAGGCAGGGGACCGATCGAGTTCTTCTGCATGAAGGAAAGCTAAGTGAAATGAGAATCAAAACTCTTCACAAAGCTATTTATAGGCCGGGGCAACCCTCGCCCACACGCCAAGTAGTAGTCTCCTCATATTCTGTACAATGAATTTGCATTTATGACGATGAATCCGTCTCTTCGTATTCAACCAAGTTAAAACAGCGATTAACGCCTCAAAAACTCAATAGACGGGCTAATAAGGATGCGCCATGCGACAGATGTGCCGTCAGCACCATGCGCACCATACCGATGTGTCCAATGGGACATAGACCCATGCGCCTAGTGGGACACAAACTGATGTGTCCACTTCAACTCATCACCCATCAAACGTTTAATACTGTGTGACAGTGTTGGCAGCACGCTTCCCGAAGACTGAATTGTTGACAACTTTTTGTAGAAAATGAAGAGCCGCCAATGTCATCTTCATCATTACATTTTTTTTGCTACAGTTATCCTTGCCACATGGCCGACCGATCATTTGCATGCGCCTCCACAGCCATGCACCCGAAAATTTGTAAGCGCCTCAAAAGCCATACGCTCTCGACTTACTCTTAATCCCAAAAGACATAAGCCATGTCTGTGCATGCCCTTCCACAGCTATGCGCCAAAAGCTCTGCATGCGCCTCAGAAGCCATTCGTCCAGACTTGTCAGTGACCTCTGAAAGTCATAGACCAAGTCTCCCCATGCGTCAGATCCTAGGCGCGTCCTGACAGATCACCCTCCACCAAATACGAGATCTTTGAGCCATGAACACGTGCCCCGTGTCATTTGACTCAGTTCTGCTCAAGAATGGGTGCTAAAGACCCAAGATGTCAGCAATAGACGAATCTTCACAACTGCCATGTGTCATCTCTACCGCAGCCCAATAGAGCAGTTCAGCAGATTCAGCTCCGACTTAGGGTGCATCGTCCATGCGCCCCACAACATCAGCCACATGGCGTTCCCACGTACATGCGCATCCTACATATGCGCATATGAGCAGAGAATCTGCTGCCTATAAATAGAAGGACCATTCCTTCATCCATGGACGCACAGAGAAAAAATAGAAGATCATATCTACAGACAGAAACGAGAAGAGAGACACTTAACGTCTAATTCTCTTCAAAACGCTCCAGCATCCAGAGAAACCTAGACCTGCAAAGAGTCCAAGAACGTCGTCAGGTCATCAACGGAGTCAACGCATTACCACTCGATCCACTGATACAGTTCCCAGATTAAAACAAAAGTGTACTCCTAGGACTACGTCTAAGTCCTATATTGTATACTGTTCTATTTGTAAGTGAAATACCAAGGTTTATCAATCAAAAAGACCTTGTCGCATTTTCGATGGCGAACAAGGACAAAGTTTGATTCTGTTGATAAGAGCAATATCCTATCGGTTTGTTTAAACCACAGATAAGGACGAAATTTGTTCTTATAGACGAGGTTCATATCCAATTGGTTTGGTTAAACCAATGGCCCCCTAAGATAAGACAAAATCCAATCTTTAGAGATAGAAACAGAATCTACTCAGGTTCATCCGATCAATAATAAATATATACCACGTGTCATTTATTCGGTCATATTGATAATTCCCCCAAGATCTTGATAAAGGAGAATCCTAGCGTCCGCTATATGTCAGCTCAGCAACAGCCCTTACCTTGCAACTTCGAGATTCTTTCATATCTCTACGTGCAGCGTTCGTGCATAATCCCTATGCACATCGTATATGTGCTTTCCTATAAATAGAAAGAGTTTTTTTTCGATAAAGAGGCTTCAAAATCTTCAAAACTTCAGGATCCTCTTGATTGGCAACCCCAGAGTTCCAATCACAAGCACCAGAAAGCTAGAGCAAGTTCAACTCGTCGTCAGATAGTCAATGAAGTAAAGGAACAGCTGCAGTGTTCGATCTCCACCGCCACACTTCTCCAGAAAACTTTGTACTTAGATCTCCTATTTTGGAATCGATTGTACTCTTTTATATGTTTAATATACAAAAAGTTCGTATAACCTTTTGTCATGGAAACGAGATATCGACTCTACTGGGGACTTCCTTCTCCTCCAACGAGAAGGTAGTGACACAATCTGACGACAACCTGCTGGGCTCTTCCCAGAAGATGTTGGTCGTACGTTTCGACCAACCAGCTTTCAAAAATCTTCTTTCTGAGAAGAAGCCGAGTCCTTAGAAGAGGCTCGTAAAACCGAGGAAGACTCGACGCACCTGGGTGCCCAAGGCGGCTGCAACGAGCAGCACGACGGAGGAGACTGCACTCCAAAACCCCCTGAACAATGAAGCCTCAAAGAAGATTTCAGCCACTGCTGACATGCCACCTCGCTCAGTTCTCGCTTCGAGAAAACCCAACGAGGAGTACGGCTCCCATACAGCGGACCAGATGAAGGTGCAACGCCGGAAGAAGCACGCCGTGGTCCACCCACAGACGGAGGAGGCTACACAAGCGAGAACTTCTATCTTTGACAGAATTGCTGACCCTTCGGGTAAGGCTATATTGGATTCTGAACGTCACACACCTTCTAGGGGTAACATAAAGAAATCCAAGGCGGTACGTGCCTTACATGGCTAAAGTGCTATGCCAACCACTCTGTTGAATTCTAAATACTATGCACCTTCTAGGTGTAGTAGAAAGAAATCCAAGGCAACACGCGCTTCGCACAATCAAAATGCTATGCCGACGACAGACCAAAGGCTCGCGTTAACAGTCCCGCGCACAGTCAATAGGAAGCTATACAAAACAGGTCTGAGTGCTTCGATGCCTCGATCGGTGAAACCCAGCTGTCGCTTGAGCGCTCATGTACATGATTCAAGCCAGGGGGTACCTACTATCGAGATAGACTCGTGCGTACAGTATCCTGTATGCATGGAAGGAGTCTACATTATTAGCAACTCTCTAATAATGACCTAAGCGTGTCTCACGCATAGGAAAAAGAGAGAAGCTATTGCCACATCCTCACTCCTGCACGCAGCTTCCCTGTGCACACGAAATGAATGCAGGAGTGGAGACCTCAACAACTCCCCACAAGCATAAAGCGATGGAGGGGTCTGCGGCACAAAGCGTGTCTAAACCAAGGCACAACTGTACCCAGATCACTATCAACTTCTGTTGTTGCCAAATATCTGTGTCACCACTAAAGAGGTGGTACGTCTTCCAAAGACTGCAACCGATGGCATCTAGTGAAGAAAAAATAAACTCTGCGTTGCTTCATGCAATGCGACACAGGGTGGTTCTCCATCTCTCAAGAAGCTTCCCAAGAACCGTTATGTTTCGGCTAACAGGCCTAAGAATCAGCCTGGGGTAGCAAGACGAAAGTACCCAGTATGAGTGTATTCCAAGGCACATGTACCGAATCTGGATCCTTGGCACAAGGAGATGATACTACGGATGCAACATTAGCTGGGGGTGGCCAACCCTCTACCATTCATGATAATGCCGCATTCCAATCCAATGAGGGACTATATGACATGGATACCTCCATAGACGCAGGTAGCCAAAAAGCTGGGGGTAGCAATTACAATGAATCTGAGGATGATTGCAACCTCCCGATTTATCCTCAAGATGACGGGACTCAGATGTTTGAGCCAGAGAGCGAAAGATCCACTGTCCCTTCTACTTATCCGTACATGATGTCCGTGTTCATGGCCGAAGGCGACAGTGTGGACAGCAGCGAAGGATCTAATCAGCAGAAATATAAAAACCCCTTGAGACAGGCCTAAATACGTTGAAAGATACTATGAAGGCCTTGGCTTTCGTCGTCTTGGAGATCAAGAAGAAATTGACACCCGCTGTCTCCGCTCCTGCAAACCAAGACCATGGGACTAACGACGGGTCCAATGCGCCCTATCCTGAGCCAAGCAGCCCGTCATCTACTCCATCAACAATAGGACCTACAATGTCGAGTGAAGTACAGCAAGCCCTAAAAGAGTTGTACGCTCGCCACGATGCCAGAGAAAAGCGAGAATCACTCCAAAAGATGGAGATTCGGCAACCATATCCTGCCGAATGGGACAATGTGATCTATCCTTCCAAATAAAATTCGTAGACGCTTACACCGTTTGATACAAAGGAGTCACCCCGTCGATACTTGAGTTACTTTGCCTCAGTAACAGGGCATCTTCCAAAAGATGACAATTTTCTTACCAACATATTCGTAGGAGCACTGTAGGGGGTAGCCTACGAATGGTTTTGTAGGCTCCCGGACAATTGCATCTCGTCGTTTGAAGACTTGAAGTGCATATTCCTTATTCGACTCTACGAAGGGGGAATAGACGTGACGATGTCGACTCTCATGGATATTGTCCAGAAGGAGAAGGAACCTCTATGCGTATACATTGAGTGCTTCCGCCAGGCCGCTCTGAGATTACCTTCTGGTATACTAGAGCCCATGTTTGTGGACTCCTGTCATAAAAACATGCTTCCCACAATCAAATTGTAGCACAGTGCACCTTGTATAGAGTGGATGCCCTTTATTACAGAGGCAGACACGGCGGAAAGGAACGCTCGAGATGCGCAGCTATTGGGACTGAGTTTCCCATCGCTCGAAGACAAAGGCACTCATCTACCAACAATCCCGCTCCCAAGGACAGTAATGGGAAATAAGCCATAACCATCAACATCTCTAAGGGTTCAGTAACAATGAACACTAAGCCGGCCGAAGGATAGAGGCCGAAAGTGACCTACTCCTTCAACAACAAAGACACACTAGAACTTCTCGATATGCTGACGAAGGGTGGCAAGCTTCAGCTCCCGCCTTCTAAGCGTCTCGATTAAGTGGGAAAGGTAGAAAATCTAAAATACTGCCACTACCACCAGTATGTTCACTATTCGACACGTGACTGCTACGTGTTGAAAAGACAGATCCAGTGCCAAATCGACGCCAAGGTCATTTTGCTCGACTACGAGGGAAAGACTGTCACTGCTAACATGGTCACTCTCCAGTTCGAAAGTTTTCTGAGAACAGAGGCTCAATACGGTGTAGTCCTCATCCCGAGAGCAACGATAGAAGTAGTCAATCTTCCACCGGCCTGTGACAATGCTCAAGAACTCATCCCATTTACAACACCGCGAGGCAAAGTGATGTGGATCCATCCTGATCTTGCCCCAGATATGATGGTGCCTGCAGTGCACTCTGTTAAGGGGAAGAAAGTCAAGTCATATCGTAAGGTTTCTATATCGGCTGATGACACTCTGGTTACCACTTGCTCGGCCCACCAGCAAGAAGAAAATCAGACCCCAGAAGAGCTAACACCTTCCCTTGTTGCGGCCACCGCCCCCCGATACATCGTATATATATATATATATATATATATATATATATATATATATATATATATATATATATATAAGCAGGCCCGTCTCAAGCCCTTGCCGTAGACAAGCAAAGGCAGAAGGAGATTCGGTTTGACAAACTTCTGAGAAAAGACTCGACAGTAGGACCGATCAAGCCCTACATCTTCGACATATTGGTGCAGCTGGCTAATTCTTTGGCTCGACTGTCACTCTTCGAGCTCCTCCGTCTCTCCAAAGAGACTCGAGATGCCCTCAGCAAAGCTTTACAGAACGCTGACTCCTTTCACTCTGGTGTAACTGCTCAAGGAAGACATTGCTGCATGCCCATATTATCACAGTGTGGTCGAGGTGATTCCTAACATCACCTTCACCCTGTAGGACATGTTGCTGAAGAACAACAGGTAAAATAGGCCCGTGTACTACACAGGGTATGTTGGTGCCATTAAGGTCGATTGCATCCACATCGACCATGGATCTTCTCTTAGTATCATCCCTCGGAGTTTACTCCATGCTTTGGGGATCCCAATGCATCGACTGACTACATCAAATACTACAATCAGCGGCTTCAATGCTGGAAAAAGTGAGCCCTTGGACCAGATTCGCCTGAAATGCCAAGTAGTTGATCTCTAGGCTGACGTAACTTGCTACGTCATTGACGTCGATATAAACTACAACATGTTATTGGGACGACAATGGATTCATGAGTACATTATCGTGCCCTCCACTCTCTATTAATACATGAAGTATGTGGCTAGTGACGGGACCATCAAAACCGAGTTCGCTGACATCGACCCATTCCGAGGACTCGGAGCATACTGTACAGATGCTGAGCTGTACAAGTCAGTCCCATGGGACGATGATGCCAATGATGTCGACGATGAGGCAGACACTGTATCGGAAAGCACAGTTGTTACGAAAGAACCATTGTGGGTTCGATTAAAGGGGTAACTTTCCAAAACATTAGCTCCTCTCGTCATCAAGCTTCGAGATAAGGCTCCGGCTCGGCCACCCTTGACAATATTACCCGCACCCTATTTAGGGGCACGAGAATGTGGGTACGTCCAGCCTACGCCACAATGTCAACGGTAAAATGTTGTATGTCACAACCCGCACCCTAGAGTAAGGGCACGAGACGTGGGTACGTCCAGCCTACGCTGCAGTGTCGGCGGTAGAACGCTGTCCTAGGTCATAACATCTAACAGATAAGGGTAATATACAGTTATACTCCCCGAATGGGGGTGACATAACAGAATATAACTTAACCACATCTAAGGTAGAACATGAAAGGAAAGATAGATAAATATCCAGAAATAAAAACACAGAGATACAACCCAGAGTTCTAAGTGTCTAATTAAGTACATATCTCAAAAATATCCCAGAATCTAACTACAGTGATCCAGAAAGTAAAGACAACCCTAATCTAGAGAAGTATCATCCACTGCTAGCAGGTCTAAGTCACTAGTGATGTCTAATGCTGCACCAAGAGGGATAGACACCAGAGCCTCATCATTCACTGTAAAATTTTCAATAGGTCCAGTCAGGACAGGAGCAAGTATAGTACATCTCAACAAAATCATAACCGATTAGGAAATATAAACATGCTAGAGAGTAAGATACAGGATCTGAAGAAATAATATGATAAAAAGAGAGATACTGTAAGTAAATAGCTACAATATATAGAGAACTAACAATGCTAGTGATTTAGAGCACAAGATGGTTATGTAGACGGCACGATGTTATACATGAGTAATCTACAGAGGTTGTACACGAGTAATCTACTGGGTAGAATACATAACCACTTCTACTCCCCCGCCCCAATCAATACACAAGGATCTAGTTAAGTTATGTTATTGCACACGAAGTATAGTCGCACACGAGATCATGTGAGTACATGAGTATACACGATTTTATATGATTTGTACACGAATATCACGAATACAAGGAGTACATGATGCTCACGATAAAGTACACGAACACGAATACCCGATGTATCCGCTAAGGGGATAACATCGCACAACAAGATCCATATAGTACTAATCCGTGTTTCCAACGTGTCAGCATCATGTAAAGTAATCTAAAGCAGGAAAATACTCCTAATGCAGGATATGAAATGATCAGAGAATATACTCGCCTGTATCCTGAGAATCTGGAGAATATATACTGTCCGAGGAGTGGTGTCTGGCTCCTATTAGAACAGCACAAGTCACAACAAGTCCAGAATGGTAATAAGATGCACTACAATGCGTTCTACATGAATCTAGGTCAATCTAGACCAAAGTCAACTCTTGGTCAACTCTGGTCAACCCTAGAAGTCAAACTAGGTCAACCAAGTCAACCTAAGTCAAACTAGTCTAATCTAGGTTTAGCAAGTCATTCTAGGTTCTAACAAGCCTACAAAGTCCATCTAGACTCCAACTAGGCATACCATGCCTAACAACAAGTCCAGAATGGTAATAAGATGCACTACAATACGTTCTACATGAATCTAGGTCAATCTAGACCAAAGTCAACTCTTGGTCAACTCTGGTCAACCCTAGAAGTCAAACTAGGTCAACCAAGTCAACCTAAGTCAAACTAGTCTAATCTAGGTTTAGCAAGTCATTCTAGGTTCTAACAAGCCTACACAGTCCATCTAGACTCCAACTAGGCATACCATGCCTAACCATACCATATTCACATAACCACATGATATGACTATGACTAATAGTCTGTTAAGAAAACATCTACCCAATAGTCACTTATACAATTTCACCCATATATCATAACATATCACATAATATCATATATACAATATATTATGTCATATGGTATCCCATACACTATAACATATCATATTATATAGTATCATATATATATATATATATATATATATATATATATATATATATATATATATATATATATATATATATATATATATATATATATATATATATATATACATTATCACACATTCCTATATATAATTAATATGTATAGTACAACACTAATATATATTATATAGGAACTTATATATATATAACACAAAGCATATATCTATAGGGAAGGAAAAGAGGGAACACATGAATATACAAGTGTGAGTGTGTGTCATAGGCTAGGCATGTGTGTGTGAGCTATCACAAGAGTGTGTGTGATGTTCAAGTGAAAACTAGAAATAACAGGGACTGAAAATCCTGAAAACAGTGAGCAATTTATTGTGCAAATGTGGATGTGTGCATAGGAGACAGGGTATAGGAAACAAGAAAATTCAGTTTTTAAATCCAAAACAATATCTCCAATCCCATTCTCAGGTAACGGGAAACCATATCAGTTTTTAGAAGAAAACATTGAATCAAAATAATGTAAACTCAGGTTCTAGTCAACTAAAAAGGAAGGAATCAATGTACAGTGTACTTTCAGGTTTAAAACAGTTCAAAAGAGGAAGTACTCAGGTTTTCTTAGCAGTTTACAACAGTTCAATAAAATAGGAAAACTGGAATCAACATCAGTGAATCACATTAGTTAAAAGGAACAAGTATCAGGTTTTAGTTAACTGAAAACACCATCCCAACTCAGGTTAGCACATGTAATGTAAGGGAACCAAATTCCAGGTTTCAAACAGAGATTCTCAGGTTTCAAGAAGAGTTCACCCTCAGTACATACATAATGAATCTCGGGTTATCAAAGACTGAAAACATAAACTAATTCCCAGGTTTTTAAATTCAATGGAGGGGAAATGACTCAAGTATTTGACAATTCAGCTATAATAGAACAACAGTAAAGATAGGAAAGGAAATCAGTTTACAAACTAAACAATATAGTTAAAACTATTCTCAGGTTTTATAAGAACTGGAACACAACCCATATCAGTTTAAAAGAAGAACATTGAAATCAATTATAGAGTAAACTCAGGTTTTTAGAAGAATTCCAACCCAGCTTACACATTTGAATCACAGGTTATCAAAGAATTCAAACTCAGGTAATTAACATTCCACTCTCAGTTCACCAAAACAGGAAAACCAATTCAGTTTAAATCATAACAGTTAACATAGTTCAACAAAATAGGAAAACAAAATGGAATCTCAGGTATAGAAGAATTTAAACCCAGTTAATATAGTTTGAATCTCAGGTTTTATACATGACAGTGAATCACCAATCATCAGTTATTGACAGTTCAAAAATAGGGACTGACATCTCAGGTTCTATACCAATTCGAAAATGAACTCAAAGTCCAAACATAAAACTCACAACCAAAAGCCTTTAATTGAATGCAAAAACTAAGCCAACATGTATTATGAAATGTGGGTAATCATCATTAGTGGAAAAAACAACATAAACAGGGAAAATAGATGGTTTGAATTAACTGGAACCAGGGTATCAGAATATTGTATCAGGAATAACAAGAAATCTAGGTTCGAATGTATATTCCTCATTAAACCTAAATTAAAACATGTAACTAATATATCAGAGACTTAAACATCAAGTTTAGGATCTATTTAATAATTAATAACACGATTAAAACTGTTTAAATCAACTCAAACACAGAACACAACACTCTACACACTGGACTACACAGTGCACTACACGTGCACAGGCCATCACGTGTCCTATACGACACGAGAGTCCCTGAAACTCTAGGGATCTCGTGTCAGTCATGGACACGACTCCTATGTCAAAATTTGTGGGTTGAAACCCTCTGTGCACAGAGAAAATGTGCTCGAGCAGCAGGGCATCAACCTGCCAGCGCGCGTGGGTGCACGACCGCGTGTCCACGCGCTCGTGTCGGCTCAATCCGACATGAAAACGTGCTCAGTGTCCAAGATTAGCATAAGCGAGCCTAAAATGGATTTTTCCATTCAAACACAATCACAAAAATCGAACGAAATGCCCTTTGAGGCATTTCGTCGAACACTAACCTATACACATTGGTACGTGTCCGATACGGACACGAAATGGGTCCAAATTCTAGGGTTAGCCTATCCTACTGTTAGGTTAGGGTTAGGACATCCTAGAAATGATTTTTAACAGAATTTAAATGCAATAGAAGGGATTTTACCTATAGGTGAACAATGGGTCAAAATCCCCAAATGGGAAGAGCTCCACAAGCCACTAAACTTCCTCAAATTGTGTGTTCCCTGAAAATACTCATCAACAACAGCAAGAATACTAACATTAGGTCCTATTGCAATTTGTTTGAAGGAATTTGGAGTAAAAATGGATTTTCTAAGAATTTACAAAGATGGGGACTCACCTCTTCCAAATGGCAATGTTTCCTAAAGAGGCAACCCTAATTTCAAGGGGATATAAATAGGAGGGGAACACACTATGGCTGGTCAGATTTTTAGGGTTAGGGCTTGGTTCAATGGGTGTGGGCCTATGGGCCATTAAGTCTATTAGTCATAAAATGACTTGTGATTTCACAAGCCATTACTTAATCAATCTAGCCCCTAATTTCACCAAACTAATCCCAATAAGTTAATCCTCATGAACTTAAGTCAACCTAGGTTTTCATATCCTAACCACTTAGTCATGACATAGGTTAGCCACTAGGTTAGTCTCCAAGGTCAACATAAGTCAAGTCAACTAAAACACCAAAATCAATTATACTAAAAATCTCTAAAAATCACATTAATTCCAATAAATCTAAATAATACATAATAATTCCAAATAATTCTCAAAATTTTAAAAATGACCAAAATACCCTCATTTGGAAAACTGGGTGTTACAATCCTACCCACCTTAGAAAAAAATTCCGTCCTCGAAATTAAGATGATCGTACCCCTTCTAGGTCAAACCCCCACAATCAAAGTCTCAGAAACCTATTTAAATCTTTCAGTTGGAAAGTGTAACCTATGGGGTCATGGCATGTAATATTAGTCTGGGGTCTCATCTAGTTACACCAACATGCTGCAGTACTAGGCAAACACAAGGTATCAAAACATACAAGCAAGGGATGCATCAAATATTCTCAAAAAGGGATACTAAGGTTAGGTCAAAACTCACCTCCAGGTAGGTCTGAGAACTAGAACTCCCTCCTGGAAGCAGGGCCCTGGTTGGGGCAGATCTATCAGGGCAGTGCTGCATCCAGTGTGCAGCTGACCCGCAGATTAGGCACAATCCTAGTCTCTTTCTATAGAAGTTCCACTTGTGCCCAGACTTCCTACAGTAGGTACAGATAGGCTATGGCTCAGTTGGCCTCCTGCTGGACAGGAGACTGGGCTGGGTATGATGATATAGGCTGGATATATGGGTACTCATCAAGCTCTGGGTAGGACTGGGTACTGCTCCTCACCCTCTTGGAGCTAGGCTCTCTTCCTGGAAGCACAGAGTCCCGCAGATATAGCAACCTTTGGTACTGCTCCCTCATGGCCTCATCATGAACTCTCTGTGACTCCAACATCCTTTCTTGGAAATATTCAAACACCTAAGCTGCGTCAAGTAACAAACCTCCGGGTAGTGCAGTATGGGGTACCATCTCAAGGGGTAGGGAAAGACTCTCAGTCTCAGGCAAATCTGCAGCTCTCTCCTGAACGACGGGAGATGAAGGAAGACTCTTTGGCAAGGCTACCACCATCTCCTGAATGACAGGAGGTGCCACCACCCCCTGATCAGATAGAGGGATAACTAGCTCCTGAACAATAAGAGGTGGAAGCATACTCTCAGTAGCTGCAGCTGCTCTCAGGCGACGGGCTCGGGTCATGGGTGCCATACTGGGAAGGATAAAAAAAGAAAACAACAATCATCAAGGCTGTATGGCCGTCTACCATCCTATCTGAAAACTGATAATTATCAAGAAAAAATAAAATAAGATAACTACTAATCATCTATAAAGGGTACTATTTAAGAAAAATCAAAACCAAAAGTTTAAGGAACGAAAGTCAGTAGCATTGAATCCAATCACAATCTAATATATATAGAAGATAGAGTGTTAGAGGGAAAAGAAAACATTATGTAAAGGTTATGTGGTTAGTGTAAAATATACATGAAAGTGTATAGGAGGATTTGAGTCTCAACTGTAGCTATCAAGTTATACTATTCATGGCATATTGGTTAAGCAGTCTACAAGGCACAAGTTATTTACTCATAACATGCATGGCTAACCATGTACATATGTATATCTATATGTATAAAGAGGTAAAGATTTAATTATGCATCTACATACATTATAACATGTTTACAGAACTATATATATATATCTATATAGCTATATGAACATAACATAGAGATGAAAGGTTAGGTTTTCATGGCAGTTGTGTACATTAGTGTAGAGTGTCATGTGTATATGGGTTAAGACTTGAAATGAAGGGTTCATCATTCAGCCAGCTCAACATTACATATTAGATCTAAAATTGAACTATGCATTTGAAAGCAATAAAAATGTTATCATGTATTCAGTTTTCAAAATTTTGGAGAAATTTGAACATAAAAAAAATCAACTCAATGTGTACCCTAACCACAACTTAACATGTAAGAGTACGAACCTAACATTATATACCTGCACACAACCATGTATACGGCTCAAAACTTTACAATTTAAAACTACAATTTGAACTAAACACTTAGAATCCAAGGTTAAGGGTTTACTATGCACACAGTCTCAGATTTGACAATTTCAAACACAAACTCAACCAATTTCTTTAAAAAATGAAACCTTGTATATAACATACATGTGTAGCGATGCAAGCAAAACTAATAACATGAAATTTAAATTTAATTTATGAAATTAATCTAGGAAACGGAGAATTAGTCACTGATACTGTACTATATTAGCATATTGGGGTTTTGAGAAATAAACATCAATCATATTAACATGCATTTAGATAGGTTGGTAATCAAGTGTAGCATGCATACGTGTCAGGCAAACATCTGTGTCCACTATATATATATTAGGGTAATACAAGAATTAATGGCAAGAAGAAAATAATGATAAAATCTATTCTGCTTATCAGTTTAAAAGAAGGAACCATTTTGAAATCAGGGCTATAATATCAAATCCAAGTTAAGGTCGAGCAAAACCATCGATTCATTGTATTAGGAAGAAATTTATAGCAAAAGTTACACAAGGTTCATAATAACAGCTAAGCTACTCCTACTCATACTCCTATTCCTAAGTTAAATGATGATGGAAACAATTTATAATAACTGGAATGAAGATAGAGACGATATATTTAAGAACCTTCCCAAGATACAATATGATAATCATATGCGTCTGTCCAAAATCATGATACTCAGAATCCTCGCCACGCTAGTAAGCAAGGCTGCGATAAACGGTAGAGTCCATAACAGGGGCATGCACCTCTATAATCATGTCGTCTGGAATTCTCGCTATGCCGACTAGTATAGCTGCGAGCAATTCCAAATCTCATAACCAAGATACGTACATCCAAAGTCGGTCTCCATGTTTCTGCCATGCCAGCTAATATAGCTACGATAAACTCTAGGTTCCATAACCAAGTAGACGTTTATTATCCCCGTTATTCCGTCAACATATGTTATCAGAAGATACCGTAACTCAGGCCATAAAATTCATCTCTATAAGAAAATCAAAATCAACAACGATTCATCAAAATTAAATTCAATAATTAAGGAGTGAGAGCGAACAAAACAAGGGAAAGGATTTCAAATTGAAGTTTAAATAAGATTCTCAAGGGTCATCCCAGGAATCTCTCAAGGAATCCTAACTGTGATTGAGTACCCTCAAAAGCATATCCTAATCCTACTGCAGGCTGTAGTGATACTCTAGTTCGAATACCACTACATAACTCGACCTGCATGGGCCACCACTAAAAACGTGTCACGACCCGCACCCTAGAGTAAGGGCACGAGACGTGGGTACGTCCAGCCTACGCCGCAGTGGCGGCGGTAGAACACTGTCCTAGGTCATAACATCTAACAGATAAGGGTAATATACAGTTATACTCCCCGAATGGGGGTGACATAACAGAATATAACTCAAACACATCTAAGGTAGAATATGAAAGGAAAGATAGATAAATATCCAGAAATGAAAACACAGAGATACAACCCAGAGTTCTAAGTGTCTAAATAAGTACATATCTCAGAAATATCCCAGAATCTAACTACAGTGATCCAGAAAGTAAAGACAACCCTAATCTAGAGAAGTATCATCCACTGCTAGCAGGTCCAAGCCACTAGTAATGTCTAATGCTGCACCAAGAGGGATAGACACCAGAGCCTCATCATTCACTGTAAAATTTTCAATAGGTCCAGTCAGGACAGGAGCGAGTACAGTACATCTCAACAAAATCATAACCGGTTAGGAAATATAAACATGCTAGAGAGTAAGATACAGGATCTGAAGAAATAATATGATAAAAAGAGAGAGACTGTAAGTAAATAGCTACAATATATAGAGAACTAACAGTGCTAGTGATTTAGAGCACAAGATGGTTATGTAGAAGGCACGATGTTATACACGAGTAATCTACAGAGGTTGTACACGAGTAATCTACTGGGTTGAATACATAACCACTTCTACTCCCCCGCCCTAATCAATACACAAGGATCTAGTTAAGTTATGTTATTGCACACGAAGTATAGTCGCACACGAGATCATGTGAGTACATGAGTATACACAATTTCACACGATTTGTACACGAATATCACGAATACAAGGAGTACACGATGCTCACGATAAAGTACACGAACACGAATACCCGATGTATCCGTTAAGGGGATAACATCGTACAATAAGATCCATATAGTACTAATCCGTGTTTCCAACGTGTCAGTATCATGTAAAGTAATCTAAAGCAGGAAAATACTCCTAATGCAGGATATGAAATGATCAGAGAATGTACTCGCCTGTATTCTGAGAATCTGGAGAATATATACTGTCCGAGGAGTGGTGTCTGGCTCCTATTAGAACAGCACAAGTCACAACAAGTCCAGAATGGTAATAAGATGCACTACAATGCGTTCTACATGAATCTAGGTCAATCTAGACCAAAGTCAACTCTTGGTCAACTCTGGTCAACCCTAGAAGTCAAACTAGGTCAACCAAGTCAACCTAAGTCAAACTAGTCTAATCTAGGTTTAGCAAGTCATTCTAGGTTCTAACAAGCCTACACAGTCCATCTAGACTCCAACTAGGCATACCATGCCTAACCATACCATATTCACATAACCACATGATATGACTATGACTAATAGTCTGTTAAGAAAACATCTACCCTATAGTCACTTATACAATTTCACCCATATATCATAACATATCACATAATATCATATATACAATATATTATGTCATATGGTATCCCATACTCTATAACATATCATATCATATAGTATCATATATATATATATATATATATATATATATATATATATATATATATATATATATATATATACATTATCACACATTCCTATATATAATTAATATGTATAGTACAACACTAATATATATTATATAGGAACTTATATATATATAACACAAAGCATATATCTATAGGGAAGGAAAAGAGGGAACACATGAATATACAAGTGTGAGAGTGTGTCATAGGCTAGGCATGTGTGTGTGAGCTATCACAAGAGTGTGTGTGATGTTCAAGTGAAAACTGGAAATAACAGGGACTGAAAATCCTGAAAACAGTGAGCAATTTATTGTACAAATGTGGATGTGTGCATAGGAGACAGGGTATAGGAAACAAGGAAATTCAGTTTTTAAATCTAAAACAATATCTCCAATCCCATTCTCAGGTAATGGGAAACCATATCAGTTTTTAGAAGAAAACATTGAATCAAAATAATGTAAACTCAGGTTCTAGTCAACTAAAAAGGAAGGAATCAATGTACAGTGTACTTTCAGGTTTAAAACAGTTCAAAAGAGGAAGTACTCAGGTTTTCTTAGCAGTTTACAACAGTTCAATAAAATAGGAAAACTGGAATCAATATCAGTAAATCACATTAGTTAAAAGGAACAAGTATCAGGTTTTAGTTAACTGAAAACACCATCCCAACTCAGGTTAGCACATGTAATGTAAGGGAACCAAATTCCAGGTTTCAAACAGAGATTCTCAGGTTTCAAGAAGAGTTCACCCTCAGTACAAACATAATGAATCTCGGGTTATCAAAGACTGAAAACATAAACTAATTCCCAGGTTTTTAAATTCAATGGAGGAGAAATGACCCAAGTATTTGACAGTTCAGCTATAATGGAACAACAGAAAAGATAGGAAAGGAAATCAGTTTACAAACTAAACAATATAGTTAAAACTATTCTCAGGTTTTATAAGAACTGGAACACAACCCATATCAGTTTAAAAGAAGAACATTGAAATCAATTATAGAGTAAACTCAGGTTTTTAGAAGAATTCCAACCCAGCTAACACATTTGAATCACAGGTTATCAAAGAATTCAAACTCAGGTAATTAACATTCCACTCTCAGTTCACCAAAACAGGAAAACCAATTCAGTTTAAATCATAACAGTTAACATAGTTCAACAAAATAGGAAAACAAATTGGAATCTCAGGTATAGAAGAATTTAAATCCAGTTCATATAGTTTGAATCTCAGGTTTTATACATGACAGTAAATCACCAATCATCAGCTATTGACAGTTCAAAAAAAGGGACTGACATCTCAGGTTCTATACCAATTCGAAAATGAACTCAAAGTCCAAACACAAAACTCACATCCAAAAGCCTTTAATTGAATGCAAAAACTAAGCCAACATGTATTATGAAATGTGGGTAATCATCATTAGTGAAAAAAACAACATAAACAGGGAAAATAGATGGTTTGAATTAACTGGAACCAGGGTATCAGAACATTGTATCAGGAATAACAAGAAATCTAGGTTCGAATGTATATTCCTCGTTAAACCCAAATTAAAACATGACTTAAACATCAAGTTTAGGATCTATTTAATAATTAATAACACGATTAAAACTGTTTAAATCAACTCAAACACAGAACACAACACTCTACACACTGGACTACACAGTGCACTAAACGTGCACAGGCCATCACGTGTCCGATACGACACGAGAGTCCCTAAAACTCTAGGGATCTCGTATCAGTCATGGACACGACTCCTATGTCAAAATTCGAGGGTTGAAACCCTCTGTGCACAGCAAAAATATGCTCGAGCAGCAGGGCATCAACCTGTCAGCGCGCGTGGGTGCACGACCGCGTGTCCACGCGCTCGTGTCGGCTCAACCCGACACGAAAACGTGCTCAGTATCCAAGATTAGCATAAGCGAGCCTAAAATGGATTTTTCCATTCAAACACAATCACAAAAATCGAACGAAATGTCCTTTGAGGCATTTCGTCGAACACTAACCTATACACATTGGTAAGTGTCCGATACGGACACGAAATGGGTCCAAATTCTAGGGTTAGCCTATCCTACTGTTAGGTTAGGGTTAGGACATCCTAGAAATGATTTTTAATAGAATTTAAATACAATAGAAGGGATTATACCTATAGGTGAACAATGGGTCAAAATCTTCAAATGGGAAGAGCTCCACAAGCCACTAAACATCCTCAAATTGTGTGTTCCCTGAAAATACTCATCAACAACAGCAAGAATACTAACATTAGGTCCTATTGCAATTTGTTTGAAGGAATTTGGAGTAAAAATGGATTTTCTAAGAATTTACAAAGATGGGGACTCACCTCTTCCAAATGGCAATGTTTCCTAAAGAGGCAACCCTAATTTTAAGGGGATATAAATAGGGGGGAACACACTATGGCTGGTCAGATTTTTAGGGTTAGGGCTTGGTTCAATGGGTGTGGGCCTATGGGCCATTAAGCCTATTAGTCATAAAATGACTTGTGATTTCACAAGCCATTACTTAATCAATCTAGCCCCTAATTTCACCAAACTAATCCCAATGAGTTAATCCTCATGAACTTAAGTCAACCTAGGTTTTCATATCCTAACCACTTAGTCATGACCTAGGTTAGCCACTAGGTTAGTCTCCAAGGTCAACATAAGTCAAGTCAACTAAAACACCAAAATCAATTATACTAAAAATCTCTAAAAATTACATTAATTACAATAAATCTAAATAATACATAATAATTCCAAATAATTCTCAAAATTTTAAAAATGACCAAAATACCCTCATTTGGAAAACTGGGTGTTACATTGTATAGATCATCTACAATATCTATCAACTAACAATATAAATCATATAACCTGTCATCTCTACACGGAGGTATAACATGACATCTCAACTATATAATCTTAATCACAAGTCTAAGGAAGATAGAGCACAATATGGAATCAGATAAAATTAAGAAACTGAATAAATAGTAGAGTTATCATAACACACAAGTCTAGATGTCCAACACAAACAGGTATATATCTTGAATATAATAAGTCTCATCTAACAATCGGGACAATCTGATACAACATAAAAACTAATAATTCTAAACTATATCTAGGGCAATATCTACTGAGCAGGATCCTCCTCAAACTCTTGTGTGCCACCCTCGTAAGCCTCGTAGTAGGTAGGATAGTCATCTAAATCATTTGTAATATTTTGTCAATGTACCAGTCAGGATGGAGCGAATACATAAACCAACAGCAGTTCCAATAAAATGATAAAAACTATAAAACTACAAGTAGAGAGTACGATAAGTGATAAAAATATAGAGCTACTAATATGTAATCATATCCTGACAATGGTACTATGAAAGATGAACGATGTGAAGGGTACAATTTACAAGAATGGAAATAAATAGACAACATGTATGCACAGTTCAGAGAATATGACAGAAACTATAACTACTATACATACTATGTGTTTGAAATACTAGTTTCGAAATATGATCGGCTTGGGAACTTGTACAATAGCTACATGACCTGGTTAATCATGCGTGTGGTGTACGATTAACACTTACAATGTCTAACAATAACAATAGGAATTTGATCACATCTCTTACTAGGATTTCCCCTACCTCAACTAGTACAGTGGATCCAACCATGACATGTACGATACACGAATAATATTTTATAAAACTATCATGTACAATGTCTAATGAACAAGTCGTGTAAGATGTCAATGCGATAACAATGGTAACATCTCAAGACGGAATCTAGAAATACCAATCCGTGTGACCAACGTGTCGAGAATCAAATATAGTATCGCTAAATACAAGAATCACAGTAGATAACAAATACTGAAAACAACTATCAGTGAATGTACTCGCCTGATACCCTGAGCGATTGATATGTATAGATGTCCAAACTGGAGTCATAGAGTCCTATTTAGAGCAATAAAGGTTATAATGTGTTCAATATATGATAATAAGAATTTACAATACATTCTACATAATACTAGGCTATTCTAGGTCAAGGTCAACTCTAGTCAAACCTCTTGGTCAACTAAGTCAAACTTAGTCAACCTCTAGTAAATCTATGCTGGGTTAACCATATCAAGTCAAAACCTATCTATCCATCTCCGATATTTCCTTGGCATTATTCCTAGTTATTCCTTAAGATCCAATTATCTATCCATGGATGGTCCAACATGACCATCCCTAGTCCCTACTTAGATAGCCCTTACTTAAGCTTAGCATTGCTTATAGGCATGCATATCCATTCCTATTCACTAGATAGATAATACCAACCTACTACCTATCATAACACCTACATCTAATACCATATACTATATATAAAATATATATATATATATATATATATATATATATATATATATGATATCCTTTCTAACCTTGAACTAACATCTAACACTCACTAACCCAATGTCTAACCCCTAGGATACTCATATGCTTATCCTAATTCAAACACTAACTCATAACCTTATTTGCTAACACAGTCCCATAGCTAACACTCTACTGCCAACTCTAAACTCAAATATTTATACTCACACACATACTCACACTCAAGGTGAGTTAATGCAACAGCACTAAATAGTAGTGTCATTCGAAGACACTGTCTCAACTACCTTCCATAACCCCTCAACTGGGACCCCCTAACCTGGGGCCCTTCCTCTCTGATGCTACTGCTCCTACTCAAGACCATTGATACCACAAGTACTTATTACCTATACTCAACTAACCCCCAAACCCCTTTCTCACTACTGCTTTGTACAGCAGTAGCCACATTGGCTTGCTGCCAATGCCAAGCCTAAGCTCTGCATTGCAGTACCCCATTACAACCAAGGCAATTGCCAAAAGCCTCCACATGAAAACCAAAGTGGCCCATGGCCCGACCCTTCCACTGCCTGCCTATGCATCAGGGCCACATCACTCCACACAACTAACTCTGATACTAAGTGTGATACTAACATCTACTCTGTATATAAAATCTCTGATACCAACCTACTACTAATAATAACCCTTACTCCTCTACACTAGTTACCACTAGACACTCACATATAGCTCACTTAGGACACCATATATGAGCCACACACCTGCAAGATAAGCCACACTCTACTCTCTTCACAAGACACTCACTGAACATTAATACACTCTAATTTCTAGACACCCATGACACTCATTACCTCACTAACTCTGAACACAAGAACTCATTCTAACCTCCACACCCTCTCTTCACTAATCTGAACTACTGATACCCAAATATATTCTCTGATATATACTAACCATGGTCCCCAAATCTGATATATGCCTAGGCTAATGGTCAATTGGCCAACTCAAATGCAGCCTACTACTGTAGCTGCTGCAAACCCGAGCCACTACTCCCTGTACAGGGGGAGTGCAACTCCCTTCTTCTGTGCACTCAATGCACAGGCCCACTTGGCAGAGCCCTCCACTCTCACACTCAAACAACACATACTCGAGCCTACCCAATTCTAACCTCTGAACACAAGTTCAGATCAGGGTATCAAGAGTGAAGTGTGAATGTAGTGTGTTCTATAAAGTGTCCAACCCATATCCAATCAGTGTCAAAACCTGTGTCCTAATAAGTATCAGAAAACCTGTGCACAGACAGTGCTCGTGCACATGTGTCGAGTCGGCTAGGATACTACCTGTGCACCTAGACACATCGTGCTCGTGTCAATATGTAGGTGGGTCCTAGGGCTTTGTGTCAGTATGCCTGTATTGTGTCCACGTCGTGTCGTATCCACGAAGAGAGGCTGTATCAGTGAGCCATTTTCGCACGTACGTGTGTGTGCGACTACTGTAGAGTCGATATCTCCTCGAATACTCAACCAAATGTCATAAAACTTTGTGGGCATGCTGTCAGACATTGCCCTCATGTGTCCACTAAATATGGTGTCGAATCGTGTCGTGTTTAGTGAGATATCATTCTCGGGTAGCAGGACATGCACGACAGTGTCATACCGTATCCCCGTGTCCAAATACTGTGTCCAAATTACCCTAAAACCAACTCAGTCACCTAGATATGTGATCTACACAATATTAGCTACAAAATCATGTAATTAGTTTTGGAAATTATGAACATTTATTTCTAAGAGGCATTCATCGAACACAGTGAATATTTTTCCGATACTCCTCCGATACGCATACCGAACGGATCTGATTTCTAACCAAACTTGGCCTAGGACTAGGGGACCCTAAATGAATGCATCTATGAAAAGAAAATAGAATTTAAATAGATTTAGAGGCCATTACCTATTGAGAGTTGGAATCTCAATGAAAGCTCCTAGATCTAGATCTCCACCAAGCTCCAATGGTCAAATTGCTCCCAATCCTTGCTAGCTAGCCAATAGAGACCTCCTCTACACTAAGGGAGTGTATTGCAATTGATTGGGCTCAATTTGGAGTTGATTTGGATAAAAGGGTGAATTTAGGAAAGAACACTATTAGGGTTAGGGTTTGTGATAAAAAGAGGCAAACGGGGAGCTAATGTTCACTTATATAGGGAGGGATACCTATGTTAGCTGCCATGGAGTAATTCTAGGGTTAGGGTTAGGTCCCAAGTAGATTAAAAGCCTTTTTTAAGTGTAAAATTAAGCCTCTTTAGTAAAGGCCCAATTAAAATTAGGGTTTTCGCTAAAATATCTAACTTAGACTAATATCTAAATATTCTTAACCTTGTCATCTAGTTGAATCCTACTAACTAAATATCTAGGCTCATGATTAGTATCTAGATTAGGGAAATTCAAGGATTAGGCCTAATATATCACTTAGCACATTATCAATTAAATAAAATTCACAAATAATAATAAATCACAAATGACCAAAATACCCTTAGCCTAAAAAGTGGTAATTAGCTAATCTAATCACATTGGTTAGGTCTCCATGGTCATGGTTAGTCTCTAGACAACGTAGTTCTAAGGTTTCACTAGAAAGGGACACAATCACAATACATCAATTTAAATATTATAAAAATAATAAAAAATTCACCAATTAATTATTAACATGATCAATTTTACAAAAGTTCAAAATTATCCTCATTTTAGAAAAGTGGTGGTGACACCTATGCAAACAAGGCTTCCCCAGAAGGCTCCAAAGCCAACTCTGAAGTCGCAAGAACCTCCGACTACATCCCCCTTGGTGGCCAAGTTGAAGGGAAAATTGCCTCCACCTTCTCCCATGGCAACAACCCTAGTGCTCACAGATGAGGCGTACTCCTTAGATGATGTAATCCCCCAGGATAAAATTTTATATTTCATTAATAGGAAGTTGTCTTTGAATTACTCTTGTGCACATTGGAATACTAGGTATTCCTTAGATGATGCTCTATATATGTTACAAACACAAGTGACAACCGCTGGTCTCGCAAGCCGAGTTGTCCCTCCACAAGGTGCCTACTTCTTGGTTCTGGCAAGGAAGAAAGAGGAGGAATCCATCATCTTCGATCGATTGGAGCATCCTCAACGGCTGGCTCTGGCAGAACCAAAACCCGATAACGGCAAGGTACAACTCTATCGTTATACTGCTCAAGCCAAACACCTTATCCAGAAGATGGGCTAAAACTTAAACAGCAACAAAGGGTTGAACTATGGCAAAGGCCGATGCCTTCCCTTATGACTTCGTACGCCAAAGGAAAAGTCCCAAAATTACTACCAACGCACTAGCCGAGGGTTGGGTTACGTTACACCCACAACAACTTCGGAGAGTTCAGAACTGGAGGTCTTGATCCATTCACACTCTTCTGACTCCTCAACCTGGGACTCCGATACCAGTATCGGCCAAGCCTTCGAGAAGACATTGTCCGACAATATGGTCTCTGCAGATCCCCCGGTCGAGGAGGAAGTGTAACCCCTCTTCCCAAAATTTTAAAATATCTTTCTATTATTTATTTGAAAAAAATGGTGATTTTTTGAAATTTATAAATATTTAATTAGTTAATTATTATTATAAAAGGTATTAGTCATGGTAAGTTTTGGAGTATAAGATGACTAGAAATTATGGCACGGATAGTGTAGTTGTGTGCTTTGACTAGTGTTTTAGCCATGATAGGGAAAGCTGAGCCATATGTGTACTATAATAAAATCATCTCTCTATTAACCCATCTTCTACAGATAAATCCTCCAACCCAACTAAGCAGCCCGTGTGCCTCCTTGTGTGCGTCACCATGGCGAACTGTATTAGACCCAACCTCTACCGTACCACCTATCGTAGGCCTGACCTCGCCAAGATATCGCACAAGCCACTTGCACTCGCCACGTACCACCACCATCACCGTGGCGATCACCGCCTGCAACAAACCGCTGGCCACCGATCACTACTGCCACAACGAGCCCCACCACCTCGATCGAAGACTCCGGTGCCACTCTCTTCTAACAGCGAGCGCCGCCGAGCCGTTAGCGCCACCGAACATCGTGTGCTGCCGAACCGTGGGTGCCTGGCCCGCTGTAGCACCTCTTTGGCTGCACTTCGCCGCCACACCGCCGGCCCTGCGAGCAGCCGTACTTTCCAGCATTACCAGCGCGGTGGCGAAGCCCAGATCCACCCTGGCACCTCCTTCTGACCTAGCCGCTGTCAAGGACCCCCATTCGAAGGTCGTCGCCGCCATACCAGCAGCCTCCATGTGACCGCAAGCTCCTGCAGCCATCCTCTGGAAACGCTCGCCGTCGTGTCCTCCCCTCTCCCCGCGATGAGTTCCTTCATATTCTTCCTCTCTCTCGAATCAAATCTCATTTGGCATTAGGGAAAAGCCCTCTCTCTGTTATTTATATTAAGGGAAGGAAAAAAGGAACTATTGGTGTATATTTGTATTATATATAAAGTAAGTAGAAAGAAAAGGTTTATATTATTGCTCAATTACTTCTCTTTAATGACTACTATTTCTCTCCTCTGAATTTGTTAAAACTATTTTTTCCTTTAACACTCTCTCACCTTTTTCTCTGGATGCCTATTTGTATTCTATTATTTTAATATTATTATTATTTCCTTTTTCTCTGCTGAAGAAATGTACTGGTGGGTTAAAAGGGTTACTTTGGGCTTTTACAAAACAAAACAATAGGCTGATGTATAAGCTTCCTCTATATATATATTTTATATATATATATATATATATATATATATATATATATATATATATATATATATATATATATATATATATATATATTATCAAATTTAAAGGTTTGGCTTTTGTATGATTTGTTGTGGAGTTCCTTGAGTTGTAAATAATTGGGCTTAATCATTATTCATAAACGTAAAACTATATTTTGGGTTGTATATGTTTGGGTTGTAGAAATTGATTTGAGCTTTTGTGTTAGGCATAAAATATTTTCCAAAATAAGGTTATATTTCTAAAGAAAATTTAGCACATATATTTGGGCCTCCTTAGATTAAAGGACTTTAGTAAAATTATTGGCTTTACATACCTGTATAGGATATTTAGGATTTTTAGGATATCCTTTATGGGCTTGTATATATATTTCCTAAATTGTTTTCTAAATTGTTTTACAAATACTTCCAAAAACTATATAGTATTAAATAACTCTATTTTCAATAAATTTTGCAACATAAACTTGTATATAGGTATTTTCTTAAAAGGTAACCAATATACTTCCAAATATGTTTTTAAATAGTTTCAAATATTTTTCTAAATAAATATATTTTCCTTAATTAGGTTTCCTTTCTAGATTAGATTGTTCTTAATCATAACTAGTCATACGCTCATATTTCTTGTGATTCTGACTTAGTCATATCGACCCTAGGCTAATCGGACGGTCCCGGACCCAATGATACGGTCTGTTCCATCATTAGAGGTCGTCTTGTATACTTGTGACATCCACGACTATTCGATGCCAACATCAACTACAACTTAATTCAGGCAAGTACATATACTGATTGCTTTCGATTCTTAGTAGTTTTTCCATTTCATGTTTATACATATGCTCTCTCTTGCTTGATGACACATTGTTACACGTATTAGTATCATGGATCTCTACATACTATATTTATTGATTATCAGGCTTCCGTGTTTCGTGACTTGTTCGAGTCTATAAGTACTAGTCGGGAGAGAAAATATCTTAGTAGACATGTGAACTACCCAGAACTATCCCCCATGTAATTCATAGAGAATAGCAGCCACATAATACACGTGCGGGTTGTCGGATTTATCTCTAGTTGTTCACACGTCGAACACGATATTTCAAAACACGTAGATAGGTGTCATTTACTTGATTCTCCTTATTTCTTCACCACATGCCATGTCACCCTATTTACATGTTCTTCTAGTTGTTATATCATGTTGTAGAGTTATCTACTTCCTTTTTTGATTTGCCATGATATTAGGTTTCATTAGATTATTTCACATATGTTATTTTCATGACTTACAAATTCTATTATTTTTTTAAATAGCCTGTCGGTCTGTGTGCTTGTTCCATTCCTGACTGGAGACCAACATTTTTCAAGTTAGCCGTGGCTTTTCTTAGCATTGGGAGATACGGGTATATGCTGAGTTCAACCACAGAAGACTAGTTAGATGTGTGGTCGTTTCTATAATTGTAAAAGTTTATATTTTCTTCAAAATATAAAACTTGTAAATTTTGTGAAGTTGATTTAGTCTTGTGAATAAGAAATAAAGTTATTCTTCATGTGATTTTAGAGTATTGTGGCTAGACAACGTTCTACCATTGACACTGCGGCATAGGTTGGCTTGGACACGCACTCGTATCCCGAAAAGCGCGTACGGGTCGTGACAACTTTTGTGGTGGCCCATGCAGGTCAGTTTTCGCTAAAGATTGCGAACTCGTGATAGTACTTATGTTAGTCGTATATTGCGATCCTACGACTATAAAATGCTCATTCACAAATTAGAAGAAAATTTGATTTTAGGAGAATGACTAGGTCTAGGAGTCCCTAATTTAATTGACTATTGGATAGTTAAGGTCGTTACATAGGCCAGGTGATTTAGGTAGAGACTTATTGAATTCTACACCATATTAGCTAACTTAGAGGAATTTTCATAGAAGGATATACCATTGTGTTTTGATACGATGGTAAGATCTAAGGTGAGTAAACTATTCGCTTGGTAAAACGGGGACTCTCTATGATTTAATTCCTAACCTTGGTCATTTGTTTGGCCCTCTCTAACTATTACAATATCATAAGTCCGAGTTGCTTATTTATTTTCCATTTTGCCCTCACTACAAGAAAAATGATCATTTACGGTGCGCAAAATGCGCCGTAAATGATCTTTCACGGCGTACATCTTTATGCCGTAAAAGACTATGCCGTAAATGACCCTATTATTTATGGCGCATTGGCGAGCGCCGTAAATGTTGTCACTTCCCATTCCCGTAATACGTAAAAATTTTGCTTTTTCCTGTATATGGTATCTGGCACCTATATTTTTATTGCATGTATCCTGTATTTGTACCTAGCCATGGCATGGAACAGTATCTCGTCGCGGAATAGTGTGCCACCCCTTGTCCTTATTTGATTGTAGTCGTGGTTCACTTCAATGATAAGATTTTTGGACTGTGTTGTGGTTAGAATTTTATTTATTTAATTAATTAATTTGATTAGTTGTATCATGTAGCATTTAACATGTCATTAGTCATATGGTTAGGTTATGTTAAGATTAAGATTTCTATGAGTCAACCCAACCCCTATATATAAACTCTTCCACACTCTCTCTCCTCATTCACTCTTTCATTTAGTTTCCTCAAACCAACTATTAGGCAAGTACACCTTGCACCAAATGGAGAGATTCTTACATTTTTTATTTCTTGATTTTTTTTCTTTGATATGATTTGTCTATATTGTTCTTCTCATCATCCCCTACAAGTTTATTACGTGGTATTTTCGGTTTTGATGGCTAGTTTTGAGTAGATCTATGTTCCAAAACTAGGGTATATGAGTTTTTATGGTTTTGATCTATCAAACTTACTTTTTTCAAAAAATACTTGTTCTATGTTGTAGAGAATTCAATTTTATTCAGTTTAGACCTTTATTTTACCCAATTTCGAGTCCTATAGCCCAAGTTATGGACATTGGAAGTTTCTAAAACTCCATGGCCAAAAGCTTGCTGGTAGGGACGACACCTCGTGCACCTTGTGCACAACTCGCGTACCTTTTGGTTTTTGCACCCTGTACCCTGCACCTCGCTCACCATTTGATTCGCACACCTTGTACCTCGCGCACCTTTTGGTTCGCACACCTTGTACCTCGTGCACCTTTTGGTTCGTGCACCCTGCACTTCGTGCACCGTTTGGTTCATGCACCTTGCACCTCACGCACCTTTTGGTTCATGTACCTTGCACCTTGCACCTTGCATACCTTGTACCTCGTGCACCTTTTGGTTCATGCACCTTGCACACCTTGTGCACCTTTGACCTTGACTTTTGCCATAACCTTAGTGTACCATGAATGTCTGAGACTTGCGTGTCCTATGTGACTTTTATGTCACGAGGGATCCATGTGACTTCTTGACTTGACCGTGTTCCTGACTTGATTACCCGTATATGTGCTGGTATCTTTTCTAAGTGTGTATTGAGATACAATATTAGTATGCACTGCGGTGCTATTTAGTGAGTGCACTGAGGTGTGACTCTGTGTGCTAAGTGATCATTCGTGTTATATGTCACTACCACATTTTAGCTTGAGGGTATTTTGGTCATTTGGTGAATTTTTGAATTTTATTTAATTTATTGAATTGGTGAGTGCTATCTTTGACTTTGACTTATTGAGACTTTGTAGACTAGCCTAGAAGCTAACCCTAGCTATGGTGACCCTAGTCTAACTTAAGTTAACCCATTTCTAGTCATTAAGAACCAAGTTTGAAATAGGAGAATTAAGAATAAGTTAAATGGCTTATGACTTGTGACTTTGATTTTCATGACTTATGACTTAAGCCCATAGGCCCATAACTTGAAGCCCAAACCCTAACCAAACCCTAAGTGGCCGGCCACACAAGGAAACCCCCTATTTATTGTTCCATTTCCATGTTCTTGCCTCTTTTGTGCTCAACCAAGTTTTTAGAAGGAAAGGTGAATCCCCACATTCCTAAATTCCTACTAAATCCATTTTAATCCTTTTTGACCCAAATCTTTTGCATATGATTCTAATCAACCTCTACTTGCTGATTTTGAGGAATAATTTTAGTCTAGGAGCAATTTGGAGGATTTGGCTAGCAACGGAAATCGTTTGATTTGGGGCTCTTTCTTGATCCTTGTAATCTATAGGTAAACCCCTCTAATTCCATTTTTATTCTGATTTTATGGTATGGTAGCCTAGATCTAGGTGTCCCCTAGCTGTAGTGAAGGATTTGTGTTATTTGCATTAGGTTTCGTGTCTGTATCGGAAACGTATCAATTTGCTAGGCTAGGTGTTTGTGGAAATGCCACAACCATTTCTTTTTACTATTTTTGCAAATATTTTTGAATGAATTCCAAGATCTAGGGTTTGCTTGTTGATTTGTGTCGTTATTTTATGATTTTGGAGTCTTGTCGTGTCCACACGAGGACACGAACACGCTGTGACTGAACCGTGCACACTGCCTTGCTACTTGGGCCCTAGTGCTCGCTGTACAGGACACGAGGACAAGCCATTTTTTGGGAGGATGTCGAGGTAATGACTGACATTGGCCTTCAAAAATCTGAGCTCTAGTGGTTGAGTGTGCGAGGAGTTCTCCTCCCCGTACTGGTCGTACGAACAGGCTGTACACGCACGTATTTAGCCACTGACACGTGGCTGAACACGACACGACACGTGTTGTGGACACTGAAAAAGGTGTCAATGGGGTAGCCCTACCCTTGGCGTACACGTGTGCACGACCACGCGTCCCCACGTGGCATGTGTCGTGTGCGGGACACGTGTGCACGCGTGCATGACGCTGTGTCCAGTCTCAGTGCTCGTATGGTGTTTTAGTGTCTTGGACACAAATGTGTCCACTTGGTTGGACACATACACATTGCTTGACACGTACACACTTGACACTATGTTTACCAACCATTAATTTGTGTTATTATCATGTTTTAATTTTCGAAATTACATTTTCCCTATTTTGACTGATACACAGTTCCTGATTTTACATTCTAAATTTGATTTCTATTTTAAATTGTTTTGTAATATTTTAATTACCAAGATTAATTCATATACATGTGTAATAGTTTACTGCAGTGTTTGGTTTATGAATGGTGTCAGGAAATGGATTTCGAATTGAGTTTGGACTGGTTAATGTGAACTGTCAATGCAATGTTATATGAACTGTCATTTTGTTCTCAGATTTCCTGAGAACTGAAATTTCCTAAGCATTACACTGATTTTTATACTCATGTACACACATTTACACCACTGTTATAGGTTAAACTGTGTGATGTTCAATATACATACACTGTTCACTGAAATTCCCTAATTTCTACACTGTTAACTGTCATTTGACACACCATGCACCCATTTGCTGATTTCAGATTTTATTGACACACTGAAAATTCCTGAGAAACTTCACCCTGTAGACACACACACTGAATCTTGTACACTATCATACTCTACTGTCTTCCTATTTACACATTATGTTATACACGTCACTGTTTCCCTGTTTCCAGATTACACACTGACTTTTCCCTAATTAATTCCTGTCACACTAACCTATCCCTATCACATTGATTCACTGTCACTTACACTTTCAAACACACTCACTCACTCACTCACCCTAGCTATAACACTGTTTCCTATTGTGACACTACTCACACACATGATTACAGGTCCACATATACCTATACACACACATACACATGTACCTCTCTCTCTATATCACTATATGTAGATATAAATATATTATCTAAATACATGATATAATAATGTGGCCTATATGTATATGTGAATGATAATTTATATTAAATTAGTAAATATACAATATGTGTGAAATGTGTGAAATAGACCACATGGCCTACAGCCTTTGGCACATAGCCTATATGTATGGCATGAATGCCCAGTGAATGTGTGTTGTTGGCTTGTATAGCCTAGTTTTGATGTGTGCTTGCTAGAATAGGATGGTTAGGCTTAGTGAGACTTATTTGGGTTAGGCTTGACCTAGTTGACTTAGTTTGACTAGTATAGTTAACTAGAGTTGACCAAAGGTTGACTTTAGCCTAGATTGACCCCAAACATCATGTAGATGCATTGTAGCAGTCTATTTTACTATTTTAGACTTGTAGTGACTTGTACTGTTCTATAGGAGCCAGACACCACTCCTCTGATAGTATATTCTCTTCGGATATTCAGGATACCAGGTGAGTGCATTCTCTGATCATTTTATATCTTGTTTAGGATTATATTTCCTGCTTTAAATTACTTTACTTGATGCTGACACGTTGGTAACACGGATTAGTACTATATGGATCTTGTCGTACGATGTTATCCCCTTAGCGGGTACATCGGGTATCTCATGTTCGTATACTTTATCGTGAGCATCGTGTACTCCTTGTATTCGTGACATTTGTGTATAAATCGTATGAAATCGTGTATATTCATGTGCTCATATGATCATCGTGTACAACTATACTTCGTGTGCAATAACATAACTTGACTGGATCCTTGTGTAATGATTGGGGACGGGGGAGTAAAAGTGGTTATGTATTCAATCTTGTAGATTACTCGTATACAACCTCTATTGATTACTCGTGTACAATATCGTGCTGTTTACATAACCATCTTGTACTCTGAATCACTAGCACTGATTAGTTCTCTTATATATTGTAGCTATTTACTTACAGTCTCTCTTTTACATCATGTTGTTCTTTCAGTTTTATGTATCTTACTCTCTAGCATGTTTGTATTTCCTAACCTGTTATGATTTGTTGAGATGTACTGTGCTCGCTCCTGTCCTGACTGGACCTGTTAAAAATATTACAGAGGACGAGGACGAGGCGTTCTGTTCCATATATTACGGGACTACCCTAGAGAACTGTTGTGACTTGGACCAATAGCAGGACCCCTTAGCAGTGGATGATACTCCTTTAGTCTAGGATGTCTTTATTGTATTTATATTCTCTGGATTACTATATTGGAATTTTGAGATGTTATCTGGATTTGTGTTATCTTAGACACTTAGACTTCTTTCTATTGTATCTCTTGTGTGGATTCGTTTATATCTATCTATCTTATCATATTCTACCTTAGATGTGATTGAGACTGTATTCTGCTATGTCACCTCCATTCGGAGTGTATATACTGTACAGGTACCTTATATTGTTAGATGATTGACCTAGGACAGCGTTCTACCGTCGACACTGCGGCGTAGGCTGGACGTACCCATTTCTCGTATCCATACTCTAGGGTGCGAGTCGTGACACATTTTTAGTGGTGGCCCATGCAGGTCGAGTTAATGTAGTGGTATTCGAACTAGACTATTACTACAGCCTGCAGTAGGATTAGGATATTTTTGAAGGTACTCAATCACAGTTAGGATTCCTTGAGAGATTCCTGGGATGACCCTTGAGAATCTTATTTAAACTTCAATTTGAAATCCGTTCCCTCGTTTTGTTCGCTCTTACTCCTTGATTATTGAATTTGATTTTTGATGGATCGTTGTTGACTTTGATTTTCCTATCGAGATAAATTTTATGGCCTGAGTTACGATATTTTCTGATAACATATGTTGACGAAAATAACAGGGATGGTAAAACGTCTACTTGATTATGGAACCTGTAGTTTATCGTAGCCATATTAGCTGGCGTGGCGAAAACATAGAGACCTGACTTCGGATGTACGTATCTTGGTTATGAGATTTGGAATTTCTCGCAGCTATACTAGTCGGCATAGCCAGATTTCCAGATGACATGATTATAGAGATGCATACCCCAGTTATGGTATCTATCGTTTATCGTAGTCTTACTTACTGGCATGGCGAGGACTCTGAGTAACATGATTTTGGACAGATGCATATGATTATCAGATTATATCTTGAGAAGGTTTTAAATATATCATCTCTATCGTACCCTTCTCTTGTTATAAATTGTATTCCATCATCAAATAACTTAGGAGTAGGGATATTTCAGCTTTGTAGAGCTTATTCATATGTAGTTCTTCTATAGTGTAATAATATGATGATTGTAGAGTGTCTGTACTCTAGAGATGATATTTAGCATTGATATTAGAATAATAACCCATTATAGATGATTCCCCTGTTATTTATAATACCTACCAGTTTTCATATAGGATGCTAGTCTGCCTTACAGCCTTGATAATTTCTTATTATTTCCCTTATCCTTTCCAGTAGGGCACCCATGACCAGAGCTTGTCCTTGAGTATAGCTGTAGCTTCACCTGAGACTGAAGGTTTTCCTCTGTCTCCTATAGTGGTACCCCATACCATATTCTCGGGAGGGTTGTTTCCTGATGGAGCACAGATATACGGACTCTCCAGGATGTGTTGGAGGCACAGAGAGTTCAGGCTGAGACCTTGAGGGAGTAGTATCCAGTTCCACCTAGAGCCTCAGAAGTACCCAGATTTCAGCCTAGACCTTAGCATGTCTTTTGAGATAATTGACCCACATTGCTTGTATATTTTGATACCTTATGATTGCTTTGTGCGGTAGTATGACTATAATGACTAGAAGGGAACCCTAGAGAGAGTATTCTAGGTAGACGAATATTCTTTATGTCACTTTGATTTCTGGAACGTCAGAGATGTAAACCTTTGGAAACTTCCTTCATGAGTTTGTAGTAGACGAGATTATCTTCATCTTGATATACTATGTCCCGCTCAAACTTGTTCCCTTGTGCTACTTTTGTATCACAGCTTTCGGTCCAATTTAGGCCATTGACCATTCCCACTTTAATTATGATTATCATATGCACATTGCCATGACTTTTAAATTAGGAGCACAAGATTAGTTGTTTTCTCAAAACCAACTTCACATGCATGGCCTATTCATGACACCCTACACCCATAACCTTCGTGTCCTACTCGGACACGCCATCTTGTGCTTTATCATTATCACACGACTTTCCTGACACATTAGACTCAGATACACGATTTACACTTCACTCTCTTGCAATTGACACTTCATTCCCTGCTACTTAGGCATATAACCTACAATTTGATCATGTCCTGCATCTAGATGAACTACTGCACTACCTTAGTATCCTGTATACCTGAAATGTCCACACAAATTGGTACTGCACTTATGTTTTGACAGTCATTCACTCATGTTCACATTCATATCCTCGACACACTGTACCTTAGCACAGGCCCTGCACTTCACATAACATTCCTTGCATATCCTTGATTCACATACACTCATTCATTTTCTGTACTTCATATACTTTCACCACTTGCATATCCTACAGTATATCATATTAACCATTGCATGTTCTGTTTACCTGATACCCTCATTAATTTCATTAATACTCATCAAGTATCAGAACATGAGACCATGTCCTGACCACATCTCATCATCCTTCATAATTCAACCCCTTTTCATGATTTGCTCAGCCAATGTAGGGTCCTGTCCCTATAAAGCAACCCACTATAGCTTCTTAGGTTCAATTTTTCCCCCCAACCTATATGTAGTGTCAGACTTCATTTCATTATAAGTTCTGACCTTCACCACCTTTCATACCTGCATTGGATGTCTTTCCTAACTTGTATTTTCTACTGCAAGCAGAGATTTGCATGCATCATTACACTGTACTGTCAAGCTTTAATCATTGCATCACTACATCCACTCTGATTTATCTCACAACATGACATTAGTTGAGTATCAGTTCCAGTTTAGCCACTTAGGCATTGTTCCAAGCCCTCTTATTTAAGTTCAGGTTGAGTGTTGTGTTCAGTCACACTATATGTCCAAGGCATTGTCCTGCTTCCAGGGTTAACCACATTGCATGTCCTGTCCCTTTTGTTTTGGTTAAATTGTTGCTTGTGCTAGTAAACCTCCATGTTATGCTAATGCTATGCATTGTGTATATATTATAGGGATATATGTGATAAGTGATATGGGTTAAGGGGTTCTGCATATATTATATAGATTAGGCATATGAAATGGTTAGTCTATATGTATGCATAGATGATACACTTAGAATAGTGTGGGTTCTATGGGTTACATTAGGGATATATGGGTATTAGAGGATAAGATATATGGGGTTATGTGAGGTATTTTAGAGTATGTGTTATGGTTAAGGGTTAGAAGTTATGAGTCTAGTTTAATGTAGAGTATACACGTGTATGTTTTGAACTTAGTATTTAGTTGGTCTTGATATTATTTTTTTGCACTATAGTCTATTTTAGTCTAAACCCTAGATTAGCCATTGACCCAATAGTCCAAGTTGACTTAGTTGACCAGTTGTTGACCAAATGCTTGGATATTGACAAATTGACTAGTTGTTGACCAGTAGTTGACCATTGACTATGTTTGACTTAGTTGACTGGAGATAGGGTTAGAAGCATGTTGTTGTTGTGTTGTTGATCATGTTTGATTATATAGTAATTAGAGGCCTTATTTGTGATTAGGTTGGAGACATAGTTTTTTTGCGGATATCTCCGACTCGTGGTACCATACGTTTTTGTGGAGGTGGGAAGGCTTAGCCCGTGCTTCATCGGACCTTTCGTGATCAGCGGAAGGGTCGGTGACGTGGTTTACAGGCTAGACTTGCCACCTACACTAGTGGGTGTCCACAACGTATTCCACGTATCATAGTTGAGACGGTACGTGGCTGACCCTAGCCATGTACTTGATCATTCGGAGATTGAGGTGGGACCTAATCTCAGTTATCCAGAGCAGCCAGTGGAGATTCTGGACCGCCGAGAGAAGGTGTTGAGAAACCAGGTGATACCCTTGGTTCGCGTCGTATGAAGGCATCATTCTCCAGGAGAGTCTACCTGGGAGCGGGAGTAGGGGTGTGCATCGGTCGATGGTCGACCTATTTAGTCCCAATCGAAGTCGAACCGAAGTTAATCGGTTTGAAAATAAACAAAACCGAACCAAACCAACCAAATGGTCGGCTCGATTTTGAAATCGACCGACTTAGTTTGGTTTGGATCGGTTCGACTTGGTCGGTTTTGACCACATAAAAAATGGACTGTATGCTTCTTTTTTTGTCAAACCTCAGTCAACTTGCACTTTACAACAATAAATACAATTCAGCAGCTTCAATTCAACTTGCACTTTGCAGGTGGAGAAAAATGCCAATTATACCTAAAAAAATCATATACATTCAACCAAAAGTCCCTTTTATGTGCACAGGAGCAATTATAAAAGAATAGGAGCAGCAATCACTCCTCTTTGAAACTAGATAGAGAGCTCTTTCAACTTCAACTTGATAAATGACTGTGATGTGAATAAATGAACCAAACCCGTATAATACAACCCAATGAACCCATACCCAACCGGCCAACTCTAATTATTTAACAAAGATTTGGTTCGGTTCGGTTTAGACTTTTTTGGCATAACCAAACTGTGAACCGAACCGAACCAGTTGATTTTGAAAAAATTGAAGTCGAACCAAACCAACCGAACCATCGGTTCGGTTTAAAACCAATCGGTTCGGTTTGGCTTGGTTCGATTTGGTCGGTTTGACTTAATTATAGATAGCCCTAAGCGGGAGGATGAGATGCGCGAGCGATACCCATATATGTTTGGACCCTGAGGTATGATTGTCTATCTTTCTCATCAGTTTAGTTTCGCCTTTTAATTTCGAGGATAAAATTATTTTAAAAAGGGTTGATTTGTCACTACCACATTTTAGCTTGAGGGTATTTTGGTCATTTGGTGAATTTTTGAATTTTATTTAATTTATTGAATTGGTGATTGCTATCTTTGACTTTGACTTAGTGAGACTTTGTAGACTAGCCTAGAAGCTAACCCTAGCTATGGTGACCCTAGTCTAACTTAAGTTAACCCATTTCTAGTCATTAAGAATCAAGTTTGAAATAGGAGAATTAAGAATAAGTGAAATGGCTTATGACTTGTGACATTGATTTTCATGACTTATGACTTAAGCCCATAGGCCCATAACTTGAAGCCCAAACCCTAACCAAACCCTAAGTGGCCGACCATACAAGGAAACCCCCCTATTTAATGTCCCTTTTCCATGTTCTTGCCTCTTTTGTGCTCAACCAAGTTTTTAGAAGGAAAGGTAAATCCCCACTTTCCTAAATTCCTAGTAAATCTATTTTTAATCCTTTTTGACCCAAATCTTTTGCATATGATTCTAATCAACCTCTACTTGCTGATTTTGAGGAGTAATTTCAGTCTAGGAGCAATATGGAGAATTTGGCTAGCAACGGGAACCGTTTGATTTGGGGCTTTTTTCTATCCTTGCAATCTATAGGTAAACCCCTCTAATTCCATTTTTATTCTGATTTTATTGCATGGTAGCCTAGATCTAGGTGTCCCTAGCTATAGTGAAGGATTTATGTCATTTGCATTAGGTTTCGTGTCCGTATCGGACACGTATCAATTTGCTTAGGCTAGGTGTTTGTGGAAATGCCACAACCATTTCTTTTTACTGTTTTTGCAAATATTTTTAAATGAATTCCTAGATCTAGGGTTTTTTTGTTGATTCGTGTCCTTATTTTATGATTTTGGAGTCGTGTCGTGTCTACACGAGGACACGAACACGCTGTGACTGAACCGTGCACACTGTCCTGCTACTCGGGCCCTAGTGCTTGTTGTACAGGATACGAGGACACGCCATTTTTTGGAAGGATGTCGAGGCAATGACTGACATTGGCCTCCCAAAATCTGAGCTCTAGTGGTTGAGTGTGCGAGGAGTTCTCCTCCCCGCACTAGTCGCACGAACAGGCTGCACACGCACGTATTTAGCCACTGACACATGGCTGGACACAACACGACACGTGTTATGGACACAGAACAGGGTGTCAGTGGGGTAGCCCTACCCCTGGCGTATACGTGTGCACGACCACGTGTCCCCACGTGGCCTGTGTCGTGTGCTGGACACGTGTGCACGCGTGCATGACGCTGTATCCAGTCTCAGTGCTCGTGTGGTGTTTTAGTGTCTTAGACACGAATATGTCCACTTGATTGGACACATACACATTGCTTGACACGTACACACTTGACACTATGTTTACCAACCATTAATTTGTGTTATTATCATGTTTTGATTTTTGAAATTGCATTTCCCCTATTTTGACTGATACACAGTTCCTGATTTTAAATTCTGAATTTGATTTCTATTTTAAACTGTTTTGTAATGTTTTAATTACCAAGATTAATTCATATACATGTGTAATAGTTTACTGCAGTGTTTGGTTTGTGAATGGTGTCAGGAAATGGATTTCGAATTGAGTTTGGACTGGTTAATGTGAACTGTCAATGCAATCTATAATATAAAGCACAGTGGGTTTTTGGTTCGACCCATATGCTTTGGTTCAACGATGATGAAAGGACAAAATTGCCCCTCTCTCTATAAGGGAGGAGGAGGTCCCATGTTGGGTGCGGAGCAACCGGTTGTTCCAACCGCACCCCCGCATCCAGCTCCTCTTGCACCGCCCCTCCCTCCACCGCCTCCGATCCATCCTCGCCCACGCCGTCGTCGCCGGCTTCTTCCGCAACCCCTTCGTCGCCAGCAGCTTCCTCCACCACGCCGCCGACGCTGACCCTTCCTTCGTCGCCTTCCTCTTCTCCGCCATGACCAACCCCAACCCCTTCTCCTTCAACACCTCCATCGCCATCTCCGTCGACCCACTCTCCATCTACTCCTAAATGCTCCGTCGCCGCGTCCCTTCCAACTCCCACACCTTCTCTTCCTTGCTCAACACCACCGCAGCCGCCACCAGGTCGCTCTACGCACACACTCTTCTCCTCGGATTTTGGCCCGACCACTTCGTGCAGACCGTCCTGCTCACCGCCTACTCCCGACACGGCTCTGCCGACCACGCCCTGCGGGTGTTCGACGAAATACCGCACATGGGCATCGTCTCCTGGACCGTCGCCGTCTAGGGCCTTGCCGCCCTCGGACGCCCCGCAACGGTCCTGCGCGTCTTCACCTCCATGAGGCCCCACGTCGCCCCGAACGCCGCCACCGTGGTCTTTCTGTGTCCGCCTCTGCCGGGCTCGGGTCCCTGGCACTGGCCCGGTGCCTGCACGCCTACGTCGAGAAGGCCGAATTCGGAGGCCGTGTCTTCGTCCGGAACTTCCTGGCGCTGGTCCGGTGCCTGCACGCCTACGTCGAGAAGGCCGGGTTCGTGTCCGTGCCATTATGGCACGGGTTATCGACTAGTGTTATATGAACTGTCATTTTTGTAATGCCTGTGTTCGTATTACGTATTTGGGATACGTATACGTATTTTATTCTGTATTGCATGATTCCTTGTTTAGTTTTCTTCATGGCTTGGCTTGGTTTATTCTTGGCCCGGGTGGGCTTGGTTCGGTTGGGATTATTTCGGTTCATCATGAACCATGGATGAACCCCCTACCTACCACCACCTTTGATATTTATTGCCATTTCTTCTTTCTCTCTCTTGATTACTTATCTTCTTCTTCCTCATTTACTTCTTACCTACCAGAGAGAGGAGAGAGAGGTCTAGGCAAGTGCATCTTGCTTCATGGAGGAACTCCAATTTTATTGCTGCATTCTCTTCCTTACAGCATTTTAACTCACTTTAGTACTTGGCATCTCATTTCCATGGCTAGATTCTTGTAGATCTAAGTTTATTTTATTTTCAGATTTCTTGGGTTTTGATCTACTTAATCTTGTTATTTCTATGTTTTGATGGTTCCATGTTGTAGAGAATTTTGTTCTACCCCATTTTGACCTATGGAAGTTCGGATTTGGACTCCGGATGAAGGTTCTATGCAGCTTGGTGGCCATGGCTTCTTGGTATTCTTCTTCTCGGAAATTTGGAGAAGAAGAACAGTACTTGACTTGACCGCATTAACATTTCATGCGGCAAGTGTTCTCCCAGCCGCATGAACTTGTACTCCTTCTTAGCCGCATGAGCTCCTAACCGAGCCGCATGCACCCCCTTCATATCCTGGCCGCAGAGGCGAATAACCTGTCTGGCCGCATAAGGCCTTGCTCCCGAGCCGCATATGCATCAGCACCCTTGGCCGCATGAGGCTGAGTCCATTATCAGCCGCATAAGCAGCCACATTGACCCAGCCGCATGGGCTTCTACTAAGCCGCATGCGCCTCCTTCTATACCCAGCCGCATGATACTACACTTCCCAGCCGCATGGGCTGTTCTCCTTCCAACCGCATGTGATCATTTCTTGGCCGCATATGCGCCCATCATTCCCTAGCCGCATGAACTTGCTTCCTTCCAGCCGCATGAAGCCCACTCTTCCGCTGGCCGCATGAGGCCCAACATTTTGGAGCCGTATGCGCCCCTGCACTTCCAGCCGCATGCGCCCCCTTGTCTTGGCCGCATGGGATCCAGTGACCCTGGCCGCATACGCTCTCCTAATTGGGCCGCATGTGTCTTACCCTTTCCTGGCCGCATATGCCTGAGCCGCATGACTTCCAATAGCCCTGTGTACTATTATTTATCCTTATTTGCCCATGTTTTGTAACTCCTTTATTAGATATTTTATGCCCATTTTATATCCTTACACTTTTTTTATAAACTTGATAATCACGAATTTACTTGATATGTTTGGAAGGGATAATTGAGCATGACACGACAGTGACCCGTAGTGGTGCACTCCTGACATGACTAACCTGACATGACCTGATAGTGGCCCGTCGTGGCGCACTTCTGACTAGTACACTTGATATGATAAACCTGACATGATTATCTCGAATAGCTGTTGCGACGGCTACCTAACATGACATGACCTATATAATGACCTGGACACCGTGGGCGATCGTGCTTGTACAAATAATCCAGTCCTGTCTTGCATCATGTCTAGGAGGGAACTCCTGAGTACCACGGTCAGGAGTACCTACTGAAATGGACTAAGGCTAATAACTAGATTAATACATTAGTCATGAAGAGATTTCCCAGCTACAGGCAATCCCGTTACCTGGACACGCCTTGGGATCTGTAGCCTGCCGTCGAGTAGGGCATATTTCCAGCACACTGTCATGTGTTGCACCCTTCAAGCTACCTAAGGGTACATTTGTTTCCTGGACGATGTACCCACCTGAATTCAACTCTAATCTTTTAACCCGGGTAACCTGGATGGTCTGTAGGGCTTGTGGCTGTGGAGTAATCTCACTGCATCTTGTTAGTAACTAGGCCTGTGATAACCCTATTTAGTTAAAGTATCGAGCCGTAATTCTTGCTTGGCCGTAAAATGATTGGATGGAGTCTAACCAATCTAGTCTTGTCTTGATCCTGTTACATGTCCTGATTTTTCTTATATTATCTTGCCGATAAATGGTGGGAAACCAAGTTCTGTTCAGACGAAGGGTTACAACCCCGGTCCTTGTTTGGTTTACGGGTTGTAACCTGGTTATCTGAATAGTTCCATGGTTATCTCGTCGTATATCATCCTGATGTATTTTCTTTATTTCCAGTTCTTACTTTATTTATACTATTGTGCTAATTGCTGGTTTTAGTTCCTAAGTGAAGCTTCCTTTGTGGCACTTGCTCTTTCTGGGGTCTGACCCAGCTGGTTTTGTGTGGCCAAATTTTGGAGCAGCTCCGGAGGATCTACCGACCTTCCAGCCAGATGGTGGCCACTAGACGGAACCCTGGCAACGAGTGGGTTATTTTTGATCTCCCACTTTATTGTAAAAATATTCTTTTGAGGCGTTTAGCCGACGAGCACCTGTTTAGCTCGATTGTACTTTACTTACTGTCTGCCTACGGGCTGTAACATGATTGACAGATCCTAGGGTTGATCATGTATGACTAAACTCTTGCTAGTCCTAATATTTTGTAACGACTAGCTTCATGATCAGCTGAATATGTAATGTTTGGGATGCCTTACTATTGTATATTTAATGATCATACTTCTTGTAACATTTTACTTACTTGCTTATGATTGAGACACTAGGCTTGTTCATGACCTTAAGAGACTGTTGGCTTGTAGATAAACCCTTATGTATCTAGACAGCCGTGACCGTATAGCGAGATGGATTCCATTTCATATACGTAGCTGGCTATGTCTGCCCCCGCTCTCCAGTATTCTGGTTCTGGGGCGTGACATGGTTTAAGTGATGGCCCATGCAGGTCTTGTAAATCAAGATATGTGAGGGTTTACTGAATAGATGTCTCAATCAATATTCGCCTTTGAACTCTGCTCGTATCTTCTGAATCCCTGGATTCTTGTCCTGATCATATGCTTGTATCGTTGATCTGTCCTGGTCCTTCCTTATTGTTTCCTATGTCGTCTTCTTCAGCGGCATTGTTCGTGGTCCTACCGACCAGCAAGGCGGAGCACCTCCCGCGGACCTGCAGCAACCTGGAGATCAAGCCCAGCATTCCGGAGTAGCCTCCAGAGTCGTGCCTTCTGGCGGAGAGCCACCAGTCCAGCCAGTTAAACCTGTAGAACATGATGACGACACTTTGGTAAGACTCGTCAGGACCTTGATAGCTTTCCAAGACCGACGTGGAGATGCCTTGCACCAGGCAATGGTGGATGCTTTGACCAGAGGCGGTCATCAGGGTAACAGCGCGGCCAACAGCTTCAAGCGCTTGAACCCTCCATTCTTCGACGGTAGTGAAGATGCTATCGCAGCAGATGCATGGCTTCAGGACACAGAGGTGATTCTAGAAGCAGCCAGGACCCCCGAGAACGAGAAGGTGGCCGTTGTGCGCCTGCAGTTGTTAGATCTTGCCCGCAGCTGGTGGGCTGCGCAGGCCGTTGGATTAGCAGCACCCATCGCTTGGGCAGTATTCAGAGAGAGATTCCAGACCAAGTATTTCGATGCCGTGGCTCGGTATGATCTGCAGACGAGGTTTACCAATCTGAAGCAAGGAGGCAGGACGGTCGACGGATATGCGGCCGAGTTTTCCAGACTCAGTCGGTTTGCTCCCACTTTGGTGGCAACCGAGTATGATAGAGCCCAGCGGTTCCAGTAGGGACTTCACCTGGAGATCTTGTTGGCAGTTGAGCAGTTTGAGCATCAGACTTTTGATGCAGTCTTGAGAGCAGCCCGGAGACATGAGTATACCTCCCAGAGGATCATGGATAGGGCCGGAGGTCGGAAGAGATCTCACGGCCAGATGAATCAATCTTCAGCACCAGTCCTGGCAGCCAGGACTTTGACTATTGGAGCTCCGAGGCGAGCGGCCTCAGTAACGTCGGTTCAGTATTCCACTCCGACGCACCCTCAACAGCAGAAGCAGAAGCAGTCTTCCGCAGTGGGTTGTTCTCATTGTGGGAAGCCAGGCCATGTAGTGGCAGAGTGTCGCAGGGCACAGGGATTGTGCCTGGCTTGTGGAGCACCAGACCATAGGGTTGGATCCTGCCCGAATAGGGGTAGTTCATCATCGTCCAACCTTTCTAGCTCTTCGGTGAGAGGACCAGCTCCGGTCCAGCAGCAGCAGTACCCATTGCCGAGGCCCTTGCCACCTCAGACCCAAGTGTTCCAGCAGCAGAACCCTCAGCAGTATGCACAAGTCCAAGCCCAGAGTCAGAACAGGCAGCGAGGATTTCAGCAGAGGGGACCAGCACCCCGAGAGCACGGTCAGGCTATGGTGATGACCGTGGAGGAAGGATTGGCACCAGGAGAGGTAGTGGCAGGTACTATTCTCGTCAACTCTTTTCCAGCTTCAGCTTTATTTGATTCTGGTGCATCGCATTCATTTATGTCTGCACGATTCGCGACACGGGTAGGATTGGAGCCCGAGTCATTATCAGTAAGGCTTAATATACTTACTGGTAATGGACTTGTGGGAGTAGATAGAGTGTTTTCCTCGTGTCGGATCGTAGTTAGCGGTAGAGAATTCCCTGCTAGATTGATAGAGTTCCCGATGGCCGATTATGATGTGGTCCTAGGGATGGATTGGTTGAGGAACCAGTATGCTAGGATAGACTGCCACATTGGCAGGGTTATTTTTAGCATTCCAGGCGAGCCGGAGTTTTCTTTCTCTCGAGGCGAAGTTGAGTCATCTCCTCCGATATTGCGGATGGCAGTAGCAGCAGTTCAGTTGCCTAGGATAGTGGATGAGTTCCCAGATGTTTTCCCAGAAGAGCTTCCAGGTATGCCTCCGGAGCGGGAGATCGAGTTCACCATAGACTTGATTCCCGGGACAGCCCCAGTGTCAGAGAGAGAGTCTACAGGATGGCACCTTCAGAATTGGAGATATTGTACAAGATGATTGAAGAACTTCGAGCCAAGGGATTCATTCATGCTAGTGGATCGCCTTGGGGAGCCCCGATGCTTCTTGTGAAAAAGAAGGATGGTACGTCCAGGTTATGTGTTGATTATCGTACCTTGAACTCAGTGACAATCAAGAACAGATACCCTCTTCCGAGGATAGATGACTTGTTTGATCAACTCAAGGGGGCTTCATTATTCTCGAAGATTGATTTGCGCTCAGGTTATCATCAGATCAGAGTCAGAGATCAGGACATCCCGAAGACAGCTTTTAGATCGAGATATGGGCATTGGGAGTTCCTTGTTATGCCTTTTGGAGCAACCAATGCGCCGACAGTATTTATGGACCTCATGAATCGCATCTTCATGCCTTACTTGGATCAGTTTGTGATTGTGTTCTTGGATGACATCCTGGTCTACAGCAAGAGTGAGGCGGAGCATGAGCAGCATCTCCGTATAGTTCTTCAGATCCTCAGAGAGCACCAGTTATATGCCAAGTTCAGTAAATGCGAGTTCTGGCTCGATCGCATTTCGTACTTGGGTCATATCATCACTAGAGGAGGAGTAGAAGTGGATCCCCAGAAGATTGTGGCTATTGAGTCATGGCCAGTGCCCAGCACAGTTGCAGAAGTTCGCAGTTTTCTTGGATTGGCCGGCTACTACCGGCAGTTTATTTCGGATTTTACTCGAATTTCAGCACCATTGACGCAGTTGACCCGCAAGGATGCACAGTTTGCTTAGACAGCAGAGTGCCAGGATTCTTTTGAGAGGTTGAAGCGAGGCCTGATAACAGCTCCTATTCTCACGCTTCCAGATGGGACTGGAGGATTCTCGGTATATTGTGATGCTTCAGGCAGAGGTTTAGGATGTGTTCTGATACAGCATGGGAAGGTAATAGCTTATGCGTCACGACAACTTGGTGATCATGAGAAGAAATATCCAACCAATGACTTGGAGCTGGCAGCAGTAGTGTTTGCACTCAAGTTGTGGAGGCACTATTTGTACGGAGACAGGGTGGAGATTTTTACCGACCACAAGAGCCTGAAGTATGTTTTCACCCAGAAGGATCTTAACATGCGTCAGAGAAGGTGGCTGGAGCTTCTTGTGGATTATGATGTCAACCTGCAGTATCATCCTGGGAAGGCCAATGTTGTTGCGGATGCATTGAGCAGGAGAGCGGGAGTTTATTTTCTAATAGCGCAACCAGAGCTGTTAGCAGATCTTCAGAAGATGGGTATTGAAGTTGTTCTCCCTTTCAGTGTGGCCTTGATGGCCAGTATGCAAGTTCAGTCCACTATAGTCGAGAGGATCCGGATGGCGCAGTCTGCAGATTCCAAGCTTCAGCGGCTCAGAACAGAGTATGAGGCAGGACGAAGACCAGAGTTATGCATTCATGAGGATGGTACACTTCGACATGGTAAGCGTCTTTGTGTACCCAGCGGAGATATCAGACAGGAGATCATGTCAGAGGTGCACAGTTCTCAGTATTCCATCCATCCTGGCAGTACGAAGATGTACCGCGATATCCGTCAGCACTTTTGGTGTAATGGCATGAAGTGGGAGATAGCTCGGTTTGTCTCTCGGTGTTTGGTTTGCCAACAAGTTAAAGCTGAACATCAGAGACCGGCTGGACTTCTTCAGCCCTTACCGATTCCAGAATAGAAGTGGAAGCATGTGACCATGGATTTTGTGACTGGACTACCTAGATCCCCAGCTGGTAGAGATGCTATCTGGGTTATAGTTGATCGGCTCACGAAAGTGGCTCACTTTCTTCCATTCAGAGTTGGTCAGTCGACGGCTCAGCTAGCAGAGATGTACCTCAGGCAGATTGTCAGATTGCATGGTGTGCCAGTCAGTATTACCTCGGACCGAGATTCAAGATTTACGTCGCACTTTTGGCGTAGCTTGTAAGAGAGTTTGGGAACTCATCTCCAGTTCTGTTCAGCATATCACCCGCAGACAGATGGCCAGTCAGAACGCACGATCCAGACTCTTGAAGACATGTTGCGGTCTTGCACACTTGACTTCGGTGGTTCATAGGAAGATCACTTGCACCTGGTAGAATTCTCGTACAACAACAGTTTCCAGGCAAGTATCCAGATGGCACCGTTCGAGGCACTGTATGGTAGGAAGTGCAGATCCCCGCTAGCCTGGGATGATGTTGGAGAGAGACAGATGCTCGGTCCAGAAATGATTGCCCAGACAGTTGAAGTGGTCAGGCGGGTCAGAGATCATCTTCGAGTTGCCCAAGATCGCCAGCGCCATTGGGCCGATTCTCATCGGTGCCCTCTCGAGTTTTCGGTCGGCGATCATGTATTCCTGAGGATTTTGCCTGACCATGGCGTCATTCGTTTCGACGTACGGAGCAAGCTTAGTCCTAGGTATATAGGACTGTTTGACATTCTGGAGTGAGTAGGAGATGTATCCTATCGTCTCGCTCTTCCGCCGTCGCTAAGCGAGGTGCATGACGTATTCCATGTATCCCAATTACGACGGTATATCCCGGACCCGAGCCACATCCTGGATCATTCGGAATTGGTTGTTGGTACCAACCTTTCGTATGAGGAGTGGCCCGTGTCTATATTGGACCGGAGAGAGAAGATCCTCAAGAACAAGACTATCAAGTTAGTCCGAGTTGCTTGGGGTCATCACTCTTTGGGGGAGTCAACGTGGGAGCGTGAGGATGATATCCGATCGCGATATCCCGACTTGTTTGACTCGTGAGGTATAATGTCTTTCTTATGCCTCATGCCTTCGATTTCTTGCTTGAATGAGTGATTGTCTGCCTAGTTATAGCTTGCATGTGATTAATGTAGCTTGTCATTGCTCCTCTAGCCTCTTGATTAAATTTCGAGGACGGAATTCTTTTAAGGTGGGTAGAGTTGTAATGCCTGTGTTCGTATTACGTATTTGGGATACGTATATGTATTTTATTCTGTATTGCATGATTCCTTGTTTAGTTTCCTTCATGGCTTGGCTTGGTTTATTCTTGGCCCGGGTGGGCTTGGTTCGGTTGGGATTATTTTGGTTCATCATGAACCATGGATGAACCCCCTACCTACCACCACCTTTGATATTTATTGCCATTTCTTCTTTCTCTCTCTTGATTACTTATCTTCTTCTTCCTCATTTACTTCTTACCTACCAGATAGAGGAGAGAGAGGTCTAGGCAAGTGCATCTTGCTTCATGGAGGAACTCCAATTTTATTGCTTCATTCTCTTCCTTACAGTATTTTAACTCACTTTAGTACTTGGCATCTCATTTCCATGGCTAGATTTTTGTAGATCTAAGTTTATTTTATTTTCGGATTTCTTGGGTTTTGATCTACTTAATCTTGTTATTTCTATGTTTTGATGGTTCCATGTTGTAGAGAATTTCGTTCTACCCCATTTTAACCTATGAAAGTTCGGATTTGGACTCCGGATGAAGGTTCTATGCAGCTTGGTGGCCATGGCTTCTTGGTGTTCTTCTTTTCGAAAATTTGGAGAAGAAGAACAGTACTTGACTTGACCGCATTAACATTTCATGCGGCAAGTGTTCTCCCAGCCGCATGAACTTGTACTCCTTCTTAGCCGCATAAGCTCTTGAACTGACCTGGCCGCATGAGCTCCTAACCGAGCTGCATGCACCCCCTTCATATCCTGGCCGTATAGGCGAATAACCTGTCTGGCCGCATAAGGCCTTGCTCCCGAGCCGCATATGCATCAGCACCCTTGGCCGCATGAGGCTGAGTCCATTATCAGTCGCATATGCACCCTTCACTCCCAGCCGCATAAGCAGCCACATTGACCCAGCCGCATGGGCTTCTACTAAGCCGCATGCGCCTCCTTCTATACCCAGCCGCATGATACTACACTTCCCAGCCGTATGGGCTGTTCTCCTCCCAACCGCATGTGATCATTTCTTGGCCGCATATGCGCCCATCATTCCCTAGCCCATGAACTTGCTTCCTCCCAGCCGCATGAAGCCCACTCTTCCGCTGGCCGCATGAGGCCCAACATCTTGGAGCCGCATGCGCCCCTGCACTTCCAGCCACATGCGCCCCTTGTCTTGGCCGCATGGGATCCAGTGACCCTGGCCGCATGCGCTCTCCTAATTGGGCCACATGTGTCTTACCCTTTCCTGGCCGCATATGCCTGAGCCGCATGACTTCCAATAGCCCTGTGTACTATTATTTATCCTTATTTGCCCATGTTTTGTAACTCCTTTATTAGATATTTTATGCCCATTTTATATCCTTACGCTTTTTTTATGAACTTGATAATCACGAATTTACTTGATATGTTTGGAAGGGATAATTGAGCATGACACGACAGTGACCCGTAGTGGTACACTCCTGACATGACTAACCTGACATGACCTGATAGTGGCCCGTCGTGGCGCACTTCTGACTAGTATACTTGATATGATAAACCTGACATGATTATCTCGAATAGCTGTTGCGACGGCTACCTGACATGACATGACCTGTATAATGACCTGGACACCGTGGGCGATTGTGCTTGTACAAATAATCCAGTCCTGTCTTGTATCATGTCTAGGAGGGGACTCCTGAGTACCACGGTCAGGAGTACCTACTGAAATGGACTAAGGCTAATAACTAGATTAATACATTAGTCATGAAGAGATTTTCCAGCTGAAGGAAATTCCGTTACCTGGGCACGCCTTGGGATCTGTAGCCTGCCGTCGAGTAGGGCACATTTCCAGCACACTGTCATGTGTTGCACCCTTCAAGCTACCTAAGGGTACATTCGTTTCCTGGACGATGTACCCACCTGAATTCAACTCTAATCTTTTAACCCGAGTAACCTGGATGGTCTGTAGGGCTTGTGGCTGTGGAGTAATCTCACTGCATCTTGTTAGTAACTAGGCCTGTGATAACCCTAGTTAGTTAAAGTATCGAGCCGTAATTCTTGCTTGGCCGTGAAATGATTAGATGGAGTCTAACCAATCTAGTCTTGTCTTGATCCTGTTACATGTCCTGATTTTTCTTATATTATCTTGCCGATAAATGGTGGAAAACCAAGTTCTGTTCAGACGGAGGGTTACAACCCCGGTCCTTGTTTGGTTTACGGGTTGTAACCTGGTTATCTGAATAGTTCCATGGTTATCTCGTCGTATATCATCCTGATGTATTTTCTTTATTTCCAGTTCTTACTTTATTTATACTATTGTGCTAATTGCTGGTTTTAGTTCCTAAGTGAAGCTTCCTTTGTGGCACTTGCTCTTTCTGGGGTCTGACCCAGCTGGTTTTGTGTGGCCAGATTTCGGAGCAGCTCCGGAGGATCTACCGACCTTCCAGCCAGATGGTGGCCACTAGACGGAACCCTAGCAACGAGTGGGTTATTTTTGATCTCCCACTTTATTGTAAAAATATTCTTTTGAGGCGTTTAGCTGACGAGCACCTGTTTAGCTCCATTGCACTTTACTTACTGTCTGCCTACGGGCTGTAACATGATTGACAGATCCTAGGGTTGATCATGTATGACTAAACTCTTGCTAGTCCCAACATTTTGTAACGACTAGCTTCATGATCAGCTGAATATGTAATATTTGGGATGCCTTACTATTGTATATTTAATGATCATACTTCTTGTAACCTTTTACTTACTTGCTTATGATTGAGACACTAGGCTTGTTCATGACCTTAAGAGACTGTTGGCTTGTAGATAAACCCTCATGTATCTAGACAGCCGTGACCGTATAGCGAGATGGATTCCATTTCATATACGTAGCTGGCTATGTCTGCCCCCGTTCTCCAATATTCTGGTTCTGGGGCGTGACAATTTTGTTCTCAGATTTCCTGAGAACTGAAATTTCCTAAGTATTACACTGATTTCTATACTCATGTACACACATTTGCACTACTGTTATAGGTTAAACTGTGTGATGTTTAATACACATACACTATTTACTGAAATTCCCTAATTTCTACACTGTTAACTGTCATTTGACACACCATGCACCCATTTACGGATTTCAGATTTTATTGACACACTAAAAATTCCTGAGACACTTCACCCTGTAGACACACACACTGAATCCTGTACACTATCACACTCTACTGTCTTCCTATTTACACATTATGTTATACACATCACTGTTTCCCTGTTTTCAGATTACACACTAATTTTTCCTTAATTAATTCCTGTCACACTAACCTATCCCTATCACATTGATTCACTGTCACTTACACTTTCAAACATACTCACTCACTCACTCACTCACTCACCTTAGCTACAATATTGTTTCCTATTGTGACACTACTCACACACAAGATTACATGTCCACATACACCTATACACACACATACACATGTACCTCTCTCTCTATATCACTATATATATATATATATATATATATATAAAATATATATATATATATAATCTAAATGCTTGATATAATAATGTGGCCTATATGTATATGTGAATGATAATTTATATTAAATTAGTCAATATACAATATGTGTGAAATGTGTGAAATAGACCACATGGCCTATAGCCTTTGGCACATAGCCTATGTGTATGGCATGAATGCCCAGTGAATGTGTGTTGTTGGCTTGTATAGCCTAGTTTTGATGTGTGCTTGCTAGAATAGGCTGGTTAGGCTTAGTGAGACTTGTTTGGGATAGGCTTGACCTAGTTGACCTAGTTTGACTAGTATAGTTGACTACAGTTGACCAAAGGTTGACTTTAGCCTAGATTGACCCCCAACATCATGTAGATGCATTGTAGCAGTCTATTTTACTATTTTAGACTTGTAGTGACTTGTATTGTTCTATAAAAGCCAGACACCACTCCTCGGACAGTATATTCTCTTCAGATATTCAGGATACCAGGCGAGTACATTCTCCGATCATTTCATATCATGTTTAGGATTATATTTCCTGCTTTAGATTACTTTACTTGATGCTGACACGTTGGTAACACGGATTAGTACTATATGGATCTTGTCGTACGATGTTATCCCCTTAGCGGGTACATCGGGTATCTCATATTCGTGTACTTTATCGTGAGCATCGTGTACTCCTTATATTCGTGACATTCGTGTATAAATCGTGTGAAATCGTGTATATTCATGTGCTCACATGATCATCCTGTACAACTATACTTCGTGTGCAATAACATAACTTGACTGGATCCTTGTGTATTGATTGGAGACAGGGGAGTAGAAGTGGTTATGTATTCAATCTTGTAGATTACTCGTGTACAACCTCTGTAGATTACTTGTGTACAACATCATGCCGTTTACATAACCATCTTGTACTCTGAATCTCTAGCACTGATTAGTTCTCTTATATATTGTAGCTATTTCTTACAGTCTCTCTTTTACATCATGTTGTTCTATGTATCTTACTCTCTAGCAAGTTTATATTTCCTAACCTGTTATGATTTGTTGAGATGTACTGTGCTCGCTCCTATCCTGACTGGACCTGTTGAAAATATTACAGAGGACGAGGCCGAGGCGTTCTGTTCCATATATTACGGGACTACCCTAGAGGACTGTTGTGACCTGGACCAGCAGCAGGACCCCTTAGCAGTAGATGATACTCCTTTAGTCTAGGATGTCTTTATTGTATTTACATTCTCTGGATTACTGTATTAGGATTTTGAGATGTTATCTGGATTTGTGTTATCTTAGACACTTAGACTTCTTTTTATTGTATCTCTTGTGTGGATTCGTTTATATCTATCTATCTTATCGTATTCTACCTTAGATGTGATTGAGATTATATTCTGCTATGTCACCTCCATTCGGAGTGTATATACTGTACAGGTACCCTATATTGTTAGACGATTGACCTAGGACAACATTCTACCGCCGACACTGCGGCGTAGGCTGGACGTACCCACTTCTTGTGCCTTACTCTAGGGTGCGGGTCGTGAAATTATTTGTCAATACATGTGTACCTTCTAGCACAGTCATGGTAATTGATCAGTAATAGTGTCGTGGTATATTGATTGTTGTTTAATGCATTACACTAAGCATGGATCTAGATTTGGGACTCCTTGAGCCGATGTGGATTCATACTTAGGTTACACGTACTATGGTACGACATATAGGAGGATGACCATGTGACCACGACATGTAATTCTAAGATCAAGATAGGGTATCTAAGCAACTTAAATTGGTAGAAGCATTGGGAGGGAACAGAATCTCGAGATCGTATGTTACCAGCCACCCTAGGCCCTGTCCTAACATGTCGGATTGGCCGCCTCGGATACTGTATAGTCATCCGTACTAGTGGAGTGCAATATCTGATTTGTGAATGCCAAGCCAGCTCTCCCTATAGGAGGGCTGGAACCGTTATTGCTTATTTTATTGCGGTGGCCTTTCGAGGGACCGGTGCATTTTGTGTGTGCGTATATATAATGGATTGGCTAGCCCTGCTTGGATACGATACGATCTAAGGATTCCTATATATTGTATTACTGGGATAACCCAGGTAAATCATAGAAAGCCACAGGATTGATTGGCCGCTTGTAAACCGACTTGCTTGTGATATATTTCTTCTATTAATAATTGAGGAACATGTACTATCATGGTGCGTGGTCCAACCCATGTCCTTGTTTGGTTGTTGGGTTGGGCTTTTGTGCTGCGATAGGCTATGGACCGAAGTTGTGACCAGAAGCCCTTAACTTGACCATAATTATAGGTGGTGTCTCATATCGAGTCAATATTGGCACCGTTTGTCCTTGTTTGGTTGTAAAGGTGCCGTATAGACTCGATGATACTTCGTCACCCTATAACTCATGCGCCATGCCATATTATTTTTTTATGCTTTGGTTTTATCTCATCCTTTATGGGCTTCCTTGGGGTATTTGCTATTCAGGGCCTGACCCTGCTGGTTTTGGTTGGCCAGATCTCGTAGCAGCGCCTGAGGATCCAGCCTTCTACCCGAACAATGGCGCACACCAGGAGCATGGGCGCCAGGGACCATGAGTGAGTTTCTTCCTCACCACTCTGATATCTTCTATTTTGTACTTGGCATTTAGCCACCAGCACCTGTTTAGCCGGCTGTTTTGGATATTTGTTTCCTTTTACATAATTGTAATTAAATCAGACTACAACTGACTACAGTTATGTACCTATGACTCTCGGCACTAGCTTATCATTTTGTATAGCTACGCGCATGAATCATTTTGATGAAGCGTCAGAGACGGCTTACTGCTTTATCTTATATGATCATTATTACTACTTCTTGGTTGATTGATTGAGACATAGATGCTTTGGGGACCATAGGAGACTTGATTGTAGCATACACCCCCTTGTCTCTTGACAGCCACGATCACCGTATGATGTTTGCATACCTCATATGGTGTAGCTGGCCTAGTTACCCTCAGTATTCCAGTACTTGGACGTGACAATATTTTATTGGTGGCCCATGCAGGTCTATTTTTCAGACTTGTGGGGTGTTGCGATTATAGGAGTCTCAGTCAAAACATGTTCCCCTTGATCTCCTGATTCGCCTTCTCTTTCTCCCATCTTGATTGCTAACTTGATTATCATCCTCGATTCCTCCCCGTCCTGTCTTTTGATACCTTGTATCCTTTCCTTTAGGGGCACATCGTTCTCGACTGTTGGAAGAGCCGGCATAGGAGAGAATCCAGTAGAGCAGGGACCAGTTGGAGATCATCAAGGGGTAGCCCCTCTACCTGGACATATTCATATCGAGAATGTTACCGAACATGAGCCAGTTGAGCCGCAGAGGCCAGAGGTTCCCATACCTCTAGTGATGCCGGTATTACCAGTAGTACTAGACGCACAGGCACTATTGCAGATCATCAAAGCGTTATTGGCATCCCAGCAGCGTCAGCAGGGACATAATCTTTTGCTCAACCGGAGACTTCAGTTAACTTTAGAAAGAGAGATGCGAATCCAACAAGGACTTCACTTGGAGATGATGCGGCTTGTGGGGAGGCATGATCGTTGTGGCTCTGATAAAAAAATAATGGCACAAGCTCTACAGCAGCAACCGGGGCATCAACAACGGTGCCGAAGGGCACCAACTGATTGTTCTTATTGTGTCAAGAGAGGACACTCTAGGGATTTGTGCCGGGTAGCGAGTGGCCTGTGTATGAGGTGTAGCAGTTCAGACCATAGACTAACTACCTGCCCGTTGATGCGGAGGACAGGAGGGCCGGTTCGACAGTCCTCATCACCACCATCCCCTGTGGCAATACCTTATGGAAGACCAATGTTGACAGTAAGGCCATTAACCCAGCACCTATTACCAATGCAGGCTTAGATGTACCGACAAATACAGCATCAGGTAGGGTAGCAGAGGCTGCAGCAGCAGGGCTAGGAAAGGCGACATCAGAGAGTCTAACAGGGGCAAAGACATATAGAATTTGGAGTATTAAAGCAGAGGTTGGCCGAAGGAGATCAAATTGTGGGTAAGTTTTAAGTATTATCCATTATAATTCCTTGAGTTCTATATTCGAAGAGTGAAGGCGACTTTCTTGCCTCACTCATCTGCTCTCGTATCATATGATACGTGATATTTATCATGTGTCCTGACTACGAGAGTACGTCCTGGGCAGAGTCTCCTTCTTGATTAAGTCATTGGTACCGACTTATCTCAAGTGTTGATCCTTTTCCACTTTGGGAGTCAGCTAGGACCGCGAGGACGAATTCCTACTCAACTGACTCATGAGGCATATTTTATTCGTATGTCTCCGATCACTTTTCTTCTAGGGTATGATTATTGTTTGTGCTTTTACTTAATTGTTCTGTCTTTCGTAATCTGTTCATGTGCCATGTGTTGTTTGATAATTGTGCTTGCTATATGTTCTGAGTGTATTTCGTGAACTGAGAGCGCGCTCGACTAGCCTTATCGAAATTCCAAGGACGGAATTTTTCTAAGGAGGGTAGAGATGTCACTTCCCATTCCCCAAATATATAAAATTTTTGCTCTTTCCTGTATATGGTATCTGGCACATATATCATTATTGCATGTATCCTGTATTTGCACCTGGCCATGGCATGGAACAATATCTCGTCGCGGAATAGTGTGCCACCCCTTGTCCTTGTTTGGTTGTAGGCATGGTTCACTACTTCGACGGTAGAATTTCTGTACCGTATTGTGGTTAGGATTTTATTTATTTATTTATTTAATTTGATTTGTTGTATCATGTAGCATTTAACATGTCATTAGTCATATGGTTAGGTCATGTTAAGATTAGGGTTTCTATGAGTAAACCCAACCCCGATATATAATCTCTTCCACACTCTCTCTCCTCATTCACTCTTTTATTTATTTTCCTCAAACCAACTTTTAGGCAAGTACACTTTGTACCAAATGGAGAGATTCTTGTATTTTTCATTTTTTGATTTTTTTCTCCTTTGATATTATTTGTCTATATTGTTCTTCTCATCATCCCCTACAAGTTTAGTATTTTCGGTTTTGATGGCTAGTTTTGAGTAGATCTATATTAAAAAAACTAGGGTTTATGGGTTTTTATTGTTTTGATCTATCAAACTTACTCTTTTTGAAAACTACTTGTTTCATGTTGTAGAAAATTCAATTTCATTCAGTTTAGACCTTTGTTTTCCCTAATTTTGAGTCATATAGCCCAACTTATGGACATTGGAAATTTCTAAAACTCCATAGCCAAAAGCTTGCTGTAAGCGACGACACCTCGCGCACCTCATGCACACCTCGTGTGCATCTCGTACACCTTTTGGTTCGTGCACCCTGCACCTCGTGTACCTTTTGGTTCGCGCACCTTTTGGTTCGTGCACCTTGGACCTCGTGCACCTTTTGGTTCGTGCGCCTTGTACCTTGCACACCTTGTGCACCTTTGACCTTGACTTCCTACCATAACCTTAGTGTGCCATGAGTGTCTAAGACTTGCGTGTCCTATATGACTTTTATGTCACGAGGGGTCCATGTGACTTTCTGACTTGACCGTGTTCCTGACTTGATTACCTATATACGTGCTAGTATCTTTTCTAAGTGTGTATTGAGATACAATATTAGTATGCACTATAGTGCTTTTTAATGAGTGCACTGAGGTGTGACTCTGTGTGCTAAGTGATCATTCGTGTTATATGTCAATACTTGTGTACCTTCCAGCACAGTCATGGTAATTGGTCAGTAATAGTGTCGTGGTATTGATTGTTGTTTGATGCATTACAGTAAGCATAGATCTAGATTTGGGACTCCTTGAGCCGATGTGGATTCATACTTAGGGTACACTTACTATGGTATGACATATAGGAGGATGATCATGTGACCACGACATGTTATTCCAAGATCAAGATAGGGTTAATCTAAGCAACTTAAATTGGTAGAAGCATTGAGAGGGAACAAAATCTCGAGATCGTACGTTACCGGCCACCCTAGGCCCTGTCCTAACGTGTCGGGTTGGCCGCCTCGAATAGTATATAGTCATCCGTACTAGTAGAGTGCAGTATCTGATTTGTGAATGTCGAGCCAGCACTCCCTATAGGAGGGCTGGAACCGTTATTGCTTGTTTTAGCGCGGTGGCCTTTCGAGGGACATGTGCATTTCGTGCGTGCGTGTATATAATGGATTGGCTAGCCTGCTTGGATACGATACGATCTGAGGATTCCTATATATTGCATTACTGGGATAATCCAGGTAAATCATAGAAAGCCGTAGGATTGATTGGCTACCTGTAAACCGACTTGCTTGTGATATGTTTCTTATGTTAGTAACTGAGGAACATGGACTATCATGGTGCGTGGTCCAACTCATGTCCTTGTTTGGTTATTGGGTTAGGTTATTGTGCTGCGATAGGCTATGGATCGAAGTTGACCAGAAGCCCTTAACTTGACCATAATTATAGGTGGTGTCTCATCTCGAGTCAATATTGGCACCGTTTGTCCTTTGTTTGTGTAGAATGGAATAAAATAGATGATTTCTTTATTGAAGAGAGACTACACATATATATAGGAGAGGCTAGCCTCCTCTCCTACTACTCTAAGTAATGTGGACTAAAACCCAACAACTAATAACTCTAATATAACACTTAACACCCTCAAGCTGGAGCATAGATGTCAATCATGCCCAGCTTGTTACATAAAAATTAAACCCGGGGACCCAGAAGAGGCTTTGTGAAGATATCAGCTATCTGGTCGCCGGTCCGCATATGTTGAAACTTTATCACTCCTTTTGTATATTCATCACGAACAAAATGAATGTCAATTTCAATATGCTTCGTCCATTCATGAAATACTGGATTGGTGGCAATGTGAATAGCAGATTGGTTATCACACCATAGGTCTGCCACTTGAGATCCTGCGTCTTCTCCTAGTTCTTGTAGGAGATGCTTCATATATAATATCTCTGACGTGCCATGAGCAATAGCTCGATATTCTGCTTTCGAGCTTGAGCGTGCTATCACACTTTGTTTCTTGCTTTTCCATGATACTAGATTTCTGCCAACAAATACTGAGTATCCAGATGTAGACCGTCTATCTGTCAAACTTCCCTCCCAGTCAGCATCAGTAAAACACTCAATGCGAGTGTGTCCATTATTCTCCATTCGAATTCCTTTTCCTGGATTCTTTACTAGATAACACAAAATTCTGAGAACTGTCTGCCAGTGTGGAACTCTTGGAGAAGCCATAAATCTACTTGCGACGCTTACTGCAAAAGAAATATCCGGACGCGTCATGACTGCCAAGTAGTTGAGTTTTCCAACCACTCGACGATACTTATCTGGATTGGTCATCAGGACCCCTTCGTCTGGGAGTAATTTTGCCCCTGGATCCATAGGTGAGTTTGCTCCCTTTGCTTGCATCATGCCTGCATCATTTAGTATATCCAGTACATATTTTCTTTGAGACATTACAATGTCCTGCTTATCCCGTGTGACTTCAATGCCCATGAAATAGTTCAAGGATCCCATATCCTTGGTTTGAAATTGTTCTCCAAGAAACTTCTTGAGACTTGCAATACCCTGGCTGTCATCTCCCATGATTAAAATATCATCAACGTAGACACCAAGAAGTATTCTTCCAGCAGATGTGTGTCGATAGAAGATTGAATGGTCCTTCTTCGACTGACACATTCCAAATTGAGTAACCACCTGTGTAAATCTACCAAACCATGCACGAGGTGATTGTTTCAGGCCATAGAGGGCCTTCCTTAGACGACACACCTTACCCTCCCTTGCAACGAACCCGGGAGGTTGCATCACATATACTTCTTCATCAAGATCCCCGTAGAGGAAAGCATTCTTTATATCGAGTTGAAGTAAAGGCCAGTCATAGCGAATGGCCAAGGCCATGAGGACACGAACGAACGTCATTTTGGCCACAGGAGAAAAAGTCTCGAAGTAATCCTCACCATAGGTTTGAGAGTAACCTTTGGCCACCAGACGAGCTTTCAATCGGTCAAGAGTGCCATCCGATTTTACCTTAATCGTGAACACCCATTTGCAGCCGACTGCCTGTTTACCATGAGGTAGATCGACTAAGTCCCAGGTATGGTTCTCCTAGAGAGCCTTCATCTCCTCGTGCATAGCAGCATGCCAACCAGGATGTCGGATACCCTCCTCAGCGGTCTTGGGGATCTGAATTCCAACAATAGTAGCTACCAGAGACTGAGTGTGACTGGTAAGTCCTTTGTAGTTGTTAACATACAAGGGATGATCTCGACATGCACGACGAGGACGTTCTGGAGGCGGAATCGTCGGAGCTGCTGGCAAAATTGGTGGAGCTGCTGGAGGGACAGATGGAGGCAACTCACTGGAGCCGGAGCTGCTGGTGGAGCCAGAGAAGGAAGATTCTGTGGTTGATGTCGTTAATGGCTGAATCGGTGTATGTGGACCATCATCCTGGAAGACTGGCTCGGTAAGGGAGGGCACCCATACGGGGGGTTGTTGTGTTTGAGGAGGAAACAGCAAAAAATCTTCTTCGGGATAGATCAAGGGAGCCGGACCTGTTGATTGGGGGAACGGAGGAAATTTTGTTTCGACAAAGGTAACATTTTGAGTGAAAAAATATCGCTTTAAGACATGAGAGAAACACCGATACCCTTTCTGATCTTTAGGATACCCAAGAAAAATATATTGTATAGCCTTAGGATCCAATTTAGAAAGGGTTGGTCGGGTATCCCGAACATAGCATAAGCAACCAAAGATGCGGGGAGGCAGAGAAAACGGCTCTATTCCAGAAAAGAGCCTAGAGAAGGGAGTGCTACCATGGAGAACTGACAACGGCATGCGATTAATAAGATAACAAGCTGTAAGGACCGCATCCGACCAAAATCTCTTGGGAGTACGTGCTTGAAACATAAGAGCACGTGTTGTTTCCAATAAATGACGATTCTTGCGTTCGGCTACACCATTTTGTTGTGGTGTGTACGCACAAGAGGTTTGGTGGATGATGTCGTTGCTGGCCAGATGTTTATCAAGATCACGAGATAAATACTCACGAATATTGTCACTCCGAAAGGTTTTGATTGGAAGACCAAATTGTGTAGTTATCTCGGCATGAAAGTTACACCAGATGTTAAATAATTCAGCACGACTTTTCATTAAATAAATAAAAGTGACACGTGAGTAATCATCGACAAACGTGACAAAGTACTTAAAATCCATTACAGATTCAGTCGGACAAGGTCCCCATATATCAGAATGCACCAACTCAAAAGGAGCGGTTGTAAGATTATTTGGACTCACCGGATAAGAAACACGATGATGCTTAGCTAAACTACATGGCTCACAATGAAAAGAAGAGTGAATAGCTAAAGATGGGTACATTTTCTGGAGAACTGGAGACGACGGATGACCTAACCGACAATGTAACTCGACCGGATCAAGTTTCATGCTTTGCACAAACAATATAAGGAGTTGCATCAAACAGGTACAAGCCTCCAGCCACATGCCCCTTATCAATAGTCTTCCCAGTTGTCAGGTCCTGAAAAACACAATTATCAGGAAAAAAGGTTACCGAGCAATAAAGTTCACGAGTAAGTTGACTGATAGAAAGTAAATTGAACGGGTTCCCAGGAGTAAGTAGAACAGAGGTAACTGACAGTCCGGGAGAAAGAGTGGCACTTCCACGGCCGCGGACTGTAACGCCCCATTCCCAAAATACGTAGGACCAAGTACGTAGACATGCCAACTATATACATACGAAGTACATGGGCCTTGTATGTATACATAAGCTGTAAAATACAGTAATCCAAGACAAACTAAATCTCATCCACAATGAAAAGAATAATAATATAAAAATTAACTTGAATATTGATGATACAATCGTTGGGCGGAGACAAAATCCACTACCAACTATCTCAATGAAAGAAACGTACAAGAATCGATCCATAAAATGGCAAGACGAACCAAGCGTAATCGTCTTCGAAGGAATGGAGAGAATCACGGCCTTGGCTAGAACACCTGCAGTGAATCATGAAAGCACACACCTGGAAAATAACCAAGTCCTCAGACAGACGTAGCAAGATAAAGGAAGAACAAGCTAATATGAACTGTCAGAATAATAAAATAATATATAAAAGACCATCCTAGACACAAATATGCAAAGAAGATTCTAACCGCCTAATGTGCAATTTAGAGGACAACATTCATACGCATGGGCGGGATTTTAGGCTATGTGTACGTAACTGGCATCCAGTCATCTGTATCCGGCCGTAACGTCCAAAACGTCAGAGGGTATCTGCAAATATATTGCCATAGTTCCATCCGAAGACTATGGTTTACCTGTTTGGCTTCCCATACGCACTAGCGACTGTCCTCCCCCAATATTTCCTACACTGCTCAAGTAATGTCCATGGCTCGTCCAGTTTTGTAACTGCTTGAGTCTCTAAAACCATTGTCATAGCAGTTACGAATATCTACCGTCACACGACTTTAGAGATAACTAGTCAATAAGTCATGCCCCTAGCAACATGTCTCCAACCGTGTAGTGTGTGTGTCATGGCCAAAGGAGATATAAGAATATCCTCTAACAAGAAGGTAGTCCGCTAACACTAAGTTAACATGCATATAGTAAAGTAAAACGACTAATAGAGTCGCTTGCACCCAAGTATGGCTTGGACGCGCAGTTTATAACAAAGGAAACTAACAATATGAAACAAAATAAATAATATAGAAAATAAATAATTTGACAGTTAATTAGCAAGGTATACTTGCCTGTTGTGACGCCTGGTATGGTACAATAAAGGTGACACAAGATCGACTTCGGTGTTACAACTATGCAAAGTGGCCTCTGATGATGCCAAGGACTGGTCTATTGGGTCCAAGATGGTCAGACTAGTTTGGGTCGACATAGAGTAAGAATTGACAAGGGAATGAGTATAGTGCGATTGGACAGGATGGTAATCGAAGGAATTTAGTGAGTATTATATATATGATTTTTAGAAAACTATCTATAATACTCGAAAATAATTTTTACGCAAATACTTGTAAATATTATGTATATATATATAATTTGAAGACTATATTATTACTAGTCAATATAGTTAGATAGATATTTTTGATACCTAGAAAATATGATAAGAAATACAAAATAATATATTAGTATCTTCAAGGTTTCGAAATCCATGCATGTAGGGCCAAACCCATTAGTATCTATAATCTCAAAAGTACAGATAAAATATTTAGACAATAAATTTTATCAAGCCCAAATATATTTTCAAAACAATTGATCACCTTTTTAAGGCTTAAAGTCGTAATAAATTTCAAATAATAATAATAATAATAATAATAAAAATAATAATAAAAATAATAATAATAATAATAATAGTAATAATAATCATCATAAAATAAATCAACTAAGGAAACCAAAAAAAATAACAACAGAATAAATAATAATAATAATAATAATATTATTATTATTATTATTATTAATAACTACTTACTTTCCCTATTCTTAAGAGACAGAGAAAGAATGAGAGGGTGAGGAGAAATCGAAGGGGTCGCCGGCGCTCGGGGCTCGGCGTTCCGGCGGAGCTCGACGCGGCTCGACGAGGCCGGCGAAGAAAGGGGACACAGAGAGGGAGCGGCGCCAGCTCAACGTGGCGGGGACGATGACATAGCCACCGGTGGTGTACGGTGGCGCGCATGGGTGCCGGAGTTAGAAGGCGGACGGAATCAGAAGTGGGGTTCTTGGGCGGCGCGGAGACCAGGACCTGGTGGCGGCGAGGCGAGCATGAGGAGGATGGAGGCGATGGTCCTCCTCCTGTGGCGTGGGGGCGAGGTCAGGTTAAGGTCGGGGTCGGTGGTGTTGGGATCTGGTCACAGTGAGGGCTCCTGGCCATGGCGACACATTCGGGCGTGTGGAGGAACGGCAGCGGGCGGAGAGGTGGCAGTAACTCGGTCAAGGTTTGGGGTGGCGATGGTCGATGTTGTTGGTGGTCAGGGGGTCGGACGTGGCTGGGATGTTGTGCTCGGGTGGCAAGAAGGAGAGGAGGGTGGCCGATTAGGTTTAGGGTTTGGTTAGGGATTTGATGAATCGTGTCGGGGTTGTCGACACGGAGGAGGTGGATAATGTAGATGTAATATTTGGAATAAGACGAAAAGGGGACACGGACACGATGCACGGTTCTTGTGGGAGAATTTGTGGATGTGAGAAATTTATGGAGTACCTGCCTATTTATAGGATGTGGGAATTCCCAGTTGGATAAGAATTGAGATTTTTAAAACCCAAATAAATAATTTTACTTTTAAATTTAAACCAATACATTCATATCTAAATCTAAATCCAAATCCAATTTAAATATAGATAAATAACACATTTAAATTAAACTATTTAATTTAAATCAACAAATCTAATCACCATTTAATTTATCATAAATAAATCCAAAATATCTTTTTATAGAATTTATATATTAATTAATTTCGAAAATCATAATAAATATTTAAGTATTATTAGGAAAAATTTCACACTACCTTTTTATTTAAATAGCATAATAATTTCGAAAATGAGAATAAATATTTTAAATAGCAATATGAAATATCTTTAAAAAAATTGAAAATAAACATAAATATTCAAATATTTAAAATGCCTTCTTGCTAAATAATTTATTATAAATAATAAAAATTAATTTTTGAAAATGTACATGAAATAATTTTCATGTGTTTTAGTCGAGTAGAATATTCACATAAATCTAGTTTTCTAAGTTACCATTAAAATAAAGATAACCTTTTATAAATAATTAAAATAATAAGTTTGGCAACCTCGATAGATACTTATCACAACTTTTAATAAAAATAATTATTATATATATATTTTGAAACCATCACCGATAATAAAATCAAAAATCATTTTTCTAAAAATATGTAATATATATATTTTGAAACCATCACCGATAATAAAATCAAAAACCATTTTTCTAAAAATATGTACCTCGCACATATTCGCACTCGACGAGTAAATACGAAAAACGTAAATTCCCGCGCGACGTACAATACGACTATGCGACGTATAAATACAAAAAAAATCAGTACCAAAATATAGTAAAAATTTAGGGGTTTTACATCCTACCCAACTTACAAGAATTTTGTCCTCGAAATTAAGAATAAGTAGGGGGGTGAGAAGGTACAAGGGTATATCGATGAGGGACAATCAAATCACGACATTCAAAACATACATTAGAAAATCGTGATTTCGATAACTACGAAAATAAATCAAGAATTTAATTTAGCGAGTAATTGATGGTCGCATGTTAACGCAAGAAGAGACAAAGATTAATGGTCAATAAGGGATGGTAAATTGATTTGAGATCAAGGACAGGTGGTTTCCTAGGGAGAAAATACTCGTCTAGGTTTAGAAGTATGGTTAAGGGAAAGGGTTCCAATCCTTCCTAAGTTTTAAACAATTTAGAAAGTCATGACAATAGATTGAGAGTTGAAGGAAATGGCCTGTAACTTGAGACGATATTGGAGTCATCTGGGTTGGTCCATGGCTAACTATCTTGGCAATAGATGGTGGGGCAACTAAGGTGATACTTTGGGTCTATCTATTAAGTACGAGTCTTCGTCTAAATAAGGGGAAGACGAAAACCAATATTAGTCCAAAGAAGTTGTTTTCGAATACCAATATGTGGTTCAAAGGCGAGTGAGTAATTCAAAAAGAATTGCCAAGACTGTCGCGGATGGGTCTCTAGAGGACAAGTTTAGCTATGTCCCCATCCACGTAGAACGATAAATAAAAGCGAACCAAAGTGCACTTGGTTGATCAGACCATCATGCACCGGTTCTAATTAGACAATATGCTAGTGAGCGCTCAATAGCATATGTCATGAACAAGCTTGATAAAGAATTGGGCTTGCAAAAACTAGGCTACATTAGCAGCATAAGATAGTCAAAAATAGTAAAAACATAGGCACGTGAGATTATTATTGAAAGAAGTGGAACTAGTTCAAACTTCTTAAGAATCTAGTCATGTCTTATGTTGGTGTCTATACAGTCGTTCTACTGTCTACTTGCTTAAGACTTGGTTAAGGTCACAAGGAAGGTTAGGTCGTAAGGCATCTACCCAACTTACAAGAGTTAAACTAGTAGGGTGATGGGACAATTGGTCATGTCTACCTAATATAGGTTACCTCCCTAACCACTATCAAGCACGAAAGGATAAGAATCAACGGTAGAGGGAAGCAAGCAAGATGCAAATCAAGGGAGTCAAAGTAAAATCGAGGAGGTCAATTATGTGGATGAGATCCTAGACTCTAACCCTATTCACAGGCTTGCTTGGTACGGTAAAGTAACCAAACAATTTATCTTGACCTGCGTGGGCCACCACAAAAACATGTAACGTCCCAGTCCCAAAATACGTAGGACCAAGTACGTAGACATGCCAGTTGTATACATACGAAGTACATGGGCCTTGTATGTATACATAAGCTGTAAAATGCAGTAATCCAAGACAAACTAAATCTCATCCACAATGAAAAGAATAATAATATAAAAATTAACTTGAATATTGATGATACAATCGTTGGGCGGAGACAAAGTCCACTACCAAATATCTCAATGAAAGAAATGTACAAGAATCGATCCATAAAATGGCAAGACGAACCAAGCGCAATCGTCTTCAAAGGAATGGAGAGAATCACGGCCTTGGCTAGAACACCTGTAGTGAATCATGAAAGCACACACCTGGGGAATAACCAGGTCCTCAGACGGACGTAGCAAGATACAGGAAGAACAAGCTAATATGAACTGTCAGAATAATAAAATAATATATAAAAGACCATCCTAGACACAAATATGCAAAGGAGATTCTAACCGCCTAATGTGTAATTTAGAGGACAACTTTCATGCGCATGGGTGAAATTTTAGGCTATGTGTACGTAACTGGCATCCAGTCATCTGTATCCGGCCGTAAGGTCCAAAACGTCAGAGGGTATCTACAAATATATCGCCATAGTTTCATCCGGAGACTATGGTTTACCTGTTTGGCTTCCCATACGCACTAGCGACTGTCCTCCCCCAATATTTTCCATACTGTTCAAGTCATGTCCATGGCTCGTCCAGTTTTGTAACTGCTTGAGTCTCTAAAACCCTAGTCATAGCAGTTACGAATATCTACCGTCACACGACTTTAGAGATAACTAGTCAATAAGTCGTGCCCCTAGCAACATGTCTCCAACCGTGTAGTATGTGTGTCATGGCCAAAGGAGATATAAGAATATCTTCCAACAAGAAGGTAGTCCGCTAACACTAAGTTAACATGCATATAGTAAAGTAAAACGACTAATAGAGTCGCTTGCACCCAAGTATGGCTTGGACGCACAGTTTATAACAAAGGAAACTAACAATATGAAACAAAATAAATAATGCAGAAAATAAATAATTTGACATTTAATTAGCAAGGTATACTTGTTTGTTACGACGCCTGGTGAGCTGCCTGGTGTGGAACAATAAAGGTGGCACAAGATCGACTTCGGTGTTACAACTATGCAAAGTGGCCTCTGATGATGGCAAGGACTGGTCTATTGGGTCCAAGATGGTCAGACTAGTTTGGGTCGACATAGAGTAAGAATTGACAAGGGAATGAGTATAGTACGATTGGACAGGATGGGAATCGAAGGAATTTAGTGAGTATTATATATATGATTTTTAGAAAACTATCTATAATACTCGAAAATAATTTTTACGCAAATACTTGTAAATATTATGTATATATATATATATATATATATATATATATATATATATATATATATATATATATATATAAAAAAAATATATATATATATATATATATATATATATATATTTTATGTATATATACATAAAAAAAAATATATATATATATATATATTTATATATATATATATATATATATATATATATATATATATATATTTTTTAATATATATATATTTATATATATATATATATATATTAAAAATATATATATATATATATATATATATATATATATATATATATATATATATATATATATATAATTTGAAGACTATATTATTACTAGTCAATATAGTTAGATAGATATTTTTGAGACCTAGAAAATATGATAAGAAATACAAAATAATATATTAGTATCTTCAAGGTTTCGAAATCCGTGCATGTAGGGCCAAACCCATTAGTATCTATAATCTCAAAAGTACAGATAAAATATTTAGACAATAAATTTTATCAAGCCCAAATATATTTTCAAAACAATTGATCACCTTTTTAAGGCTTAAAGGAGTAATAAATTTCAAATAATAATAATAATAATAATAATAATAATAATAATCATAAAATAAATCAACTAAGGAAACCAAAAAAAATAACAACAGAATAAATAATAATATTATTATTATTATTATTATTATTATTATTATTATTAATAACTACTTACTTTCTCTATTCTTAAGAGACAGAGAAAGAATGAGAGGGTGAGGAGAAATCGAGGGGGTCGCCGGCGCTCGGGGCTCGGCGTTCCGGCGGAGCTCGACGTGGCTCGACGAGGCCGGCGAAGAAAGGGGACACAGAGAGGGAGCGGCGCCGGCTCAACGTGGCGGGGACGATGACCTAGCCATCGGCGGTGTGCGGTGGCGCGCATGGGTGCCGGAGTTAGAAGGCGGACGGGATCAGAAGCGGGGTTCTCGAGCGGCGCGGAGACCAGGACCTGGTGGCGGCGAGGCGAGCATGAGGAGGAAGGAGGCGATGGTCCTCCTCCTGCGGCGTGGGGGCGAGGTCAGGTTAAGGTCGGGGTCGGTGGTGTTGGGATCTGGTCACAGTAAGGGCTCCTGGCCATGGCGACACATTCGGGCGTGTGGAGGAACGACAGCGGGCGGAGAGGTGGCAGTGACTCGGTCAAGGTTTGGGGTGGCGATGGTCGATGTTGGGGGTGGTCAGGGGGTCGGACGTGGCTGGGATGTTGTGCTCGGGTGGCAAGAAGGAGAGGAGGGTGGCCGATTAGGTTTAGGGTTTGGTTAGGGATTTGATGAATCGTGTCGGGGTTGTCGACACGGAGGAGGTGGATAATGTAGATGTAATATTTGGAATAAGACGGGGAGGGGACATGTACACGGACACGATGCACGGTTCTTGTGGAGGAATTTGTGGATGTGAGAAATTTATGGAGGAGTACTGCCAATTTATAGGATGTGGGAATTCCCAGTTGGATAAGAATTGAGATTTTTAAAACCCAAATAAATAATTTTACTATTAAATTTAAACCAATACATTCATTTCTAAATCTAAATCCAAATTCAATTTAAATATAGATAAATAACACATTTAAATTAAACTATTTAATTTAAATCAACAAATCTAATCACCATTTAATTTATCATAAATATATCCAAAATATCTTTTTACAGAATTTATATATTAATTAATTTCAAAAATTATAATAAATATTTAAGTATTATTAGAAAAAATTTCACACTACCTTTTTTATTTAAATAGCGTAATAATTTCGAAAGTGAGAATAAATATTTTAAATAGCAATATGAAATATCTTTAAAAACAATTCGAAAATAAACATAAATATTCAAATATTTAAAATGCCTTCTTGCTAAATAATTTATTATAAATAATAAAAATTAATTTTTGAAAATGTACATGAAATAATTTTCATGTGTTTTAGTCGATTAGAATATTCACATAAATCTAGTTTTCTAAGTTACCATTAAAATAAGATAACCTTTTATAAATAATTAAAATAATAAGTTTGGCAACCTCGATAGATACTTATCACAACTTTTAATAAAAATAATTATTATATATATATTTTGAAACCATCACCGATAATAAAATCAAAAACCATTTTTCGAAAAATATGTAATATATATATTTTGAAACCATCACCGAAAATAAAATCAAAAAAACCATTTTTCGAAAAATATGTACCTCGCACATATTCGCACTCGACGAGTAAATACGAAAAACGTAAATTCCCGCGCGACGTACAATACGACTATGCGACGTATAAATACAAAAAAAATCAGTACCAAAATATAGTAGAAATTTAGGAGTTTTACACGGACTGCCAGAGAACCACCATTGGCAACAGTAATGCCAGAAGCACGACGGACAGGTACATAATCATGTATAATGCCTGCGTCACCAGTCATGTGTGAGGATGTACCAGAGTCAATTACCCACTGCTTGGGTTTTACTATGCATGTTGCGGAATATCCGGCTGTGGAACAAGACGTTGATGCTTCACCACGACGTTGAGCCTGGAACTCAAGAAATTCTGCGTAAGAATCGTCGCTCATCTAAACCGAACGAACGCTATTATCAGTAGCATCCGAAGTAATATTGGCAACAGGAGCTTTAGGGCACTGCCACTGGAAATGTCCCTGTTGGCCATAGTGGAAGCATGTTCGTAGTCGTCCCCCATCACGACCACCATTGCCGCTCCGCCATCGCGACCATAAGTTCGACCACCTCGTCGTCCACCACGTCCACCACGAACGCCAGGACGAGCAGCGCTACCAAGGACAGATCGATCAGCAGGAGTATCTCCCGGAGTGGTCTCAACCACCTTTGCGGCCCAATGAACACGGAAGTGGGCCTCCATCAAAGATGGAACATCAGATCCAGCAATGATCTGGGATCGAGCCGAGTCCGCATCAGTACGGAGAGATGCAAGATATGCCATAACATGAAGCTGCTCGCGTTGAGCCCGAGCTTCATTGATATCCGACGTCAGAGGAAGAACACGATCAATTTCATCCACCATAGCCTTGAAGGATCGGAAGTGGTCCTTATGAGACTTGTCTCCTTGAGTTGCTCGGTAAACGCCAACAACCGAGTCGTATATGCGAGACAAGTCGCGTTTTCTATCAAACGCTATTGCTAGGACCTCCCATAGCTCCTTGACCGTGTCCGTGTTTTGAACCATGTCCTCGACGGACGGTTCCATGGAGTTCATCAACTATGTAAACATTCGACTATTATCCGTCTTCCACTGTTCAAATGTGGGATCAGTCGTCGCCGGAGGGCTGTCAATCAAATGTTTAGATAGCCGCATCCCACGAAGTATTTTCTCAACTTTCTTTTGAGTAACCATCTGGACCGTCCAATCGACGGTCGACAAGTCGAGTCGAAGAGATCGTCGTGCCAGTGCTCGTCGTGTTGCTGACACTGTTACCATCATCTGCCTTCGAATATGTCATCCTGAAATGGAAGCAACCGTCGCGAGTTCTTTCCAACCCCAAAAATCACACCAACTTTACGAATGTGCTATAAACGTGGTCAACACCGTCGCGCACATAGAAAGTAAACACGTCAGGACACAGAAAAAATACTATCATTCTCTGTGTAGATTTGGATGTGAAGATTAGGGTAGGAAAATCAATTGTTAAGTCCAAACAGCTTAATCTAGGAATAAAGCATTGGACCACTGACCTTTTTTCTTCTTCTTTTTTTTTTCTTTTTTTTTTTCTTTTTTCGTCCTTTTTTCTTCTTTTTTTCTTTTTTTTTTCTTTTTTTTAAACTAGGGTTCGGAGGGTGTGTGGTGGCTGATGAAAAATGTTGGGATTTTGAGCCATCATGGGTGATCCGGGTGTCTGCACAGCAGATCCGGAGCGTGGGGGGATCCGGGTGTCAGCACAGCAGATCCGGGGTGTGGGGGAGCCGGGTGTCTGCACAGCATATTCGGGAAGGGGGAGGGAACCGGGGGTCTGCACAGCAGATCCGGCAGGAGGGCTGGATCGGGGGGGTCGGCGAAGGGGGGACAGCAGGGGGGTCGGTGAAGGGGGGGCAGCAGGGGGGTCGGTGAAGGGGGGTGACTGGAGGGGGGCGCTGGACAACAAGGGGGGTCGGCGAAGGGGGGGCAGCAGGGGGGTCGACGAAGGGGGGAATTTTTTTGTTGTGGAAAGGGGGGTCGGCGAAGGGGTGGCAGCAGCGACGGGGGGGGGGGGGGGGGGTCGGCGAAGGTGGGGAATTTTTTTGTTGTGGAAAAAAAAATTTCTTCCTTCTATGGCTCTGATACCATGTAGAATGGAATAAAATAGATGATTTCTTTATTGAAGAGAGACTACACTTATATATAGGAGAGGCTAGCCTCCTCTCCTATTACTCTAAGCAATGTGGGACTAAAGCCCAACGACTAATAAATCTAATATAACACTTAACAGTTTGGTTGTAAGGGTGTCGTATAGACTCGATGATACTTCGCCACCCTATAACTCGTGCGCCAAGCCTTATTATTTATTTATGCCTGGGTTTTATCTCATCCTTTATGTGATCCCTTGTGGTACTTGCTATTCGGGGCCTGACCCCGCTGGTTTTGTTTTGCCAGATCTCGTAGCAGAGCCTGAGGATCCAGCCTTCTACCCGAACAATGGCGCACACCAGGAGCATGAGCTCCAGGGACCATGAGTTTCTTCCTCACCGCTCTGATATCTTCTATTTTGTACTTGGCATTTAGCCACCGGCACCTGTTTAGCCGGCTGTTCTGGATATTAGTTTTCTTTTACATAATTGTAATTAAATCAGACTACAGCTGACTACGGTTATGTACCTATGACTCTCGGCACTAGCTTATCATTTTGTATAGCTAGGCTCATGAATCATTTTGATGAAGCGTCGGGGACGCCTTATTGCTTTATCTTGTATGATCATTATTACTGCTTCTTGGTCGATTGATTGAGACATAGATGCTCTGTGGACCATAGGAGAGTTGATTGTAGCATGCACCCCCTTGTCTCTTGATAGCCACGATCGCCTCATGACGTTTACATACCTTATATGGTATAGCTGGCCTAGTTACCCTCAGTATTCCGGTACTGGGGCGTGACAAATGTTAATATACACGCCGTGAATGATCACAAATGAACGTCGCAATTGATTTTCTCACAAAATTTCGACAACCATTTACGGCATATTTAGTGTGCCATAATTGCTCTTTCACGGCATACATTTGGACTCCGTAATAGATATTCATGATGGGTCAAATACGACGTACATTTGCATGCCATAATAGCTATTCCCGCGTGATCAAATACGACATTCATTTTGATGCCGTAAAAGATATTTTTGACAAATTATGTTTACCATTTTGTGACATGTAGCGTGCCGTAAATATTTTTTGATGAAAATTTTCATCAAATTATTATTATTATTTCCATACCAATCCCTATTTATTTAAACAAGGATATCAATGGTAAACAAAGTATATAACATAGCAAAAATAAGTTAAAGAAACAGGACCGACATATAATCCCAATCAAACTACAAAAGTGAAAAGTAATTCAAATAAACTCAGGCACGTGAGATTATAAAAGATAATCGACTTCAATAGCCAAAATACATTAATAGCAAACAAAAGACCATGCCAAAGTATATCATGCCATATTGTTGCATGAACTACAAAATTATTGTAGTACTGAATTAAAAACAATACAATATTTCAATACAAATTAAGCTTGTTTCATACTTTGCCCTACTTTGGAAAAAATATATATATATTGTCTTCTATGACAAATTTCAGCTCAAATGGTTGCACAGGAGAAGCTTCAAACACAATACCCAGATTTTTTTCATTAATTAATAACCTGCACAAACATAAAATGTGTTTTAGTTCATTATATCCAATTTGATGTATATATAAACACAATAATGAAAAAATATACATAAACTATAGCATGTTATTCCCACAATGATATAACCTAAATACTTGTGACTAGAATAACTTATGCGATCAGCTTCACATAAATATCTGGTATGTGGAACATTATGTCATATGTGCAAACCAGGTCTACAAAAGTATATCAAGATATTAATTATGCAAAATACGGAACACTTTGTGTTGCATCTAATATACTGAACTTATCAGTTGGCATTTTTACTAATTCAAATACAGAGAAAAGATATGTAACTTCCATACATGTTCGCGGAACGGTAACACGGATCTTAAGCATAAACCTTCCACTGACATTGTATCAGGAAAGAACATACATGTTTGTGGAAACCTTCCTGAGACGTTGTATCAAGAAAGAACAACATACGTGCCAAAGATACTGTATGCATACAATTAATATGTGCAAAAAGATTATGATTTAACACATAGGTAAAATCAGAACAAAAACACATAAAAAAATTTATTCTATGATCACATTGAGAACCATCAGTTTTAGTGCATAGGTAAGTCAAATATGATTTAGGCTGGTATGTGAAGCTATGAAGGGAAAGTTCAGAGCGTAAAACCTGGAAGATCTGATTTAACACATATTTTGGCTTCATTTATAACACATATTTTGGCACTATCTCGCCATAGTTACTGTCATTGTACTTTTCCTTTGCCTGAAAAGTAAACAGAAATTACATAAATAATGCACAAACACAGTCAAAAATCAGAGTTCTCAATATCTCCATACCTATGGACAAGCTGCATTGCCTTCTTGATGCTGATGACATCCCACAGACATCACTGCATTTTTGTTTAAAGCTTTTATTCACAAAGGCAGTTATATAACACAAAGCTCATACATACCTCACACCAATGGGAAAAAAGTATGGAGGAAATCCATACATCATATAAAAGCAGAATCACCTGGCTAACAATGCAAATGCTGCATCAGATGCTTTTGATATATGCAGGACTTGGCTTATGTTAGGCTCTGCCATAAAGCGTGAGTCTTGCTCTTTCAGAAACTTGTCTCCACACATGCGACCAACGTTTATCCCTGTATCCATGAATACAAAACAAAAGGTAAATTTGCCACATTCATAACTGTGCTAGCATAGCATAAGGTTTTACAGCTAATAAGCCACTGTTTCACAAGAAGGTAGCAATGGAGGCAAGTTAATCACTTACCACAAAGGCATGTTTCACCATCCTTCATTGCTAGATCCAGTCATGCTCAAAAAGGAAAAAGAAGGCTGACACTGTTATTGAAAACATCAGATGAAATAAAGTAAGTATTTTCTAAGCATATAAAATAAGGCAACACATTCCTAGACACAAATGTGAATATTAGCTAATACTGCTATTTCACTGTCATGTAAGTCATTGCCACAACCATGCACAAACCTGCAAACAAAACGGTCATAATAAGTTGGTAAACTGAAATAGTGCTCGGCAGTTTTCCTAATTTTACGGGTTGGCCAATTGAACCATAATTTACAAATTCCAAAGCTGTTTTGTTATGGCTTATCCTAACATATATTCTTTTTGTTGCCGACATGTAGATTTTCAAACCAAGGATATAAGGGCCTCAGACATACTGTACTGTTAACATAATGAGTTAAGCAACAGAATTTGTTAAACATGTCTATTTATATCATAGAGATGAATGTAGTTTCTGAAAGCAAACCCGGACAATGATTGCAATAGCTTTAATTGCTTGTCCAACTAGCCATCTGCCTATTAAGAATTAGCTTCACCTTCCCATCACGTGCTTCAAACGAGAATTTGACACAAACCGGGACCAGGTAGTTAACTAAATGATCACCAGCTGGTCTTGTGGATTTCCAGCTTATTCTCTTTTGAGAAAACTATATTGTAGAAACCAGTAGTTTTACGGTGAAGTTCTATTTAGTCGTTTTCTGTAGATAATATATGGTTAACACCTTCGACTGTGTCTCTGCGGTACAAATTTAACCATCCTTTTGAGATGAATATCCTACATCAAAATAACACAGATTTCTTTCTTAACGATAATAGGAAATGGTTACAGAGATTCAATATTGATATGTCAGTGAGGCATTAAAGAGTATAAGATAAATACAACAGTTGATCTCTGGGAAATGACAATAAGGTTCAAGACTTTGGAGTGCAAACCTACTCCTTGAAGCAGTTAGAAAAGGCTTCACAACATGGGACAGATGTTCAGAATAAATTTGCCACAAGTCCAGAACCAAAAGAGCATTAATAAGCAATATTAGTATCTTTAGAATAAAGATGAGAAGTGAACATTAGATTGCCAATAGAGTTTTGGATCTATCTAGTAGAACATTTAGAAATATAGTTTCTAAATGGCTAAAAGAATCTTTCAAACAGAAGCAAATAATTATATAGTGAATGAACATAGATCATAGATTAGTAACATAAATACAAATGGTCAATTAGAAAGGTAAAATAGACTTCACATACCTTACCTCAAAACTCCTCCCGTCCGAGCTCATTGCTGCACAGACTCCACAGACGATCCATGGCGGTAGAATTGTATCCTTTAGTTTAATACTATAACAAATAGAAGCACCAGATGAGCCAATAGAGGCTTCAGTATCCACTATATCGAACCCACTAGAAGAAGGAAGAGCAGCATAAGCTCTCTTCATCTCTTTGCACCTCATCCACTATATCCACTATTCTATGACTCATTTAGTAAGAATTTTCCTGGTTAGCCTTTGAAAATTCACAAGCTTATGCTAATTCAAATTTTCAGTATGCACTCAAAAGACACTTTGGATAATAAAATTGCTACACAAGTATGAGAATATTGTACACTCTTTTGTGGTAAAAAAAATTGCTCTCCTACATGTGCTATATGTTTAAGTCTACATAGGATAGGAGGATCTAACAGAGTGGATGTTGACTAGCTTTGTACATCTTATGAATGAAGATACAAAGAGCTAGTATTTTATTCAGAATTTTTTAGTTAAAAATTCAGGGTTTGCATTTGCTTTTAGATCAAAATTAAAAACTGATATTCTGCTGAACCTGTTTGATTCTCTGCTATTTTCCTCTCTTTTTTTCCATGTGTTTTATAAAAAGAGATTAGTCTTGGATGGGATAGGAGTACAAATATATTAATCCATACTCCCTCACCATAAGTCATCCATGCTTTAGCAGTTCCTGATACAAGTAAATGCTTCTAAGACACATGATGTAAGGATGTTTACAACTGATCACTACCTGTGTCTAAAGCATCTAAATCCATTTGGTATGCAGGATCGAGGCAAGTTAATTATGCATGAAAAGTGAGTGACAAGAACTTAATAATGCAATTTGGGATAAAGACTGATGTTTTAATTGGTAAACTAAAAAGTGGGCATCAGACTTTTTGCAGATGAAGGTGCTAACATTGCAAATGTTTTTTCATATGGCTTCCAAAGCATTTGGGGGTTGAGTTTGTCATCCAAGTTTTTGTCTGTAGTCCCTAATGTGATAAAATAGTAAGCATTTACTCTATTCGGAAAACTTTGTTTGGGTTCAACAAAGAAGACTAGGTAACTTGCAATATCTATAGCAAAGATAGCTCAAATACAGATATTACATCAAATATATAGTTCGACATATTCATAGATCATAGTTGAAAATAACAATAATACTACTAATAATAAAAAAATTCCAATAATTTCAACACAAAACAGTTTGGTAAAAAAGGAAGAAGTAATAATTAACTGTGACAGTAATTAGAGACCAGCGAGGACATACATACCTCGTCAAAGAGCTAAGGTAAGGAGGCTCAAAACATTTGGTGATAAAGTAACTACTCCTCGCATAAGTGATGCCTATATGCAACTTGCATCAAGCTGCTGCAGGAGGCATATACCGTCACCATGTCAGTACGATGACATACATGAACTACATGTCCTTCTCCATTAAAAATCACATAAAATTAGATTACAAATAATATTCAACTTCTGAAGTCTGAACCGTTATATTTTAAATAAATTAGAACTACATGTCTTTCAATGTGACCACGAAACAAAAGTTTCAGAAAGTGGCACAGACCAAACATTAGATTAGTCCAAAAACAATAATATAACATATTTATTCATAATCTGTCTATTTACTAGCTAAATTCATAGATGAATCCAACTTAGCAAGCACTACAGCCAGCCTTGACCTGTGAATGACAAACATGGAGCCCAGGAACAGATAGTTTGGTGCTTGATTCATTCCTAATAGACAACCTTGATTTAGCTAAGTACCTTCGATATAGTATATATGCAAACATTTTCGGAGGCCTACAGACAATCAGTGCACTTATTCTAATCCACATTCAGCTTCTCTCTCCCTATAAACCTTTATTTTCATTATCATATTGTAATGAGAGCGAGCAAACACATATATCAAGAATAAGGAATTGCATTCAAAGCTCATACCCCTACATCCATGTGAAGAAGACATTTTTGTCTTTGTCGACCAATCATAACTTAATTTAGTATACCTATATTGAATATATATCGTTGCCAAAATAAGAAGATGGATGTTTAAAAAGATTAACTTACAATGAAGAAGCATTTAAACGAACAGGTTGGCTGCATATTTTGAGTTAGCAGTGCAAGGAAATAAACTATCTTCAGGGTGAAGTAGTATAAATTAATTTTTGCATGTGTTGAAGTAGCAGGCCTTCCTCCCTTCAAAGACGATCGACAGGAAGGGTTGGCCCAGAAGGTAGGGGTGAAGTAGGAGATAAAGTTGGTCGTGCAACGGAGTAGACCATCGACAGGGAAGGGTTTCAATAATTCAGGACACGATGGTGTCCTGACTCGAGACACACTGTACACAGGAATTCAATGACTGGAGACACACTATACATAGAAATGAGCAATACTACAGTTACAACCAAACATTTACAACCTTCTTACAACCACTCATCTATTTAAGAAGGTTGTAAAAGTTTAATTGTAAACCAAACTTTCCCCATAGAAATATAATGGTGTCCGGGAGGAGGCGGGGGAGGCAGGAGCGCACATAGTTCAGTCCGAACACGATGGTGTTGTCGAGGAGTATATGCAGAAATTCAATGATGGGAAGGATGAGAGCTGCATGACCGAGTGGAGTTCAAGTACGAGATCGAGGAAGTGGAAACAGATGAATTAGGGCAGGACGAGAACAAGAAGAAATTCATGTAAAACCCTAAATTAATGAAGGAAGGAGAAACATACCAGGTAATGGCTCTGCGCAGGAGGAAGGTGGAAGGAGGAAGGAAAGGAGGGAATTGATTGGAAATTTCGCGTGAGAAATTACATATAAAAAATAAAGGCGCCTAAAATTCACTAACCGCCCAAAAATTTAGCCAAATAAACCTTTAACAACATATCTCAATTTTATTGCAATAGGTAAAAATGAATAGCAACGATATATTCATTGTTATCCTAGCAAGGAAGCAATGTAGATGATTTAGCCACGACATCATCGTTGCCTATTTACTTTTCGGTCTTTGGCAATAGAACTATGGCAATGATAAAATGTTTCGTTGCCAAAATTTGTTTCTAGCAACGATCAAAATATAGGTTGTAGAAAATGCTACCAGCAACAAAAAAAATTACGTTGCTAAGAAAATCGTTGCCTTATGCAATATTTCTTGTAGTGGAGGGAAAGTTAATTAGCATAAACATTGAGAAAAATTAAGTTAATTTGGAAGAGGCTTTAGGGAAACAATTAGTACTTAAAGAAAATTTCTTAGATAGCACGATAGCAACATACAAGGCGTGCAAATGCATGCCGTAAATAAGTTATCATTTACGGCGCACAAAAATGCATGCCATAAATACGTTATCATTTAAGTCATGCACTAATGGCCGTAAATAAGTTGTCATTCACAGCGCAAAAAAATGCATGCCGTAAATATGTTGTCATTACGGTGTGCATGTCAAATACGCGTAACAAAGACAAAAAAAACAACTCTTATACGGCACGCGAATTTGTACGCCATAAAAAGTGTCATTTACGGCATGTAGCAACTGCAACGCGTAAATACTACATTTTTTTGTAGTGCCTAAGGAATACTTTTATGAATTCTAATTTGTTGTCCACATAGGAATCTCGAGTAGTTCTTTCATCAAAAAATTTCCCTCAATCATTTAGTGTCCATGAAATAGAGATTATAATGTTATACTTCAATGGTTTTCCTAATCAATCATTCTATTTTCAAGAATTGGAACTGATACGACAGATACTTACATTTTTCCATCTTGATCATTTGTGCAATTTTATCTTCTGCTTCCTCTAACATCGTCATATACGTACGGTCCATATTGCTTATTTAATTTATAATTGCCATAGTAATTCATTTATCTAAAAGTCAATATTCTACCATGGAGTTTGAACATAATATGATCCGTCATCTATATCTCTATTCTGAGTTAGCTTTGTTGAAACTCAAAATATATATTGTTTTTTTCCCTCGATCTTTGAAATTAGAAAATAATCAAAACTTACATTTCTCTTGCCCTCGATCATTTCCTTCCTAATCAATCGTATGATTTCAAAAACTGATATTTTCATTTAAGAACAGATATTTACACATATCCTATCATGAAGTACTTGTTGGAAATTCTAGAATCCTCTTTGAAATTTTACGGATATAGTTGGAATAGTTTTCGATGAATCATAATAGTAAGACAACAGCGGATTGTCGCCATGTATTTGAATTATCGAGACTGTGGGTTCACTGTAGCCAGCAGCGCACTGAGGTATCATGATCCCTAAGTTGAAGTAATTTCAAGTAAACATGGGTTATCAAATATTATTAAAACTATGTCTTAATTGTCCTATTTGATCCTTGAGTTATTATGTCAATATGGATAGAGTTAATAAAATATTCGATATCTGTCACGACCGCCCCCTTTTTCGGATACGAGACGTGTCCAAGCCAGCCTACGCCGCAGAGTCGACAGTAGAACGTTGTCACGACCATGATGATCAAATCAATAAAATAATGCTCATTCACAAAACTAATTTAATTTACAATATTCACAAGTTTTACATTTGCAGAAAATATAAACTTTACAAATATTGAAATGGTTACAACTCTATCTAGCTAATCTTAGGTTTCCGTCTACAAGTACACCCGTAACTCTCCATGCTAAGTGAATCCACAGCTAACCTAAAAATATTGGTTTCAGTCAGGAATGGAATGAGTACAATTCACTGAATGCAGTTTCAATAATTGAAAATGACTATACAACAGAGGTTAGCATTTAAATATTTGATTCAAAAAATAAACACATAAAGACAAATAAAACTAAACAAGAAAAATAATAAATAAATGCAAAGACACTACTCATTGACGGACTGAAGTACCTTTCATATGTGATCGGCCTCGGGACAATTACACGACACTGTCTACACTATCTACATGTATAAAGTTACACGGTCTATACGGTATACTGCAATAAAGAAACACTGTATACACTGTATAAAGCAATAATGAATCACGGTCTACACTGTATAAAGCAATAATGAATCACGGTCTATACTGTATACACTGTATAATATCAGATCACACATCCTTGGCACTTCACCTCCCCGACACGACAAATATAACAAATATAAAAGACGGAAATCACATATCTATTGACTAAAAATGAGGTATAGTAAAGCTCAATATGAAAACAAACAATATACTGTACTTGCCTGTGGTCCTTTGCTGTGAAACCGACAATCCGAACCATTCAGTGTGCCAAATAGTTAAAACTCGTACAATAGTCTCGTATGCTCAAATAGACTTTATCATTGTTCTTGAATAGTCAAAATAGCTAGAATTTGCCTGTCCTTAAGTCTAATTCTGGACACAGGAGCAAAACGGTATTTTGGGTCAAAACGGTGTCCGCCGTTGGATCGCTTTGCACGAAAGCGTGCCAAAGTCAATGGTCTCTAAAGTCGCCAAACTACATGTCTACAAATTTGTTTTGATAACACGAACCCAACCGTATGTCTAAGTTGGATTTCGGCAGGTTGTACACAAAATCGCCCGTTGAACGGACCGTGGGGCCCGCAAAAGCGATTCGATCAACTGTCTCAGAATCGGACCAAAATGGCATACAGACCAGAAAATGATTACAGTCCTGTTGGCGTAAGTTTTGTCTCGATCTGACGAGCGTGCACAAACTAATTGAGAAATTGTACAAAGGTCGATACAGTAAATTTTGACGGATACGCATCAAATTCATCGCGCACACGCGACCAATTTAAATTTTGTCAAAACTCACATGTCCACAATATCCGTATGCACTTTCGATGCTTACAGTGCGTGACCATGTCGCACGGTGTGGCGGGACGCACGTCGTATCGAGGGTTTTCGTGTTTTCGGAAAATAGTTTTTCCGTCAACTTGGGAAAACGATTTCTCGACACGTAGTCGATGAAATCAATTTCGTAAGTTGGGTTGCAGAGCCCTATAGGTTGTCCTTACTGTCTTCAAATAGATTTCTAAAACTCCTAATGGTTTGCCAATAGTCGGCTTCCAAACTGGGTATCAGGATGTTCTATGAACTGTTCAAGAACAGTTTTCGGGACAAGTTCGTGTCGATTTTTCATTTAAACACGAATCAGTTCTATACCAATTGATCGGCAACGCTTCTGGATGGTTACGTGGACATACTATAGGATTTACGAATTTAGAAACGAACTTGTGTAGATGGAGAAATCAGGTGGAGAATGGAGTACCTGAGTTGGTTGAAACAGAGCATGCTCTGTTCAGGATCCGTGGCTACTGTTGTCGTTTTGCGGCGCTCGGGCCGGCGGTGGTGGACGAGCGACTCGCGCAACGCGTGGGAGAGCGGCGCGCAGGGTTAGGGTGGTGGCGGTGTTTTAGGGTTAAGGTCGAGCGGCTGCACCCTCTCCCTATCTCTTTATACTCGTACAGGGTATCGAGATTTGCTGGGCTTGGTTTTAATATGGCCTGTGGCCTGTGCGCTGCTTGGTCATGTTCCCTTGCGGGGAACAGTGTTGATTTTTATTATTAGCCTATATATTATATATAGATAGATATAGATATAGATATATATATATATATATATATTATATATATATATATTCAATGACATCTATGTATCATTGATTTAGAAATATATATATATATAGATATATAAAATATAATATATATATATATATTCTATATATATTTCTATATCAATGATACATAGATGTCATTGAAATATATATATATATATATATATATATATATATATATATATATATATATATATATATATCTTATTTAGCCTAATACATATTTCTTATGAATATATTTCTATATTTTTTTCAATATATGCACATGTATCATATATAGATTTAACACTCTAACATTCCATACATTAATATATTATCTATTTTCAGTCTATATATATATATTTTTTTTTTCCAGTCTATATTATTTTTGTCAGTCTATATATATAGATATATTATATATAAATATATATATATATAAATATATAAATATATATATATATATATATATATATAATATATATATAATATATATATATATATATATATATATATGTATATGTATATGTATATGTATATGTATATATACATATACATATA